>CM023615.1:3998006-4418006 GCA_013358685.1 Antennarius maculatus
GCACACGCACGCACGCACGCACACGCACGCACGCACACACACACACACACATATTTGCATGGACACACACCTACGGTGATCATGGTATCCTGCAGCAATCCAGGCACTTGGGTTCAGGGATCTTTGCTGTCTTAGCAATAAGATGCTGAACATCCATGCACATCAGCTCAGGACTGGGGCAAGAGACATGAAACAGAATATCATCAAAGGCATCCTTCCTTCGGCCCGTGTTCTACACTGACTGAAACCACAGAGGAAACACTTCAACTCTGTGTGATACTCTGAAAAGTAACCTGCAGGGAACTCAACATGTTGAAAGAGATTGGATGACTTTTTATGGAGCTTACAGTACACTTGTAATGCTTATACTATATCAATGCTTTATTGATACATAAACCGCTGCAATGGCACACCTCCATATATTTAATGGCAGGTACTCTAGACACAAAAGCTACTGCTTAAAATCAGGCTTATGTTTTTAATAATGGTTTCACTAAAAAAAAAACCTGTTAATCCAACAAAAAAATATTTGAGACTTTTACAGAAGAGTCTAGAGAGTAAAATGTAGAGAAAGTCTTCCTTTTTAATCCCAGACTTGGGAATTTTAATAGAGCGCACTCAAGTGTCATGTCAAGCAATATACTAATGGAATCCAATTAAGACCTTTAAACTGCACAGAGAGCTGAGGATATTAGCTCAGTTTTCTATAACAAAAGACCAAAGGGTCGTCAACGAGGGCTTTTGCAGGATATAAAAAGCATAAAGGAAATTGAGTTTTTCTGCTTTATCCACTCATTATTGTTCCTTGAGAAAATGAGGTGAATGAAATATAAGAAAACCGTTTGGCCATCCATTCTGAGTAGCCTTTTCTCTTTCTCAGGAGTAATCCTCCACTGTTTGCTTAACATCTGCACATGTACAGTCATGTCTCCACAATGTATGAACAGAGAAAAGGTGATTAAAGATGTTAGAGTTCATTTTTCCAATCATTGCTGACAAAACAGCAAAATATCACACATATCTGTTCACCTGCACCACAGTATATCATCTGAACGAGCATTAGAAGCTCTGAACAAGTAAATCAGAAGTAGCCTCTTGATTAGTGTGCTGTGGAGTGTTCGACATCTCAGGAAATATCAGGCGCAGATATAAACAGATGTATTCCATTCACGTATTGGAAAAAATGAAGCAGAACAAAAGCGAGGAGAGAGGCTTTCATTAGCGGCATAAAAGAAAACCTCAGCAAGTAGCAAAAGCAGGCCACTAAAACAACATGATAGGAATAATACCAGTAACACTAATAATAGACGGATAGAATGAAACAAAACACAACACACAAACAATTATTTTAAGCTTTGATTTCAAAGGGATTGCGGTGTGTGTGTGTGTGTGTGTGTGTAGAGGGATAGGCTTTGTACTTTTGAACTGTTGCGCTCGTGTGTATGTGTGTGAGTGTGTTCTGTATTATATATTAACAACAGCAGCATAATTCTGTTGTGTGAACCCCCCCCCCCATCCCCACCCCCACCACTACCCTCATCATCAGCACCACCACCATCACCACCACCACCATCACCCCTCTGGTGAAATCAGAGAACCCCCCACGGCCCCGGCTGGTTTGCATAAAGCAAACAAAATTAAATTTGCTTTGCTAAATCAAAGCATGTATGGTATTCCAAGCAGCTCTCTCTGGGACAAATTACTTCAAACGGCCTCCTTTGTATCATAACAGAATAAAAAAAAAGAATCAGCCCAATCAGCGGCTCTCCAAAACCCTCAACTCGGGAATTAATTATTGAACCGAGGGCTTTTCTCCCTCCTAGCAGTCCACGACACAGATCTATTTATTTTGGAAAAGTCGTTTTGCTGTTAAAAACACACTGTAGGCTGGTTTACTGCTATCTCTCTCTCTCCCTTAATGTTTTCGCTCCTCTGCGCTGCACAGCCCTGAAGGGACATGTGAATAGGTTTAGGCCACAGAATTAATCTGGAAACCCTGCGACCTGCATCTACCATGGCCCTGGTTAAGCACAAGTGTTGCGTATGCCGTAATGGACTTACGATGAACTGAGAGGCTTTTTTCTGATATGGAGGTGGGACTTCTGTGTCTGAATTACTTGTTTGTATTCATTCTCAAGACTTGGTTTTCTACTCCCGTTGGTTTTAAGCGACTACATGAGGAATTTAGGACATAGGTCAAATGAAAGACGAGTTAAAGAAAAGATCCTGCTCGTTTTTTTTAAATTTACCTAATACGTTCCTGCAATTGTCCTCATACTGTCAAAAAACAAAGATTTAATAAACACAAATAAGCTCAAATATATCACATTTTCATAGGAAAATGTTCAGCATTTATTGTGCTGGGGGGGTGGATCAAAATACAAAATGTGGCTAGCCATGTTAAATATGTCCAAATGTTTGAGCAGTGGTCACTTTACAAAATGTGTGTTATCAATTAGTTTAATTCTGTAAAATGTTCTTTCTCTTCCAACATAAACTTTCTTATTTAAATGTCATTTATTTTTTTTTTAGATTATTTATTTAATTCGTCACACTTTCCCTCAGATTACTTACCCAGTCCAGTGCAGACATGTAGGGATTAAGGTACAACATGAGTCAGTGCGTGTGTGTGTGCGCACACGTGTGTGTGTGTGTGTGTGTGTGTGTGTGTGTGTGTGTGTGTGTGTGTGTGTGTGTATCTCTATGTGTGTGTCACAGTTGACATGGTTTTCTTTTTGGTAAATATATTCACACTTCACACATTTTGATCACTTCTTGATTTTGGTAAAATGATCTGTTTCCCTCCTGAGTGGTGCTGCTTCAAATGGCGCTCTCACAAAACATCTCACCTGTCAATCATCCATTAAATTCATGCATTGGGATATAACGCAAATTATGAATTTTGACGAAAACCCAGTGAAGGCATCATGTTTCCTGTCATGCATCATCCTACTCTGCGAAAGCTGTATTCATCACTGCGAAACTCTAATTACAGACTCTGATGTCTTCTTGCATATGGACAGCTGCAGCCGCGATGAGACGTGGATACTGACATCACTGCACATACGTGAACAGGACTGGGCTGCGGCGGCGTGCAGGAGTCTCGGGTGGAGTGTTAAAATATATGAGCCTCTTCCAGACCCTTACAACCTTCATCCCCTCGCCAAGCCTCACAAAGCAGCCATCACAGTGAGCACACAACTGTTTACAAATCCCCAGTTAATAGGATCAGGCCTCATTGACTGAGCCGCTCCGATGTGTCTGATGTAATCTATTAGCTGTATGATAGTCAGTGTCTCAGTCCAATCGATAACCCTGGGCCTCCATATTGCTCCACTGTGGACTGTTACTCCTCTTTAGTGCTGCTTAGAATGCAGACTTAGTGACTATAAAGTGTGTGTGTGTGAGTCTGTATTCACACATACAGGATTTTGTCCATCTGCTTGTCCTTATGTGTCAGATCATTCATTCAGCTTTAATGTGTGTGTGTGTGTGTGTGTGTGTGTGTGTGTGTATGCATGCATATCTCTGCATAGGTAACACGTGTGCACAATACTGTATAATGTACTGCAGTTGGTGAATGTACTATGCTAAACCATAAAACACACACACTCCAGCTGATACCTTGACAAGACGGTAATACATGCAGGTGTTTTGTGCGCATGTGTTGTGTAGTTATGTTGATATTTGTGACGTGTGTGCACCTATACACAATTGCGTTTCAATAAAATGTTGTGTATTAATGCCACTTTGCAGTAGATGGTTTCTCCTGAAGTGCATGTCCGTGCATCGGTGCATCTGTGCATCTGTGCATGGTGTTTGTGTGTTTCAGTGTGTGTCTGTGGATGGTGTAACTGGGTTTCCAATTAAGTTGAACCACAGGCTGGATCAATGCTAGTCCTCTGTGTGTAGGAATGAGCAGCCCTGGGCCCTCAGAGCATGCCCACGAATAATTTATCACTCACACTGGGTCCAGGCAGGGAGGAGCTGGAGGAGGATGAGAGGATGGAGGAGGAGGAGGATGGAGGAGGAGATGAGGAGCACAAGGACAAAGTGTCCAGCCCAGGGGACAGAGCACGAACGATGGGCCATCGAGGGGACACAAAGATGAAATGGTAAAGAAAGGGAGTGCGAGATCAGGACCCAGAGGAAAACACTGTCAGCTCCCGATCATTTAGAAACATCACACTCAACATTTTTTCTGGTAAACAACATTCAAAAATCAAATTCTGTAGGGAGCACAAGCCATATCATTCTCTTAAATACAATGTACTACATGTTTCGAAATTCCACATAAAGCAGGGGAATGAATATATATACTGTATATATAACTTACCATGAATCAGTTTGAAGCTGGTTCAATTCAGATATTTTTCACTCAGTTATCAGTGTATATCTAAGGTTCTGTATGGGTTGTACCACTAATCAGTCAAGTTATCATAAGAGGTGCAATCACAGTTCATTTTAGTATGTATCAGAAAGTACAACAGGAATAGCCCAACTGATTAAATATAATTGTGCAGTTGCAACAAGGGGTCTTGTGCTGCAGTCGTTTCAAGATCCCTGGCCGAAGGCAGGAGCTCTTCCTCAGCCTCCCTGAGAAAACACATTCCCAACTCCACCACATCATTCATTAATCCTTCATTTCTGCCAATTCTTTAATAATTTACCAAGACAGTCACTGGAGATGTCTACGTGTTGGATGTCTCCAAGTAGAAACACCAAGTCTTGGAGATCCATTCTGTCAACCCCGTCTACTGTTTGGAGCAGACCTTTAGGACAACACACATCAATCCATCCTTCATGTGTCTCTGCTTCTCCAGAGTCAGGTTGTGGTGCCAGAAGGCAACGCAGAGGAAACGTTTGGGTCCTGGGTCCATCCCAGGTTCATTTCAACATGGTGACTTTTTTCTGACGTTTGCCAGCAGACACAATTGCAAAGGAGGAATCGTCACGTGATGCATAGAGAGAAGGCTTGTCCGAGATGACATAACCAGAGCTCCTCCTTTGCTCCGGTCATTACTCATCTGACCACCAGGGGGCTTTTCAGTTGGATGTGAAAAAAATGTTGCTTTGGGCCATTCGCTGTCAAGACTGATGCTGCAGATACTTTTGTTAAATCAATAACTGCACCAACGCTTACATCATTAATTTTAGAGGGTCTTGGTGAAAAAAATCCACTTTTTGTTCATCTCTTCAATCTCATTGAACGCTGTCTGTGTCTTTATCTGGTATTAGTTTTGAAACTGGGCATGTTAAACAAAGTTTGATATTGGAGAACGGCCCAGTGAATATGATTGATGTTTCATCATATTAGTCTCAACATTTCAGCAAAAGGATTTAAATCCACAGCTGTTGAACATTTCAGTTCTGACTGGACATAGTATGTTTGCTCACATACTGTATATCTTAATTAGTTTAACAAGGAGAGACTTGCACACTTTACATCAATGAAAAAAAGCTCTGTTTGGACTGGAATCAGAATCAAGCACTAGTACTCTCTGAATATTTATGATTTTGTGGTGTAAAATGATTAACTGCCTAATTATTACAATCACTGGTAGTCTTTACTTTGTTGTGTATCACAGATTGACTGAGGCATTTTTATTCTCCTTTATGATCTTTTTTTAATCATAAGGTCACGATGTCATTTGTATTTTTTTTAAAATTCTAACAGGAACATTTATGCGTAGCCAACCGGGTCTGAGATATTGCTGCTAAACAGCCAACAGTTCAGATCCTACAATTTCAACCCAAGCAACACATCTCTTTTCTTGGACACCAGGGATTCAGATGTTCTGCTTTGCCACATCGCAGCTTTAATTGAAAGGCAGAGACACTGACATGTATGTGGATTTACATTTACAGAGACGCAAAGCAACACCCACGTTTAAGAACAAATGGAAATAAGGGCTTATGTACTCATGTGTAAACATAATACACACCCCAGAACAATGTCAATGTCACATCAGCAAAAAAGGCATAAGTACACACATACACAAAAAACATGTTGCACAATTACACATATATCCACATATATCCCCACCCTGTGGGAAGTCAGAGTCCAATGTTCTCTCGATCTGTGGCCTCAGTTCATCTCTATTAATCTCATAGTAGTGAGGCGTGGACTGTTACGACGTTCCGCACCGCTCTGTAATCTTCTCTTAATGTGCTGCACTCTAAGCCTAAGTGAACCCATTTGGAGCGACTGTGAGCAGACTGAGATTCCTCACATGTTATCTGAACAAGTGTTACTAATGGTTTTATCAATTAGAGTCCAATAACGGCATGCCTGCAATCTCCTTTAATAACACTCCACCAGCGCAGCACTGATTTCTGTGGTTAATGAGTACATGCGCGCACGCGCGCGCACACACACACACACAAATGTGTGTGTTTGTGAGATTTTAAGCCTATGGACAATTTGGTCCTACCTGTGTGTGCATGTGTTTGCATGTGTGTGCGTGTGTGTGTGTGGTGTGCACATTAAAGATTTCTTGTGAGAGCAAATTGTGTTCTTGTACAGTTTTTTTCACACATATATCTGTGCATCTGCTGTATACAACATGATTCACACCTATGTGTGCATCAGTACTACCCACTGCCATGGCTTCACTGCCTTTGAACATAATGCACTGTGAAACCACTGGTTTGTGTGTATTCTGCATTGCACCACAGTGGCAGCAAAATAATTATGACACTGTATAATCCTGTTAAAGCTTGTCGAAATCTGTAAAAGAAAGTTTCAGAAGAAGAAAAGAAGTTTTCTTTTTTATTTTTGGATCACTGTACTCCTCTCCTTCTTTTCATTTCCATGGTTACATTTTGAACTTAGGCTCATTCTGTGAGTGGGTTTTGTCTCAGATGAGGGTTTCCAGGGCATTACAGAAAAACACTGTTCGATACTTAAGAAACATTCTGGATGCACATCTCCACTGACTGGAGAGGTGTATTGTGATATTTGGGGGAATTTAAGCCATTTTATTTGAAACTGAACCTTTCTCAGACATTTAATTAACAGCGTCACAACTAAGTATCTCATTCTGGTGTCGGCGGACTGCTTTGAATCAATTCACGGGGCATGAGTTAGAAACTGGGATTAAATCCTAAATGAGGACAGGAATCAATTTTACTAATGTTGGGAAAAAATGTTACAGTTTCTTATGATCGTCTTCATCACTAGCATCATATACAGTATAAGTGTACGGCCATTGTGTAGAGGTCAAACACAACCGTGACCGCCAGTGAATTTCAAATAATAAGCACTGATGATGAGTGTGTGTTCGAGTTAGGACCAATTACAGCTAGTGAATTCACTTCAGCATGTTTTCCACAGGGCTCACCGGCCGATTACTCCCTAACTCCCCACAGGGAGCGATCTATATACTAACTCTCTTCCTCATTCAGTGGACACAGAGGTGGAAAGAGAGAGAAGGTGAATGAATTACTAGAACTGAGCATTTTGTATCACACAAACGGGGATGTATGATATGTACTTTAGTTTTTTTTTTGAAAATGGAGCACACTTAAGTTAATGTAACATGAGAATAAAAGGAGATTTACACCAGCAAAAATTGGGACAGATTTAAATAAGTCCACACTTGATGCAGTGTGTGATTGAATGAAAAGACTAACACAAAGTACATCACCTTATCACAGAACCGGGTTTAAGAAGAGATGAAGCATCTTTCCTGACAGCCAAAATGGAAACAGGAAGGGGTGGGATCAGGGGTGAGGGGTGTTGAGGTGGAGTTCCAGTTAATCTAGATGTTGGATGTTGTTGTTTTTGGATGGATGAGGGATGAAAGACAGAGTGAGATAGAATGACGGAGAAGCTGATGCTGTGATTAAGTTAACAAATAAACATTCAGAGACAGAGAGACTGACAAAAGGGACGAGTAACAAATTGATTCACCCTGATGGCTTGTTGGACAGACATCAAGATGGATGAACGGCGACAACGTAGTGTCAGAGAGGCGACGGGTAACATCCTGACACTATTGGGCAGCAAATGACAAAACAGTGGTCTTCTATAGCAGACACAAAATGTAACATACAACCGTTCAGGCTCTGCTGTTTTACATCAGCACTGCATGTTGCCATATCAACTGTTCTCATTAGAAGTCCTTTACATCACACGGCATCAGGAGATGATTTGTTTCATCGACTGTGCAGTTTTAAAAACATTTAGCATGTGATCACAGTATGATAATGTGCTGCGGAGTGTTTGTATTTTTCCACTCCACTTGCCTTTTGACAAATGAACAAAAGATAAAACAAAAGATTGAAGGAAAACTTTGAGCAGGTCTCATTTAACATGGAAAGGCTGGAGTTCTGTCGAGTGGGATCAGACAAAGGGAAAATGGAGGTGATAATAATAGAATTGATAGCTCGGTAAATGGATGAACTGTACTATATTAACCACAAATTAAAAACTAGAGTAGTATACATGACCAATAGAACTGGAGGTGAGGTCAAACAGAGTAACTCTAAAGGATATCAGATTTTATCATCTTTTATTCATTCATTCATTTTCCGTAACGCTTCTTCTGCTTCCGTGGGTCAAAGGGGTTGCTGGAGCCTGTCCCAGCAGGCTTTTGGGCGAGAAGCGGAGAGATGCTCCGGACAGGTTGCTGGCGCATTGCAGAACCACATGAAAGACGAACAACCACTCATGCACACACTCACACCTACGGTGAACCCGGAGCCGGCCAATCCAACTGAAGTGCATGTTTTTGGAGGTGGGAGCAAACCGGGGAAACCTGGAGAGAACTTACAAACTCCACACATAACAGGACTCAAACCTGGACACAAAATGATTATCATCCCACAACCAGTCAACTACAACTACTAAATTTTGAAATTTAGCTGGTAGATGTTGAGATATTTCACCTGATCTCCAAAGCCAAAGCCAATTACTAGTCAGTGATATATTCAAGTCTGAACCAAAGCGGTTTGACTCTGTACTGGTTTCAAACACGACTGCCTTGTAAACTCTTAAAATGAAAGAATGACGTCATTCATGAGAAGTTATGAACAGTTATCAAACACCAACACTTCAATTCTTGGACTGCTTGATTCGAAGGATTTTTCTAAGGCTTTGAAGGTTTTCTTATCCATTTAACGGCACTGAGATGTTGGGAGGTTGGGAACCACTGCTTTAACCCAAACGATGTTCATAAGAACTCGGTGTTGACAGAATCATTACTCATTCTGGAAACGTTTCATTGGCAGGTTGTTTCGGATGAAGGGGATCAGAGAAAAATGCTCTTGGTGTGTGTGAGAGAATGCCAGAATATAAAAGCGTGACTGTGTGAAATGCGGGGAGAAATAGTGAGACACAAAATGAGCAAGTGTGAGAAACAGAAAAACAGAGAGAGAGAGAGAGATAACCCAGCTCCATAAAGACGTGAACTGAATGCTGTCGATGTGAGCGAGAGAGGTGATGTATGTTTAGTCACTGGTGGCGGGTCACGACAAAACCTTTAACAGTAATGTCCTGGGGGTCGCCTCGCCCAGGGGACCCGCACTCCATTTTACAGCCAAGCGACTGAGACGCTGTGGCGTGACAGCTGGAGCAGTAAAGCCAGCCTATAGAACCGTCCGTGACATGAAGAAGGAGTCGACGCCGTTGATATCACCACCAAACACCGGGCCAGAAGCCACGCCGACAGCTGGCGAGTAAAGAGGGATGAAGAAAAAGGGGGTTTGGGAAATGGAAGAAAGTGGCAGATGAGACAAAGAGCAAAGAGATATATCTCCAGTCTCAGACAGAGGAGCAATAGATGATCTACAACAAAAGAGGGGATTGAAAAAACCCACAGAGAGGGAAAACTGAAAGGAGAGAAGAGGAGTAGCTCAAACGGGCAAGGTGCAGAATTTTAATGGAGATAAATTCTTTCAAGAGTAGCTTTTAGGTCTAAAATGATTCATCAATTAAAAACCAATTGACAAAGAAATTCACCTTTAATGATTTTGTAATTACATACCAGAAGGTTCTGTTTTCACCCATGTCCAGTGTGTGTTGGGTCTTTACTGTCATCACAAAGTTCCATGAATCACGGTGGGAAAATGGGAACAGACCCCATTTGATTTTGGTGTGGATTTGGAAAAAGATCAATTAATGTTACAAGCTGGGTTCTTATTATTTCATTTCTTAGGGAATAATATTCAGAAATTAATCAAAAAGCAACAACAACAACAACAACAACAACAATAAATGCACATCAATGTAAATTAATATCAAGATCCACTAGGTTTTAACGGTTGGCTGTGATGAATGCACAAAGCTTCTGGTTACAGGGTTATGAGTTGAAGTTTGGTCAAGGCTAGATTGAATTAAAGAACTTGTTGGGCATCAAGTAATAATGGTTTAAATAATTTTTTAATTGTATAACCTGCTGCTTTCTATTTGGATATTTTTGGACTGTAAGTTGGACCATTTTACACTCAAAAAATTGATACTGAATTGATTTGCTTTAACTTATAGAAACATTTAGGGTCACTTCATAAAGCAGGAGGGGTACTGATTCCAGAGCACAACTGTGACAGGATAATAAACCAAATGTAGTGCAGCAGGTGGAAAACTGACACTAAACCTTTTTTTTTCCTTCAATTTGTCACTGACTGGAGAAGTTGTGATTATCAAAACTGGCAACCATAAATAACGTCACCGAATTACACCTGAGGTTGTTTTACTATCAGCTTAGATTTGTCCTGGTTTACAGCAGGAAGGGACGACTCTTTACTGCACAAAGGAGGAGGTGAATTGATCACTCCGAAGTGTTTGTATTGTTTGAGTGTGTGTGGGTGGGTGTTTGTGTGGCCCTGTGATAACCGGTGACTCATCCAGGGTGTACCCCACCTATCATCTGTTGTCCGCTGGACTCCAGCAGCCATATTCTGGAAAAACGGTTGAGATGAGAAAACTCTCATTGTCTCGCTTTCAAGAAGATGAATGGATGAATGAATAATACTAAATTTTTATGAAACTTTAAAAGCAGCAAAACCATCACAACCATGAAAATGGACATGAAGATTTGATATGAAGATAATTTGTGAGACTCCAAGAGTTTTGTTGGGCCCCCCTCTATGTACATGAATGGATAAGTCCACACCTACACACAGTACATGCTGACGTCCTTAATGTCGACATCGATAAAACTGCAAGTGCAGTGAAATGTAAAAGGCTTTCATCAATGATGACTGCGGCGATGGTCACAGGAAGTTATGATGCTGTACCCAGTTTAAAAAAAAAAAAAGCAGCAACAGCAGAAGCAGAAATGAAATGTACTTGTGGTGATCTTTTCTACTTAACTTTTTCTTCTTTGCGATGTCCTTTGCTCTTTGCTTGAATATTCGCTCCACTGGCTCTAACTATTTCCAGTAGTATTGCTCTGGTGCTGTACCCATCAGCTCTCAAAAAGAGTGTCCAAATACATAGAAAATGAGTGCAGCAGGGGGCTGACACCCCCTCAGACACACTGCTCTACGGTTTCTACAAGAATGAACAAGGTATGACATTTATTGCAGCGGTGTTACTGGTGTGTAGTACACCCGGGCAGATCGGTCTAATTCTAAAACAAGAGCAAGAGAAGCTGCTGCCTGATCGGAGCCAGCCAGACGCTTCCAGGAAGTGAGTCACTGGCAACACCGAAGCTCACCATGACCTGAGATAACAAACCACAAGACACAATCATGTAGCTGTCTGAGGACCGCGCTGAGTCAAGACGTACATGCATAGGAGCTGTTATATTCAATTACCCGGTTGAATGGGATGTCTGTGGGAGCTTTGTCAGTGTTTTATTCCATCATTAGAACATACCAACACAGTTTTAACTCAGATATGAAGACGATGTCGCACAGATAAAAATGGCTGTTCTTTTCCGGTAACTCCAGAACTGCCACTGCGCTTCCTTTCAGGTTTGCGCTGCTACCGCCATCGCTGACACCTCACCTTCTTTCTTTTCCTGTCTCAGCCACTGTAGCCAACACTCTGCCTCCAATTAACACTCGTTTGCCTCTGCCTGTCTGTGTGTGTATGTGTGTGTGTGTGTGTGTGTGTGTGTGTGTGTGTGTGTGTGTGTGTGTGTGTGTGTGTGTGTGTGTGTGTGTGTGTGTGCCCAGCAGCCACCTAGGTCATTTGGCAGGCCTCTATAAATACCACACCAGTCGCTGCTCTTTAAGAGGCTTCGCGCTGCTCGCACAAGCCAAAGAGCAGGGCAGCTGGCACACACACACACACACACATACACACACGCATACATAAACATCCTCATTAATGGTGAACACAGTTGTTAAATGTGTTAGGTGGGACATGCATGGTACTAACACCCATGCTGGTCCTGTCAGAGAGTCACATCGGGAAAGGGCTTGACAAAGTTGTCATGCGTCTCTGCTTGAAGGAAACCATTGATAGCAATGCTGTGGAAAGAGTAAACAGAACACTGCACCTGAGTTCACACTGCGTTCCACCATTACCTACACTCACATGAAAAGATGCTGCCCTTCCCACCGGAGAGAAGGAAGACAAATTTTCAAGGGAGTGGATTTTATAAAGGTGTGCAGAATGTAGAGAACAGCAGAACTTTAGATATCCCAGCGTTAACTACTTTCTATTTTCAAGGAGCACCATCATCATCGAGTCGCTTTCAGTAACTCATCAGTGACTGTATCCAAATATTCATCCACCGTGTGACATTACTGTAAGTAAAAAATATGGAGGCAATAATTCAAACAGAAGGAATGAAAGTCAACCTTTAATTCAGATTTTATTTGTTGCTGTTTCAATGGGGAGAAGAGATTTCATTTATTACACTGTAAAATTTTACAGCATCTAAATAAAGGAAGGGAATCCAATTAACATAATCATCCACAGAGGTTGTAGTCACCCCCTTTCCATTAATTAAATCCACTCAAAAAATAATAGTTCAAATGATAACTCCATTGTTTTGAGTCCACTTAAATTTATGGAGTATTTTCAGTATCTGATATGATTTCTATGAGATTTTATTAAATTTGCCTTTATTTAAATTTGGAATAGACTGACTATGAGCTCTAATTTTGAACTCTGACTTGAATTTTTTTTTTCATTTCAGTTAACAAAACCAAATTTTTTTAGAATGATGAATGGGTTTCTTTCATTGTATGGCAGCACAATGATTTAACAATTAGTACTGTGGCATTTACGTGTTTACCCATGTGTTGAACTAACAGGATGAATTTACTACCACAATCATTAAGCTCATCTTAACAACCAACATGAATGTGTAATCGCAAGTAACATAAGATGAGATGTGCAACCATTGTATTTTATCCCATAATTCTAGCTTAGCCTCTGCTGTGATATACATGGTATGAACGGTAATTCCGATGACTCTTGGAAACAAACAAGCCTTTTAGTTTTTTAAATCCATACCCATGATCCCAGGGCAGGACATTCTGTCCGCCTGCTTCCAGCGGTGGTGGATATGCGCCTCTGATCGACAGCAGTGTGAAGCGGGATATGAAAACTGTGCCCTCCTTAGCGCCTCGCTCGAGGCTGTGCTCTGTCAGGATGTCAGACTCGTGCGTCTCTTCCCTGTTGTCCCACGGGCACCACCTGCAGACGTGGATGAAGTGGATGCTGAAGGTCAGCGCTGTGAGCTCCGTGGCATCAGTGACAGTGGATAACTGGACAGAATGAAAAGGTCACAGAGGGAGCGCAGGACGGCTGGTGAAGACTCCTGACGATTTAGAAAAACCGGCATTTTTCTGTCATCCAATCTGAAAAAAGATTGTGTATTTTGTGTTGTAGAAGTTAATGAAACACTTGGAGTTTAAATGCATCACTACGTGTCACAATGTGAGCGTGCAAACAGCAGGCAGCCTGTAGTAGAACCTGCTCTTGGTGTTTCTGTCCGTTTCTTCAGTATCAGTCTCTGTGTCTTCTTTGCCATATCTCTGTTTTCTCTTCTATCACTGTCCCAGCTTTGCTGGTGGTAGAGATGAAAATGTTAACTTTGTCTGACTCTTTTTTATGAGAATGTGCATGAACATGCTGTCAGCAGTCTTGTCAGTACCATCTGTAGAATAGAATTACACCATGATTTCTATCTGTAGCCTGCTCTTAGTCGTGTTAGATGGCCTTAGCTTAGCAGATGCAGGCAGAAAAGAAATTTCGTCAAGCCGTCTGGTCACAATCTTGAATGTAATGGCTTTTACATTTATGCTGGATTGTGAGTGACCTTTCCAAAACCTGTAATATCCATCCCCAAAATGGATAGCTGGTCCTGGATTATAATATGAATATAACAGTTGAACAAATTTTATACATTTACTGTGCAATGCACATTCTATCTATTTATCTGTCATCCATCTGTCCTATTCATCTACCATCCACCTATTCATCTGCCTGCCTGTCTGCTTGTCTGTCTGTCTATCTGTCTTGAGTCCTACTTCTGTGTTTTAAAATTAGTTCAAAACTTCTTTTCAAAGGAAAACATATGGAAGCTTTTCTTGTGAATTCCAACTCCACTGAAAGACATTTTCAGGATAATTTGTTTGATAGATTTCTTTTGCTGTTCTACTAATTGTCATATTTAATCTGCTTGTGATGCACCAGCATGTCCATCATATGACAACTATACTTATTTGATACGATTCCCCATTCTTTGTCTGCTTTCTGTTCACTCATCACATCCACTTGATCTTTTCAAACCACATGTCATCTGACAGCAGAACATACATTTGGAGAATTATGAGTCAGTGTTGGAAACAGAAGCACACAGCGCTAAAGCCAGTCAGACCCCATTATGAGACAGTGATGGTGGGTCTCTATGGCTCCCAGTAGGTCAACATGCATCTTTCATTTGGGTCTCGCCCCCTCATGCGCCAGAGTCTGTTTATGAGTCCAGATGAAATAGTTCAGCAAGGTGAAATTAAAACTAACTGTGGAAACAGATTCCTGGTCTTTCCTCACAAAATGTTTTTTTCTTTTTCTATCAATTACACGTGCGGTTCTGATCAACCTCTGACAGATGAGGCAGGGTCCAGGGTCAAAACTCACAGGGCAAAGGTCAGTTGTCAGAGTTCAACCACGGGACGGCTCTGATAATAGGCTATGTTTCATTCTGGTGACAACACTGTGTTAATTTGGATTTGAGGCCCACAAATTGGGATGCAGCTGTTTATTATAGCACTCTGAGTGGCTGGATTTGAAAACTGGAGATGGACCATTTTGTGTTTTAAGCTCATCAACACTCACAGAGTTATGACTAACACTACAAAAGTCATTACTTAGACTCCCAAATAAAGAATGAACTGCTTAATAGGGTCAGTACAGCTCAACAGCAGCCAGACACCATTAGCCTGTCTGGCATGTTCTGCTGCTTTGAAACAAGATCTCCAAAAACTACATGCTCTGTCCATCTATATCTATAACTACCAGTGTAGTGCCATTCTAAACATACATGAACTGAAGAATCTATCATTATATCTAGTAACCAGCAGCAAAAGTGACATGCAATAAATGAGTGGTAAGTAAGTATTGCAAAGACCAATAATGTACATATGAGAGGACACACCAAACTTGGTCTCCAGAGACCTGAGAAAACAACTGGAATGTATATTTTCAAGCACGTGTACACAACTGTTACTGATGCTGAACAATAAACCACAGCTTTGGATGGTTGTTCAAAATAGTCCCATCCTTCATGTGTGAGGTTTTCCAGATTACAGCCGCGGTGCAAAAAATAGCGGTGATAAACATTTCAAAAATGACTTTGGATGTAATAAAACAGTAAACTGGACTTGTGATGCTGTGCTGTCTCTCTGTCATTTGTGCTCTGGTGTTTTTAATTTTGGGTGCATCACAAATCAGTTGAATTTGTGATGGAATTTATTCAGTTTGCAGAGCAGTAAATTATTTGCTCGGAAATGAGGCCTCATATAAGATGATAGTGGGTGAGGATTTGTAGCAGCATCTTGTTCTTTAGAGAAGCTGGGCCCATGGATGTGGTGTTTAGGACCTGGTACAGTGTTTCTTTTGGGCTGCTTGGTGTAAATAAAGTTATACTGAACATGACGCATATCCAAGCTGCAAGTTTCCGCTGCATGCTTTTGGAGGTGCAAGGAAGCCGGAGAACCCAGAGAGAACCCACACAAACATGGGGACGGCATACAAACTCCACTTGATGTGAGGCAATAGTGCTACGCGCTGCACCACCTTGCTGCCCTCCTCCCATTATACAGTAGTATTATATATTTTTTCTGAACATTCAAAGGTAAAGATTTCATCTCAAGTTTTTTTCTAGGATTCATCATGTTCTTTTAAGCAACAAGATGATAAGTCTGTTTTAAGCTGTCCCTTCTTTTCTCTGTCATCACAGAGAAAACTACCGATGGATAAAATCCTACCAGGACTGCTGACAACACAAAACATCCAGTACTTGTAGTTTTCTACTGAATTGTAAAACACTGATAAGAACAGAGAGCAAACCACACAATTCTGGTGTCCATACAAACCAGAAATGAGTCTACCCTTTGATTATTCCTGATTATCAATATCATATCATATCCCTGTGAGGGTTTTTGTGTCCCAAAAATAAAATGAACTAAATCATTGCCTTCTGGATTGAACACTGAATGAACTTGCACAAAAATCACATTAATTTCTGTGACTTCCTCCTGGATTTTAATTTTTAGGGATAATACATAAATGAGCTTGTTGAAAACGTCCTTGTGATTTTATTTTTATGCAAACAAAAAGCCTGTTCTTCATATCCAAATGTTCATGTTAAGCATTTAGATCAGGGGTGTCAAACTAATTTTCACAGAGGGCCACATCAGCATAACTGCTGTCCTCAAAGGGCCTGATGTATCTTAAATGTAACTAAATGTAATTCAGTGTAATGTAAAAATAAACGTAACTACTCCTTAATATTAAATAACTTTGAATTCAGTACTTATTCAAGTTACAAACATTACAAACCTGATTGTTTGTTTCTCTGTTATAACATAAATCCTTTTAATTTGTCAGGTTATGAAACCCACAGAACTCCATCAATCAAGGATCAAGCTATCCACGAGAATAAAGAAAAATAACATCAAGCACAAGTTAAGACATAAACTTCATAAACTTTGTTTTTTGTTAAAGTTAAGATTATTATTGCATTGTGGGAAATGTGTTTTTTGGTCAAAGCACACTTTTGACCTATTTATTTTTAGACACTGACCTTTTATGCTCTCGCAGGCCACATAATGTGGCTGGCCACATTTAGCCCCTGGGCCTTGAGTTTGACACATGTGATATAGAGTATTATAATGTTATAATTTACTCTACATTATTATTTATTATTACTTTTAGTAAGAATCTTTTTTTTTTTTTAATGAGAAAAGGAACTTGGATACAACAAGTCTGTTTTTTCTTAGGAGCAAGTTGTAGTCCTGGCTACAGCAGTACGCTCACAATCCGCTGCCTCCCACAGTAAATAAATCTGCCTTGTTTTCCTCACCTCTGATTCTGGCGCTGAAGGCGTTGCCCACACCTCAGTAGGAGTTGTTGGCCTCCATGGCAACTTCTCCTGCACAGCGGGTACCATGCCTGAAACAGAGGGGGAATAAGAGCTTAAATACACTCAGACTAAATTTGTAGGGATTTCTTTTAGAGCTTTTTTTTCGGGTGTGTTGACCTGAGCAAACACCAGTTTAAGCTTGAATGATGATTACAACAGCACAGACTAATCTGAAAATGGGCACAGACGCCAGGATCCAACTACTTTCTTACACAGCTTTATTATATTTCTTGGCTTCAACACAAGTGATTTATATTTATTACTTTTCCAAATCTGTTTAACATACTCATAATGGAATACGGTAATATGTCAGTCCATTTTGAGACCAAGCCATCAGTGGGCTAAGTGTTTGTTATACCAGTCCCTGTATTTACTATCGCTAAGCCTGTTAAGCTTTCTGTTCGCACATGGCAAAATAATTATAATGACACAGTGGCAGATTTACTGGTGGAAATTATTAATATTATATTTGGCTTCAGACAAAAGTGGGTTGTTTTTATAGATGCATAACTGAGTGTAGAGGCTGAACTTACCTTCTGCGTTTGTGCTTGTTTGATAAGTAGAACCCTATAAAATATATCTATAATAAAAGACCCCATTCCACAAATAATGAGATGTTCTAATGTATTAATAATTTTCTGATCCATTTAAGGTTTGTTGAAATTGAAAACTATATAAAAGATAATATTTCTTAAGTTGTATCTCATCAGTGTCTTTGAAAAAAACAAAATAAACTGTGGTTCTCTTGACACAGTACCAGCTATTCCTTACATTTTTATCTGCCGAACCGCTTTATCTGCGGTAGTGGGTCACGGGGAGCTGGAGTCTATCCCAGATGACTGAGGGCGTGACGCGGGGAAAACTCCAGGCACGACACCAGTGCGCCGCAGAGCCACACACAAAGATAGACAACCATGCATGCTCACACTCACACACTACGGCCAATTTGTAACGGCCAATTAACCGGAAGCGCATGTTTCTGGAGGTGGGAGGAAGCCGGAGAACCCGGAGAGAACCCACACAGACACAGGGAGAACATGCAAACTCTACACAGAGGGGGACTCGAACCTGGACCCACCTTGCTGTGCGATGACAGCGCTACCCACTGCGACACCATGCCGCCCCCTTGAACTTTAAGTAAAATAAAATTTTATATAGTTATCTTAAGACAGAGTGGATAATTATTCTTAAACCTTTTCTTGCATTTTCTTTATTGGGTTTTTCAATTTTAAATATTCTAATTGGATTGGTTTGTTTACTCTCCCAAGAAAGACACATGATACAAAAGTCAGCTCTGCACACGATTATGAGTCTGACAACATTGAGCACACAGAAGAAACTAGCAAATGTTTCCTGCAATCCAAAGAAAAAAAATCACGTATACAGTCATCCCAATACAAAACATCAAACTGACATGACAGCAAATGAAGGAATCCCATGAAAAGCTCTTGATGAAGCCTCTTGAATGGATCCGTCAACAAATTTCCTGCGATTGACAGTGATCACTGTCACTGAGGAGCTTCCTGTGACTGTAGTCTGTGTGCCCCATAAAAATGAACATGTTTGAATGACTTGTTTGCCAGTGTCAGAACAGGAGGAGGATGTCTTGGCAGCAAACTCGATGAGAGCAATAATGAATCTCTCTCTCTCCAGCCAGGCTTATCCAAGCCAGAAATTCTGTTCTGACAAAGTACAAGTTGGCCTGTGTGCTTCAAACTGCCTATAGGATTATATGCGACAAGGCAGGAGCGAACAACACTGTCAGCCCACATATGGTTTATGGCTAGCCTGTAACACCAGCCCGAAAACACAATATCAACTTGTCACAATATGAACATTTCATTATCACAGATTAAAGGCTATAATAAATATTATGACCTCATGGAAAAGAAAATTATACTGAATACCAACCCCTAAAATCTACTGATAGATTTGAAAGAAGAATAATGTTCTAAAACTGGATAATAAGATCTGTGTTTGTATATGCAAACAAACAAATTTAAAATTGGACAAAATTCACTCTTATCTAAATAGTTGAGGGTAGGAGGGAAAAAAGAGGAAAACTACCACAGAGACATATAAAAATATTCTGAAATTAAATGTTTTGGTGCAATTAAATGATGCAATCAGACCATAGCCAAGTTCATTGTCAAGGTATTTTGTGGAAGCCAACTAAGAGCTGACATTTGAACTTACAGTGACAGGTTATTAAAACCTTGAAATTTGAGTGCCCCATTAATTGGTGCAATTAATTTGCCAAAATGTAAGAGTGGAGTGAAAATTTTACAGCAAGCTGTTTCAAAATCTAAAAATTTCTGTGAGAAATTCCAAACGGCTGACGGATGAGTGACTGAACAAACAGGCGACAAATGATTTCATCGTGCCATTTTACATCATTTTTTTGTCACTTTTCAATTTTCCACCCTCCTCGCTTTCCACATCAGTTGGCTTTCTCTCACTTTGCCACTCCACGTCCTTCCCCCTCTCCTCACCCAAACCGGCACCTCCTCCCCCTCGTCCTCTTCCATCTCTGGTGCATCAGGACTCCTGTGGTCTCAGCCAGACACAAACGAATGAGGGCCCCAGGAGGGCCGTGTCTACTCTGCCACACATCACTCAGTCACTCTCAATCCCCCATGCACACACAAACAGGACCTGCCAGCTTTTGTCCCATGCAGGCAGTACCTTCAGGTTGTCATGGTAACCAGTAGAGGGTTTTGCCGTTGACACCTGATTGTATTGAGCTCATGCGGGATGGATGGAGCGCTAGGTGGGTGAAGCCTCATTGGAGCGTCGCCGTGCCATGTAATGTAAAGCCATGTCAAGCAGGTACGTAACCTCAGACGCTTCAGTCTCTCCTCGGCCAACACTTTGATTTTCCTGCCTCAGACAGATGTTGCTGGTTGGTTTGTTTTGTTCTTGTGCTCTGTGGAAAAATGCCATTTCTCCAGTCTATTTTCAAATTGTTCTTTTGAATAACAAATTTGCCATGTACTACTGGTGAATATACTGTATGACAGTGTCATGTATTCCTTCCATGCATCAACAGCTGCTTCTTCTTACCTGCCAGTGATGAACATCATTTCAAAACGACAGGAGAACCTCACAAACAGCTAAATTGGCTGTGTCTCCCTGTACGAAATAACTGCTGGCCACACCAACAGGAAAAGGAAAACTATTACTTCACATATTTCTACGGCACTATTTGACATTCACAACACTGCCCTACATCTTCTTCTCCTCACAAAAAATGTTTTCATTTGTTTTTTCCAGCTGATTTTTGATGTATTCTATGAATATAAGCCTATTGGGTACCATGTCGTCCTCTCACAGCAGCTCATTCCTTCTTCCATTTGTTTTGCTTCTTTTGTTTGTGGAGAAGGTATACTACTATAACTTCCTGCGATTGGCTAAAACTGTTCAAAAGTGCTTCACACTAAGTATAATCTGAATCATAATTCAGTTTGATGTGGAGTGAGACGCTTTGTTGGACAAAAGACTGAGTCTTTGACCCGGACCTGGTACTGATGAAGCATCACACCTGCAGAGGTCAGGAAGTCAGGACAACAGGAAGTCGGTGTGAAAGCATCCTAAACTGCATCTCTGGTCAGTTTTATTTCATTGAATCTCTTTATGCATACATTTTGAATTACTTTTCATTGAAAATGTTAGATAAAAAGGTTGGATGCATTTCAACTTATGTGAGGTAAATTTATGAGTGTGAAAGTTCTATCCGCTCACTAGCTTTCAGTTGCATCTTACGGTCTTCATCATTAAACAAAAGAAAGCAAAAAACAAAAACAAAAACAAAAATGTAAAAAGGCAGAGGAAAGTACGTCCACTGAGATGGACCTCAGAGCCACAGTGTTTTTGGCAAACTTCTGCATTTCGTGATGGTAACTGTGATTTGGTGAGAGAGGGTAGAAAATAGCAGTTGCTACTGACCGTTTTACACAATCACAAAGTTGTGATGTTTTATGGATTTTTTGTTTCTTTTTCTCGAGGGAACAAGAGAAAGAGCTCTCCGGCCAACTTTCCTCTTTGCCTGAGCCAAGTTGCATTCCCACACAGAATAGGAGGCCAAGCGAGGATCCAGAGTAGGTTTCAAGTGCTCTGATTTAAAGTTTGAAATGTGTTGAGTGATACTGCACTGTGGACCTAGATGATGTCTTCATATGGAATTCAAGAGGAACAATTAACAAGTAATAAAATGTCATTTTTTTTTCGTCTCTGAACTTCTCTTTATCCTGATTTGTTTTTCTTTTTATTTACTGACCTTTACCATCTGTGAGATCACCGAATCTTCCCATACCTCGTCTCCTACACAGATCAATCAGTTTTGCTTTTACTTTCTTCTGCAGGGTTCAAATTCATGCTTGTTTATGCATTAAAGGATTTATACACTGGCACAATCCCAATATTTGAGAAAATTATGCAGTATTGTCAAAATGTACTAATCAAAGGCAGTTAACAGGAATGCACATATCTTGGTGAACAGCAATGCAATCTGTTTACCAAGATATATCTCACCATTATGAACAGTTGAAGCTTTTACAGTTTGTTCCTGAAATGCATGACACAATTAATTAAACTGACATGCAAAGAGAAAAACCTCTTGTCAAGTGTGCTGAACTCTAAACACATTTTATGCTTCACACGCATTTTACAATTCAAAATGGCACTTTTTAAATGAGCACAGTTCTCTGCATAAGACACAACAATCAGATAATGTCACGTTTGTCACATCAAAACATGGGGTAACTAGATGAGCAACACTAGATGAGCAAATTGGCCAATATGCCTGTCATCTGGTCAAACACCTCAATGGTTAACTGTCACCACTTCAATCAGGAAGTAAGCACTATAGAAACACCACAGGTGAGCACCTTTTTTTGTTGATTGATAGTATGAAACGTGAACTTTCGCTGTGCAGCCCCAGTCCAAACCTGGTTTACTGACCACCCACCATGTTTTGTACATTACTTCACACCATATTCACCATTTCTGAACTCCACAGAAGAGTTCTTTTCAGCATGGTGGTGGACGGCATATGACTAGCGGCCCTTTGTGCGCATGTTCCTTACACAGACTATGGAACAGACATGATGAAACTGACGTGGGTGCAATTGATGGATGATAAACGATATTGTTTATGACGTGGCCGAGTTGTTGTAGCCAGACCCGAGCAAGATGCTGCTTGTTTCATCCTTTTTCCATTTTAGATGAATGTTCATATTTGTTTGACTAAGTTTTTTATGTTGGATGCCCTTCCTGCTGCAACCCTCTGCATTTATCCGGACTTGTGACCATCTTGCAGTCGGCACTGGCTTGTGCAAAAGAATCAAGTTGGATTTACAGTACATTGAGGTATGCCGCCCTCCGCAAAGGTGTAACACCAGAGACAGACCGGCAATAATACTTCAAAAACAGAAAACACAAGTGTGCACTTCTGAGAAAAGGAAGAAAGTTAAAGGGAACTGATATTTTCAGAACCATGCATCTATCCAAACTCAATGCTGCTATAGCCAGAAGAGGGCCGCAAGAGGGCACAAGCCAGTGTCTTATTGTGCCGGTCCCAAACCCGGATAAATACAGAGGGTTGCCTCAGGAAGGGCATCCGGCGTAAAACTTTTGCCAAATCAAAGATGCGAATCAAACCTATGACTTCCATACCGGATCGGTCGAGGCCCGGGTTAACAACGACCGCCATCGGCGCTGTTGACCTACAGGGCGCCGGTGGAAATTGGATTACTGTTGGTCGAAGAAGGAGAGGAGGAAAGTGCGTTCGCATGCAAAGGACAGGGCTTGATGGAGGCAATTGATTCGCTGTGGCGACCCCTGAAGGGAAAAGCCGAAAGGAAAAGAAGAAGAAGAAGAGGGCATCAGCTCAAGAAACAGAGGAAAATACAAAACCCCTGGACTTCAAACTGTAAAAATAATTAGAAAGCTAAGTGGGCCCCTGAGGAAGTCAAGGTCATTTTCATCAGCAACATGAGCTGGACCAATTCCAGTGACTCTCATAAACTGGACTATAGCTACTGGATCAATGATGGTCATGATCCACACTGGCCCGGGTGAACTGCACTGGACTCTGAGGTAACAAACAGAACACACCATGACAAAGACAGAACTATACAACCAGGAAATACAAGCTCAACACAGCGGATAAGAGAATGTCAGCTGGAGCTGCAAGAAACGGAACACTCCGATCACAACACGATGGATTTGGAGCAGGATAGAGATCTGGACAACAATTTTTTTCTTTGCCGTAAAAAATAATGGCTGTTTCTACACAGAACATTACAACCAGAACATTAAATCTGAGGGCAAATGATCGATCATTCATTTCAACATTAAAAGTTTATATGCAAATTTCAATATCATTGAGATTTATTTACATACATTTTATATGTCATTCAATCTGATAGCAATATCTGAAATATGGATTGATACTGAAAAAGTAGACTGATTTTGATGGTTATAAACTCGGATGTAAAACACACTGAATAAGAGGGGTGGAGGAGTTGCTGTGTAAAATGATAAATCTTTAGACTTCCGGGTTTTAGATGGAAGAACAACGTGACTGATAACAACTGAACTCAAATAACTATTGAAATCTGCACGGATAAAAATGCTACTGTTCTTGTTAGCTGTATTTCTAGAGGAACAGGGTCAGACACACATCCAGTGAGTGGATGGAAAGTGTATTTTTGAAAATAGGTAACAAAAGTATTTTTATGTGTGAGGACTTCAATGTTGGCGTATTACATATAAATAAACACAATACTACACACAAATTCATCAATACAATATATAGAGTGAGTCTGTTTCCAAGAATCACTTGACCCTGAAGAGTTACATGTCGTTCTGCCACTCTCATTGATAACAAGTTCACCAAGGACATTGATAATCATACAATAAGGGGATTTTTAATCAATCACTGAAGCAACCATTTGCCAATGTTAACACTTTATGACATCAGTCACAGGAAAAGTCAAACAAACAAGTAGTTTATAGACCAGTAGAATCCATTAACATACTCAACAATGGATTATTAGAGAATAATAATATACAGAGAAAAAGATGTTGACTTTGCATACAGTCTACTGTGACAAGTTTTTAAGAATACTTTCCTCATAAAATGATAAGCATTGTCCAATTAATAAATATAACAGAAAACTAGCATATACAAATTGTTCAGGGTTAAAATGGTCTATAAATGCTTGCAAAAAGAAAAATACACTTTACAGAGAACTAAAGAGGCGTAATAAGAATATAAAACACATAAATACAAGCTAACTGATATTATAAGGACTGCCCAACGTATTTTTAAAACACGTTGGGCAGTTACCTTTCCTCTCCAATGTTATTGTCGTCTTGTGTATTCACGACAAGATGCACAGAAACACTCAAACCAGTCTGTATCGCTGTCAAGTCTCAGCGAGGTCTCTCATCTCAGCTCCGCTCCCCTTTAGAAGGAAAAGGAAAATGATGACAAAAACACACAAAAACACACAAAACTTTAAAATAACTTAATCTTTGTCAGAACAATTTGGAATAATGTGAGAATCTTTCACTCTGGGAACATGAAGATTTTTTTAAGAAATGTGAAGCTCTTTCTATGGTCAGGTTTATTTAAGTAAGCTCTCCTGTCAGTTGTTCCATCAGTGGGCTCATCTTCCTCTGGTCGGCATGAGCCGACAGCCTCAGCCAATGTGACCAAATCAAGCCTGCTTTTATCACCAAGGCAGAAAATTCTAAAATGTCTCCTTATTTGCAAATGCCTCACCTCTAAAGTTTGCTCTATGCTCTGTAAACAAGTATTGTTATTTTTTCAATGAGTTTTGTTTCTTTTTACGTTTACTGGAGGAGAGAACAGGAGTGGGAGCTAATTTTACTTTTTGCCCTTGAAATACCAGTAGCTGCACATTTTAACAAAATGTTTTTTGCATGAGTCAGACCTTTGAGCTGCCTCTGGACGACCTTGAGAAAGAAAAACTTCACAAAGCCGACCAGGTTGCTGTTTGTTCCTCGACCTTCCGACCGCAGCAACCTCATCAGGATCTTTGGTGCCAAACACTGGAGGTGGAGGCAAAGAGAAAGATGCTCTTGATCTGTGACGTGAAGGTAAGGTTGCAAAAGACTTCCCAGATGCCACAGCTTTAAGATGTAATTTCAACGTTTTTGTCTGACCCTCAGGACGAACGCCGTACATTGAGTGAAAATTGACATGGTGTAACACCTGTTTGTCACCGGTGCCCAAAATAAGCTTGGAGGGGAAATAACACAGGAGGCTGCTGTGGTCGGTACCAGTGGAGACAACCTGCACGAGATCCTGGATCGAAGCGGTGTCTCGGCTAAAGGTTCACCTTCTGACAGCAGCTCAGACGCTGTGGTTCTCTGAGGTGAGCCAAGGATTTGTTCACGTTGTCTGGTATTTGGTTTGACTGTAAGTGTCTTTCTTTTGCTTTGCAGATCCAGGAGGAAGCCAACACAGCACTTTTTGCGTTTTCCGAGAAGAGCAAGCCTCTCATCACAGGGACGAAGGTCAAGTGTGAGGCTGCACAAAGCAGCATCATGGCCATTCAGGAGGAGCTAGTAAGAATATTAGCTTCTCAGAATGTTCTACAGCTCCCACCTCTGGTTACCTGATGTCTCTTTGATGCTTGGGCAGAAGAACGGATTTCCATACTTGTTTATGGTAAAATATGTCAACTCTAGTAATGACAGTTGACATCAACTTCCTCTGCAGACACAGCTTTCAGGCGACGATGATGATGGACCCCAAGCATTTCAGACTCCGTGGATGCAAGAGTGTCCTCATCAAATACATCTGTGATGAGCACTATGTGAAGATCCACTACCCTGCCTGGAAAGATGTGAAGCAGGTACAATATTACTGCCCGACGTGTTGGCTTGTTTGCCTTTCATTCCATATCAGATGAAGTCAATAAGTGGATCCTCATCAGCAGGGCTTGTGGTGCCAATGTTCGTTTTCAATCATGCATGTGAATGCTCATTGAAAGGGAATGACCAGCAACTGTCATCAGCAGACAGATTATCATGTCCTTAAAATCACAGTTCTTTCTTCGTTGTGTTGCATTGGTTTCTCTGCAGGATCAGGTCACCATCACAGGGTATGAGAACCAAGTCCTGGTATCACAATATGTCATCCAGGCCACCAAGGTAAAACATGGGGGGTTGATGTTAGAGAACTTAATGCTGGACAACCAGGTTCACCAATTGATAATCAATGGAGACGGCGAGATGAGCCTCCAAGGTATGATGCATACATTCAGGGCAAGTTTAGTTTTTCTAATACACTTTACCAACCATTAAGGACGGACACGGTTCCTGACCATGATTCCACTCCACGGAGAACACTTTTACCACAGCTGAACAATCATCCTACGTGTCCAACCTAATCCCATTTGATCTCCTAACCTTCTGTGTCAGTTTAGTAACAGGCTTTTTCCTGTGAGTTTGGAGATGTACAAGAGATGGTCAGCTGGGATCTACTGAAGAATTCAAACTATAAGTATTAGTATTAGTATGGGACTCGTCTTGGATCCTTGACCTCCTTTATGTACAGTATCATCACCTAAAAACGTGTCCTGTCCTTCTTGACACTCTTTTATGTTGCTGTCATGTTTCTCTAAAGTGGAGAATCCCACCTAGACTATGTGATGGTTACCTGTCACTATGTGTGGATCATGCCGTCTACGATTTCATTCACCTGCAGGGAATATATGTAAGTTGTTCCAAATGTCAAGTGAAAGTATTTGATGAGGCGAGACCAAAACAGTTCTGTTGTCTTTAAAATTTGCTCATTGGGATTTTTTTCAGATGGAAAATTAAAAAAAACATTTGTGTGTGTGTGTGTGTGTGTGTGTGTGTGTGTGTGTGTGTGTGTGTGTGTGTGTGTGTGTGTGTGTGTGTGTGTGTGTGTGTGTGTGTGTGTTGCAGTCCTTGACACGATAACAGTTGCATTGAGTCACGTCAGCATTCACGGGCTGACACCGTCACCTTTGCTTTTTGTAATGGAGACATCTTTAAGAATTAATGTCAAGCTGCTCAGGAGGGAGCAAAGTAAAGAGTGAGCAAAGGAAGAGGGACGTACAGAGAATGCAGAGGCAACAAAGGAGAGGGAGGGACGAGGGGAACTGTAAAATCCACACCTAAAACCCCTGCAGACAGAAGGTGTCACTATTCTGTAAGTTAGACAATGTGACACCAGTAATGATGATGGGATGTGGAGGGCTGGAAATCACTGATATTAAGGCTAAGTAAGACAGATTATGATCAGTGACAGCTGCCTTATGAACAGAATTAGAATAAAACATAGTTAAAATGACTTTGTGCATTGTTGTAAATTGAAAAAAACGAAGTAAGGACACAGGTGCATTCATGAAAATTGTCATAGTGTTAAAGATAGGCCTGTGTTCAGCATAGGACTAAAAAAAGCTTCCCACTATCTCTTTTTGTTTAACCCAAAATAACAGGACAGTGTGGGTTCACATGGAGAAAACATCAAATGCAAATTTGAGTGAATTAACTGGACATTATGACCTACTGGTAGCCAATGGTTTTATATTAAAATAGTTTAAATTGTTCACGTTTCTGTTTTTGATATCATTGAAAATCTGTGCATGAGAACGGAGAAAAAGACTATAAAAATAGTCAAGCGTGTTTGAGATAAAGATATGTTTATCTTTTCACATATAATGTTTAAGTCCCTTAAATATAAATTTAAAATCTATCTTTTAAGATGACAAAAGGCTGATTCTAACTGGTTTAATAGGAATTTAGATCTAACACACCATTCAATTTTATACAGATGTTACATAACACACCAAACTTTTTTCCTTATTTTATTTCACAATAATAGTTCATTTCATTTATTCATTCATTCAGGGTTATTTAGTGCCTGACTGGTCATTGATTTGTTTCATAACATACTACAGTGCATTAATGTCCTGCTTAAGATAAATGTGAATTAAATCATCTTCTGAATAATACACCAGGCTTCAGGCAGCGTGTATTGGATAGGCAGAATGAAGCTCAACAGACACTTGTGGTACTCCATCGTTGAGTTGTGGTGCCTTAAAGAACCAGGGTACCCTGTCTAAATAATAAGACCAGTTCCAGATATGATGGAACCCAGGAGCTCAAAACTCTTTTCCAACAATCTGTTTAACTGTTTTAAGAGCTGAACTGTCAACAGACTCTTGTCAGTGCTCATTTCAAGAGAACAAGCATCTCACATTGCCTTTTTTTCTTTCCCCTGAATTCAAAATTTTACCCTGACCTACTTGCATAGGTCAAAGATCAAAGCTCTGACCTACTGTCATTGATCAAAGCACTAGCTTTGATCACTATCTTATCTGGTTCCTGAGCATACAAAAGTTAAAATTTGACCTTGACCTACTTTTCTCAAGGTCAAGATCCTCATCTCATTTTCATCCCCTTTGCTGCCTGAGTAATGTGCTTTTTGTTTCATCTTTCTATCTGCAACGGTTGCAAAGATATTTGGTGGACATAGTAACGGACTAACAAACACACGACCTCTGACAATTACAAAGCATCACCACTTTGAAGCGGGATGTAATTGGGGGCCGTCACGGTAACACATTGGGTAACGCTGTTGCCTCACAGCACAACACAGAGCTCGTATGTACTCACTGTGCCAAAAACTTACAACTTAGGTGAATTGGTCATTCCATATTGTCTGTAGGTGTAGGTGTGAGTGTCTTCATGAGCGGTTGTCTCTCTATGTGTGGCCCTGCAATGTGCTGGCGATGGGCCTAGGGTGTACCCAACCTTTCGCCCATGGTCAGATGGGATAGGCTCCAGAAACACCCTAACTTTGGATAAGCAGCAGAAGCTGATGAAAGAAGATTAAATGAAAATAAGTTACCTAACCACCTACCTCCAACAATTTTCACAGAATTGATCAATTTGAATCAGAATCATTGGAAATTGTCTTCCATGGCTTATCATGCCTCTGCAGTGCAAATATGTATGTTTGGATTAAGATTGACAGGCACAGCATGGGCATGTGTATGCTCACATATTGTGTATCACAGGGGACAATTTTGAGCATCAAAACACTTCACCTATGTATGTATTTATGGGCTTGATCTAAGAGGAAAAACACAGTCAGCAAGGTGCACTCACTCAGGTTCCACCGCTTTGACATAAATACAGCCATAAACACACTCTGAGGTCTTGTGAGTGTGAAAGCAGAAAGCCACATCCCACCGATGAAACACTGTAGGAGGTGAAGCCAATGTAAAACCTTCTATGAATACAAATGTTTTGAACCTAGCTGACCCATTCTGGATTGTGCTTCTGCAGGTGCATAACTGTATGCATTTCTATGTGTGTGCTGCTCTACATGCGTAGCAGCGTTCGGCGGCGGCGGCTGTACTCTATCTCCCTACCGCGGCAGCGTTCATGCCGGTCCTCTGGGTCAAACACACACACGTCAAACACACAGATTTGTTGAGGGACATTTTTGAGCCAACGCTGAGTCGTGCCTGTGCTGGCAATTGAGAAAATGAGCCCAAATCACTCTGGAGGATGCCTCCACTACACATGGGCCCCTGCTGGCCCTCCTCTGTAGGAGGTCGTGTACATTAAAAAGCAGATGGTAACAGGCTGCAACTGGCAAACGGGTAGAGCAGGAAGGGGGTTCACACCTATGAAGGATGAGGTAAGTCATTAAAAAAACAGTGGTATGTGTACAACAAAGTCGTACATGGCTGATGATTGGTGTTTGTGATGCAGGAAAATGAAAATAAAGGTGTGTTTAAGAAAGAGAGAAATGGAGGCAGACAGAGCTGTGTATCGCCACATGGAGAGGATGAGACTTCCTGACCTACACCTCTGTCTCATTAATCAGCTCAGTATTAAAGACGAGATGGAGGGGACACTTGGCTGTAATTAGCTGGCGATGTAAAGGGTGCTCCGGAACATGTGTGTGTGCGTGTGTGAGAAGAATCTGTAGGATTGTGCGAAGACACGAGTGAGGAGACAGAGGAGTCAAGTTGGTGAAAGAGGAGAGGGGATGCGCAGACACAAGGTAGAAGAATGATGAGAAATGGCAGTCAGGTAAGGGTACTGGAGGAGGTGGGTTCAGAGGGTGAGGGGGAGATTCACTTCTAAAGTGGGATATCAGTATTCAAGCTGCAGGTGCGCACCCCCGTCAACCACACCCCACTGCCCCATTGCTCCTCCTGCCAGGGACCCACACATAAAGCTGGAGGTGGGAGACCAAGTGTGTGTGTGTGTGTGTGTGTGTGTGTGTGTTTATTGCAGGTCTGAAACGTTTCCTTCAATGGAGATCTCCACTTTGGAGAAAGGCCTTTTTTCCTGACATGTTTCGGTACACTTTCAGTCGTCACAGTTGTTATTGCTTCAGCATTTAAATCAATGAATTCCAAGTTATTTGCTAACATTGATGTCATCCATCCAGAATTAGTCGAGCCTAAAGCTGTTTAATGATGTACTGAAGTTTTTGGGTATTTAGAAATGTTGTGGTCATGAAATGTGGACTTTCCTTAAGTTATCTATTAATATAAAACCATAACTAAGGACAACTGAAAAAATGTTAATTATTATTTAATTCCACACAAATTTTCTTTTCCTTTGGCTTTTTTCAGCATGAGACTGAATGCTGACTAATATTGGAGTAATCAGTTCTCAGTTCTATGTGCAATAAGTTTTATTGCACATAAATGACAAAAACAAACAAATTTTAAAAAAAATCCTGTCTCCTTGGATACAGCATATTTTTACTTGATTAACTCAACATGAACAGCTTTCAGGAGAGAAAATTCCACGAGTAGAAACTCTGGTGTAAATTCCCGGCAGTGCCTGTACCTTATGAAGACGTACTTTCTGTAGAGGTGTTGACTTCAAGCTAAATGCTTATTTCTAAAAAAGACAATTATCTCCATTCTACTCCAGGAAGACATCTCAAAGTAAGATCTTAAAATTGGGGGAAAAAAATTATGACTGTGAGCACAATACCGATGGTGGCAGCTACAGTGAATGTCAGTCTCTGAACTCCATAAGATGCAGTTCCAGTGATCTTCAAGTAGAATGAGGTGTTTACTTTATGAAAAATAAAGTGCCCTCAGAGACTAAAGATTATTCTCTCAGTATTAGAAATATCCCCCAGTCATCCCCCATTCGTCTCCATGACTGTCATCCAACTCGGATCCCACTATATGTTTCTCTGTCGATTGCATTCCTTCACTCCCTGCTGCAGAGTATACGACTTCATTTTCTTCCTGCTCCACCACCTCCCAGCTCATCCTCTGACCGGCCCTCATTTGACTAATTACATTCCCGGAGAACGGTGTTGACAAATTCATTTTGAAATCCATTAGTCCTGTGGCGTTGTTTAAACAATGCGTGTGTTAATGTCCATTGCTTTAATACCCCTGATTCACATTCTAATAGCCGTCTGATAAATCAGGTTATCTGTGACACCTTCTACGCGCCGTGAAGAGCGGAAATTAGAGAATTATTAACTATCTGTGGTGTTCTGTCGTGTTAGGGTGTGCTAGGAGGAAGAGGAGATGACAGAGCAGATGAGGGAAGGAGGTGGAGGTAGTGATGGAGGGTAAAAAAAGGAATTTAGAGCAGTGGGTGAGTTTAAAAAGACACAGAGGGGAGAATAAGAAAGAGAGAATATGGCCCACAAAGAGCTCAAAGGCAGCAGCAGGGTGTGTGACGTGTTCAGGTAGGGGTGTACCTATTAAAATATCTAAAGACACTGAATATTTAAAATTGTATATACTCACTTAAATATTTTAAGGAGTTATATCTTTGCATTTACATACAGTATATGCAAAGAGAGAGAATTCAAAAAAAGGATTTTATTAACAAAAAGAAAATGATCTTTTATGCAAGTAAGCATTCAGTAAACATAACTTCAGTAAAAAGTTTTACAGTATGCCGCTCTCACATTCATGGCCTCTAACATCAGTACAAATGGAAGCATCACGTGACTCCACATGTGATCAACAGGTCGTGCAGTCAGTTCAATGTCCACTGAACTGCTGCTGGGAATTTTACTGCAATTGATCATGGCTGGAATTATTTGTTTCTAGATTTGGCTTAAGTGGCTATGATCGGTCCCGTTTAGACATCTCCTCCCTCCTCCTTCCTCTTCCCCTTCATCCTCATCACTTCCTCTTCTCTCTGCTGACCTCCTCGTCTTTCTTCCTCATCTCAAACTGAACAGAAATACTCTTTTCGTGTCTGGCGGACAGCATGGATTTAGACACGCAGGCCTGATTAGCTGCTTGTTTACCTACCAGCATCACCACCACCGCACAGCGGGGGGCTTCAGGCCCACACCAGAGGGTCAGCTCCACACACACTGTACACACAGCCAACACACACAGTGTGGCAAACACTTCACATATGTATGAGGGTTTGAGAGTGTGTGTGTGTGTGTGTGTGTGTGTGTGTGTGTGTGTGTGTGTGTGCACGCCATCAAGCCACTGTCGAATCACCCATGATGGCACACAACACTTAATTAAGGGAAGAGTTTAGGGAAGTGTGTGTGTGTGTGTGTGTGCGTGTGTGTGTGTGTGTGTGTGTGTGTGTGTGTGTGTGTATACTGTATATAAGTGTGTGTGTTTTGGTGGGCGGAGCAGCTGGTATGAGACATTAGAGTCAAAGAATATCTACAGGAGGCCGTAACACAAAATAACCGCACACACACACACACACACACACACACACACACACACACACACACACACACACACACACACACACACACACACACACACGCAATATCCACACACACACACACACACACACACACACACACACACACACACACACACACACAATATGGACATCATCACTACTTGGCAACTCACAATCCTGTGGACTCAGAAATGCGCACTTGCGAGCACACACCGAACGCTGCCATTTGCCACAGCCACCATACCAGTGGGACTATCACCATAGCAACCTTGGACTGGTCATATCACCCTGGCTTAGCGAGATGGGTGACAGCAAGAGTGAGAGATTGGCAGATGATAAAAAAAAGACAAAGACACGCACCGAGGGACATCATTTATCCTCCACTATGCTGGCTTCACTCTTGTTTAGAAACAAAAGAGAGAGAAAGAGGAGGAGGAGGAGGACGAGGAGCAGGAGGAGGAAGAGGAGGAGGAGGAAGAGGAGGACGAGGAGGACAAGGAGGAGGATGGAGGATCTTTCACTGAGCTGCTCTGGATGCACGGAGGTCAGAGGACTTCAGATGAACCACAAGACCTTCAGAGGTCAGAAGTCCTGTTCTCCATAAGTCCAGAGAAACAGTGTTATAAAACACACACACACACACATACACACGCACGCACGCACGCACACACACACACACACACACACACGATGTATAAAGGTGTTTTGTCCTTGCTATGGGGAGAAGGCTAAAGGATTAAAGGATCAGGTTTAGTCAGTTTTCTGTGTCTCCTGCTGATATCAGTTTAAGCTTTTAGAAAGAATCTAACAGCAGCTGTTTGCTTCACTTCTGACCCTTCAAGAGCAGAATCTGGGTTTTGTGATTCAACTAAAATAATTGACATTTTCATGCCTTCAGATGCTTATTCTTACAAATGTACAATTTTCATCTAAAATAAAAATAGAAATTTGGAGGAAAAGTTATTTTCATCAGTAAATTATGACAAAATCCGGTTGAGACCTTTATAGCATAAATTATGACTTCAAAAACATCTTAGTCAAATGAACACATGAAGCAAATACAGCATTTATTTATTTATTCATTCATTTACTGCTCTTGATTTTGCTTTACTTCCATGTCCTAGAACCGACAAATGATATTCTCATATTAGCAGATGGAAACATGTGGCTGTTTGCTTCGCTTAGATTTTCTGATGAGTTGAGTAGAAGTTGCACTGTTGTAGGGAACCCTCACCCAGCGAGACCATTATATTTTTATGTTAAGTCATAAACCTGCTGGTTTATCGCACAAAAGAAGATTGATTTGTGCACAGCATTAAAGAGGACTGCTGATTTTCCTATGCTGACTTTATCTTTTAGAGCTTCTGACAGTGTATGAATAAAAATATTCAGTATATTGTATCTACAATTGGATTTTTGTCGATTTTAGAGGAGGATCAACATTATGTATTTGTTAAATCTGAAACTGGAGATAAGAGACTTAATTAGCTAAATAGATATTGTAAAGAAAACTGTAGAAAATAAAACAACCCTAAAATCTAATGATTAAATGAGTGTATGTGGTTCACTACCAGGATCCAGGAGTCTTCCAGCAAACAGACAGTAAGGTTTTCAAAGAAAAAGCCAAAGCTGGTAGATAATAAAAGCTTGCATGTGTTATGGAGCAACAATGACCAAATTGTCACCAGGGGAGAAGTTCACATTCATAGTTTTAATCATCCAAATCCAACAACAAGCCAGCAGAAGATCAGGCAAGGAACGGACAAACAGGCATAATCCAGGAAACAAGTAAAATCACAAAGAAGTCCAAGAATGCTGACGAATAGGATGAGTCACTACAGGAATGAGTGGATTGGGTGGGAGTGGAAAATGAACTGGGACTGGAACACAGATACTAGTACTCTGATGGTGGTCAAGCAGCTGACACACATCAGGTGATTTTGTTCCTTCAACTAACAAAATACTCTTTTTGAATATTGGAAGGTAAATCAGACCAGGTCCCATTGGATGATTCTCAATATGAATGTTCGTCTGTATAAGTATGTATACGTATGGATGACTTTGTTTGCATGCACATCGTATTATGCATATATTTATGTATCATATTCGTGATAATCAATCATGTTTTTTAAAGCACTCCATAAATACAATTGACCTTATAACACATCCCATGAAGTCCCTTCCTTAAAGAGCAGGAAACATCTGCTAAGAAGGCTTATTTGAAAATGTTGAAATTATTCAAATTAAATTAACACTAATTCAATGTCATACCTTGATCACAATAGACAGCATGTGAAATGTTACTGTGCCATGAATCTGTTGTCAGAAACATCACACAAAGCTGATTAAAGAAGAGCAGGTCATGGCACCGCCATAGTAGGGTTCATTCATTTGAACACTGAATGGAGTTGTGTAATGCTGTGCAGTAAGTGTAACATACATGTAACATACATTAACATTTTGAGGAAATAACACTGGTGTAACATGCTGATCCTTCCTTTGTCGAAAAAGTAAATGTCAACATGAGCATCTGTTATGTTTATTCCTGAAAGATGATCCAGACGACCAATCATTCAGTCCAGAGTCTCATTTGTTTGTAGTAATTGTACCAGAGTATCACCATTAATGCTATCCTGATGTTTAAAGATGGGACAAATTGAAATCATTTCTGTTTGTGCTTTCACACAAATCCTTACATTACGTCAAGAAAGGATGAATTTATTTGTCGCTCAACTATTTCGTCAGAGAAATAAATGGATGAAATAGAGATAAATAAAATAAATGACAAAACAGTGAACGCTGTTGCATTAGAAGGCATTTAGAGGTTTAATGTGAGCATCTCTTTGTTTCGATGCCATAAAAGGCCAACGGATTGAAGTGAAGAAGGTACAGCCTGAGATAAGGTGATGTCTGGTAACAGGAATACAAAGGTCAGCGGCACCAGTCTGATCCCTTGAGTCTCTAACTGTCTGGACATAAATTGGGAAATGGTCCATAACCACAAAGACACACCAACACATATCACCACCAGCAGCTCTGCAGGTTCCTGCAGCCTGCCTGTGTAGTTACGTCAGTGTGTGCACACATGCACAGCCTGGTTTATGTGTGTTATGTGGACACATGCATACACACACACACACACACACACACACACACACACACACACACACACACACACACACACACACACACACACACACACACACACACACACGGGAATATCTTCATCTGCTCATGCATTCGTGCACAAGAAACTGTGGTCTGACATGAGATTTACGCATATTTATTAATCAATTTTTGTGCTTCTTGTGCTGTGCTATACAGTATTGATTGCAGCTAGAGGCTGGGGCATGCATGCTTGACCCTTGGCCCCATTAAAACAATAATATGCAGCCATAAAAAAAATGTGTCCCCTGGCCTGCACTAACTGGTGATGCAGTGTACTGAACTGGAGCAGGTCACGCCAGTCCAAACTAACATGACAAAAACAGATGAATATTTGTGTGAATTTCATTTCCACAGATTAAAAAAAAACAACCCAGTGCATCACAACAGCAGAATTTGGGGGAATTATTATTTCAGACATCCCGACGTAAAGGTCTGATTCATTTTCAGCTAAATCAACATTTGCTTTAGATGAACAACTTTGAATCACTCTCAAATCTTGGCTGAACATAAAACTCACCTGATCACAAAACACGTAACATGTTGGTGCACAGCTTGTAATTTATCCATCCAGAAGTCACGCACAAACGATTGCTTTCATGAAAGGTAAAGTGATACCGGCCAAAATCAATGTACTGTAGTCCAACATGCCGTTACTTTTTAGCTGTGATTTGGCCTACAGCGACTCTACAAAGAACAATGTGACTCCTGAGACGTTCACCAGCTGCTCACTGACTTAGTCTGTTAACCAGTGATAGGCAGAGAACAGCAGCTTTCTCAACTTTTTTTTAAAATTCTAAACCAGCTGCCTGCTGCTGAGATTGAAGCAATTTATTCACAACACAGACTGTACAACAAAAATACAGTATGAAGGAGAAGAAAACTACAAACAATACATCAACTACTTCATGCTTTCACAAGTTCAAAATGAAATCACATCATCTCACGTTCATCAATTACATATCTTAAAGATAAACCTAATATTTACTAATGTAGACATTTGGTATTTGAACCAAGTTGTATGCATGTGTCAAATTTGATTACTATCATGTTTATAAAGAGTATTGGATAAGAATTTGTACCAGTAGGAAGCAGAAAAAAGGCCCCAGGGAGCTGTTCTAATCAGAAATTGAAAATGATATGAAATTGAAAAATTGAAGTGAAAACTGTATTTTCAATTTCTCTGTAATAGTTTGATGTTTACTTCGCAAGAGAGAAACAGCAGCAATGACCCATTAATCCTGAGAAACACAACTGAAGATTTACTGGAGAAGAAAATTTGTTTTGTTGCAATAACGAAACCGGCACAGTTGGATTGGAGAAATAAACATGTTATGATTAATTAACAAACTCTTGCATAGAAGATGTTAAATGTGCACACAGTGTGTACATACATGTTTGTGTGAGCGTGTGTCATACAGGAATGAAAAGCATGATCCAGCCATGAGTTCCAGCCAAATTCAGCATTAATGATGGACGAACATCAGCGCTAACTGTGGGATCAAATACTCCGTCTGCTAAATAATGTAGCGTACAGAGCCACTGACGGTCCCACGTGGAGCAGGGGGAGACGCGGGAAGACCCGTGTAGAGCAGGTACTGGAAGTGTGTCAGCAACCACTGTTAAATACCAGCGCTGAAGGAAAGATCACTGCCAAATACATACAGTATTTACACATGAATGTGTGTGTGTGTGTGTGTGTGTGTGTGTGTGTGTGTGTGTGTGTGTGTGTGTGTGTGTGTGTGTGTGTGTGTGTGTGTGTGATTATGTCAGCAATGTGTGTCACTCATCAATAATGTACAGCTTTTGGTTCTCTCCTCTTCAAAGCTAGTGACGCTCTAGTGTTCCACATAATTAACTAGAGGAAGAGTTAATACACAAACACACACACGCTGGCATGCACGCACGCACACACACACACACACACACACACATGCAGTTGAGGAAATAGACACAGCTCAATCTTTAAGGAATCAGCAGGAAATTCTACCACAAATATTTGTCTCAAACTCCAGTTAATTACTTACTTGCCTTACTTGCATTCATATGTTGTTGTGTCACTTTTTAACTAACTTCCTGAAAAAAATCAAGACTTATGTCATATATCAGGATGTGGGAAAAGGTATTTGTCCAAAATAAGTAGTTTGGAATGTGTCATCTTCTGCATTTGGGAACCTGGTTGTGGTTCTCTTTATCAGTAAGTCTTTATGTTCTCGCTTCAGTTTTTTTTAAATTATTATTAGGTTGGGGGGAACTGATTCTACAAGTTCAAGAACCATGTCAGAGTGACTCACTGCATTAGTCTGTAACCCTGAAGTCAGCTTGAATGAATTAGTTTACAATAAATTCTTCACAATAAAAGTCACATGTTCTTCTCACCACCAATCAAGCCTAGAAATCATTTGGGTCTGTTTATCCGTCTATTAGTAAGATATAACAAAAAATACTTGGATGGATTGTCATAAAATTTGATAGGCGGGTTGGGCAGACGACTGGGAGGAACTCGTTCAGTTCTGAAGTGGTTCTGGATATGAATTTTTCTTCCAGAAATAATCTCCACAGTGGATTCTGATGAAACCTACGTATAGGATAAACTCCATGTTTGAATGGGTTCTATCAGATCATTAGACAATGAGTCATTTTCATCAGTTACTTCTCAAAGAAGTAACTGAACTGTTAGCAGAATATCTAAACAGATTTCACTGGAGCTTCACAGGGAGGTGACCTCTGGAAGCAGGAGGTGATTAGATTTTGTGGCACATTTAGATTGAGAACTTAGTTATCTTGCCACGAGTATACGTTTTCTTTGTTTCCTTCTTGTGAAAAGCTTTGACTAATTTTTTAATTACTTATGAAGCAAGTAAATTGACTCCTCCAGCTGAAACCAAACATGAAAATAGAAAAATATGGAGATATGAGCATTCAAACAAGGCTGCAGGTGATAAACTAAACCACAGATCTTAAGTTTAAGCTACAAGTACTGAGAACACCACAAAAACTTTCCAAATCCTCTGTCTCTCTGTCCTGCGCTGACACGAACTGAGTTGCAGCCTGTTTTGATGGTGGTGATGGTGGGAGGTGGTGACGGTGGGGTCATCACAGGTTACCAAAGGTCAGCGAGGCGTCACGACAACCCACTTAAAGGCATGGTGGATAAACATTTGCTCGAGGTAGAGTAGTGCGTGGTTTGATTTTGATTTTTTGTTTCAGTAAAATTATGTTTGTGTAACTGTGAGGATTTCATATCCATGTTCATACAGAGAAGATGAGTGTGATGTTGTGCAATGTGCATCGAAATAAGACCAAACACTTACTCTTTTAATTAAAACATGTCTGTGTGTGTGTGTGTGTGTGTGTCACCTAATCTAGGGTGAGAAAGTTAACACACAATAACATGGTGTGATGACATCATGAGTCCTAATCTGAAAGCCATTCCACAGCATCTAAAACCCAAAAGCCCACTCGAACCTCCTGCCAACGAAATTCCTTTTAATGGGGGACCCTTAATGAAGAGTCTGACAGACGATCATGTATCAGGAAAGATTAATTGCTAATAAAGGAATAATCAACCAAGAAATGGAATGATGGCTGTAGTTATGCTTTTTTTTTTTTTTTTTTTGTGCGCCAGGTTGAATTTTGAGCTTTTATTGAAATGGATTAAAATAGTCAGAACGGCAGGGTGGCTAGGATCTATTTTCTGAAAATTGTGCGCCTTGAAATTGTGCTCAGATGAGAAGATGTGCAACACACACACGCACGCATGCACACGCACACACACTACACACACACAAGCAGTGTGTGGTGTTGATGCCAGCTTGGAGTGACGGTAATATCAGAGACTGGAGGAGCTGCTAATGAACACTGCGAATGGGAAGAAAGGCTCCAGCTCAATCCACTAATTGCCTTAAAAGCTTTTCATACAATTTACCCTGTCAACAGAGATGGTAGTGCGGGCGTGTGTGTGTGTGTCTGTGTGTGTGTGCGTGTGTGTGTGTGTGTGTGTGTGTAGGTGGGTGAGTCGGGATAAGAAAAAGTGATAATTCTGAGAAAACATATTGTAAGAGAAGGAGAAAGAAATGCACAATGGTTTTACACCTACGCAGGCCCAATCAGACACGCTGTCTCACACGTACACCAGGGTGTCTTATTCAGCTCAAGTCAGAAGCATTTAAAACTACAGCCAGACGTCTCAGATGCACCTAAAGAGCCATAAACACACAGTAGACACACCCACACACACCCCAGCATGCGCACCCCCACACACACACACACACACTAAATCTCTCATTCCAACACATGTCTCAACATACAGCCATATCTTTTACTCACACAGACACACTCTCCTCCCTTTGGGCGATCTACCGCTGTGCAGTGGGGTGCTGTAACACAGTCCGACCCTCATTAAAGTAAAAAGCCTGCTGAGTATTTTAAGCAGCATTAAGTCAATGGCCGACTCATAAATACAGCCGTCTCTCTCCTCTGCTCCCCGGTACGACTCCCCGGCCTATTGTTCATAACACACGGCTCAAGGACCAGCGACACATTAGAGTACAGTTCTACACAGGCAGACCCACTGCTACCAAAGTCTGACATAAAACCACATATTTGGAATCAGGACATTTCTACAGCCTTCATGAAATAATATCTCACCAATACTTAACATACAGGTAAAGTTCACTGTTTGAGTAATTGTGTTTTAATATGGACATATTTCTGAGTGTAGAACAGTTCAAATCTGCTTTATTATTTCTATTTAAGGTTTGGATTGATATATAACACATAACACACATTACAGTACTGTTTTCTTTCTAATGTTGTGGAGTGCTAAAGGGTGACTCTCTTCCTGTGCACCAGGCGGTTCAGCAAGCGTCCTCCAATTACTGCCTTCCTCGGGTTGGAGAGTTAGGACAACTAAAACTGTCAGCCCAGATAAGGGAGAGCTTGTGATCACACCTGTGTGGTTAAACTCACACTATGGGATGCATCACTTCACTCATCAGAGCACTTTTACCCACCAAGACATGAAGTCAGGATCTGGAAAAAAAAAAAAAAAAAAAAATGACAAGAGGTTATAAAAATTAATATGAAAAATAGCAAAAATATGATGTTAGTGAGCAGAAGAGTTGATGGTTTTTACATTACCATATATACTAATCATTTTTCGGGACAAAACAAGAGGATCAGCCATCAAAACATGCAAACATATTCAGATTTTATACTTGAAAAAGGCATTTTTCAAGAAGAAACTCCTGGACTTATATTAACCAAACGCCTTACTTTTATTCACTGAAGGAACCAGTAAGCAGAACTATATATACCGTATACAGTATATTGTTCATACAATATTGGCATTTGAAACTAAAATTTGATTGCCAACCCTAGCCAAAAAGTTAAATATAAAGATGACATAAAAACACCTAACCCTATGTAATGCAATACAAGAAGACCCCCCAAAGAAATCCTTTTCTGTCACATCCACAGGCGTGATCATCCTCCAGATATCCGACACATCCTCTATCAGTAGCCGTGTCAAGCATGCATAATATCCATAGATGGGTGGGGGTTTGTTATAGATTGCATGGGTCTGTGGGGTATGGGATTTTTTTAAGGGGCTGGACTGTCATGGGGCAGAGGTCGGAGGGGTCCCAGGTCAATTTATCACTGTCAATACAAAATGGCTGGAAGGATGAATAGGTAGGTAGATACCCCCGTAGGGCTGATGATGAAGGCCTGACGGTGACGAACAGAGCTGGAGGGGATAGGAGGGGATGTCAAGAGCATTCATGTGGGTGGACACTTGCATATGTGAGCCTGAGTGTGCTCAGTTCTTATGTGCATCCTCAAAAGATGTGTTTGTGCCTGTCTGTGTGTGTGCAGAGGTGTGTGGAGGTGTGTGTCCCCAGCGTGCAGAGGCCTCCAGACCTCAGACTTGTCCCTGGAGTCTGACGTCTGTCAATATGGACAGCATGGGGAGGGAAGACTGGCCCTGGGTCAACACCAAAGCCAATACCTGGAGACAGGCAGCTCACACGCGTGCATACACAACCGTCAAAACCACACACGTACACACAGCCAGCAATCCAATAACTGCAGCCCATTATTGAGCCGGCCAGGTCCAAGTTCTGACACGAGCCACAATTAACCCGGTAATCCCTGGTGGGCTGCAGGATGTTCCTTCAGAGCGCCTAACGAGACTACATGTTAGAGCAGTGGCTTCAGTAATGAGACGGGATAACTGTCCTGGGCTCCAGCCTGAGCGGGTCAGCCGTCGCTGGCCCTGATAATATCCACTTCCAGATTCACTTTAGACTTCTTTCTTGTTTCTGGAAGGGCTGCAGCGGAGTACATCTCTGCTTCACACACAAAACCAAAATGTAGCAAGCAAATTTACAACCCGTAACCCTTGTAGCAGGAAGGAGGTACATGACAAACAAGACATTGGCGACGTGAGTGCATTTACTCCATCGGTTACTACCTCACCATTGGCATCTCCATCTCATTGCCGACGTCAGGCACACTCTGGTGCGATCATGACCGGGTTTTGTTACACATAACAAAATCTTCAATCAAGTTTCAATCAAGTTTTATTTGTAAAGCACTTAATCATGGAAAACCAATCTTCACAATCTGCTTAATCTAAAACATGCACACACAAGACCGTAAAATAATGTGGCATCACACAGGACACTTGTACTAAAGACGAATGTCCAGTTACTTAATGGCTCCATCAGCTGCTCTAGAATTCCTTTCTCATTGGTTAAAATGAGATGTCTGTGAAGGTTCTGGTACAAGCATCCAAATGTTAACTCCTAAAATGTTTAAACTGTTGGAGTGATGCCTCACATTCCCAGATGATCTGGAGTGAACATTGGGATTAACCAGTTTTGACCTCTGATAGTCAGAGGGGTGTATCAGGGTGAAATCAACTTGACTGCATTGGTATCAACCCGAGTACTACAGTGTTGTAAAAACAATTTGGAATGACCCAGTATGCTCTAAAAGTGTTGGCCAGCATTAGCAGCATACCTCCCATCTAGAGGTTAGCTTGTAGCCCAATCACAGGCTGTGTTCCTGATTAAGATCCTTCTATTGGGCCAACCATTGGATTTTTATGAACTTTAATAATGATAAGCTTTTGTGTTTTGATTTTATTATACTTAGACATAACTCACAGTTGTACTTATCTTATTGTATAAACCACTTCTTAACAGTCTTGTTACATCAGCTTTCACTTTCTGATGGTACAATATATACATTGAGATAATAAAAGTAAAAGGCAGTGCAAAAGTACTTTAAAGAGAAACACATTAGAATAATCACAGTACACGCCTCCCTGTTCTATTCCTTCTCCCCAGTCTTTATTTTCCACCAGGGCCGTTATCAGACTCAAATGTGTGGCGAGCAAAGAGGAGAATGGAAAGAAAATAATTACCCTCTGCCTCAACCAGCTGGTTTGTTCATAAACACACCATTATGATTTGATGGCAATCCATTACTGTATATACAATCCACTCCAGGGCAGAAAGCTTAGCTAGGAAGCAATAACTGAAAACATCTTAAACACTCTGAAATATCTAATACCTCAGAGACTGAACACACTTTTCTGATTTGTTTCTGATTCGACAGCTTGTCAATAAGAAGTCAATTAAGCTTTGAAGAGTATTCACAAACATTGTGTTGGGTCTATGAGCTTTCTCTCACCATGGTGACCACCCATTCATGCAAGTTAGAGTGAGAGTAGGCCAATCAGTTACTGCCAATATGTTTGCTTCATCATTTGGTATAATACCATCTTCATTGCATGTGGGTGATCCTGTATTTCTATTTTACTGATTACTAAATAAATGGGAGAGAAGAGGTTACAGGTCAGACAACAGACGCCACCATGTGATACAAAGACATTTCCGTCAGCCTTCATTGATATGGACTCATGTCGTTGTAACACTGGACCCCCTATGTTGACTCAAAATATCCTGCACAGGTTGTGTCAAGTTAAGTCTTTCTCAATTACTGTATACGTTGTTTAAAACAAAACAAAAAAAAAGTAAAAATAAAATCACGTTAAGGTCATTTAACCTGATTCATATTTGTAAATCGTAAAATCACCAGTAAACCCTCAAAAACACATTTTATTATGTCACTGTAGAATAAATAAGAATAAAGTCATATAATTTCATATTAAAATATGTACATATAGTTCCAGTACCTACCTTTAAGAATCACCCATGATTTGTTTTGAACACAGATTAGTTTATGGTAAACGTTTGCTCCTTAGGATTTAATACTTGTGCAGAAGAAGAAGAAAACACTTCAAGAAACTCTCGACCAGTTTCGATGTTGATGATCCACTTACCTTTAGAGTGAAGGAAGAGGAGGAGCGAGGAGTTATTGTTGGTCAGAGTCAGTGTTGTCACCAGAGAGATGGTCTCCACTACCAATATCTGCACTGGTAATAGATAATAGATGAATGGATGACACCTTTCATGGATGGAACTAATGTAGAAAGGAAAATGTTGTTCCAACACTTAGACCTTTTATATGCATTTCTGTGTTTTTCTTTAGCATCTTGAAATGGTCTTAAAGCTTCTGCAAGTTTGAATGTTTCTAGATTTTCTTGAAAATGGGAGTAAAGTGACTGATGTTCATTTATTTTGAATAACAAAACAAAATATCAATAATAAACAATGATAAATACACGGAAAGGTGTGAACACTGTCCGAGATGGAGTAGGAAGAAGTGTCTTCTTCTTTTCCTTTCGGCTTTTCCCTTCAGGGGTCGCCACAGTGAATCAATTGTCTCCATCTAACCCTGTCTTCTGCATCCTCTTCTCTCACACCAACTACCTTCATGTCCTCTTTCACTACATCCATAAACCTCCTCTTTGGTCTTCCTCTAGGCCTCCTGCTTGGCAGTTCAAAACTCAGCATCCTTCTTCCAATATATTCACTATCTCTCCTCTGGACATGTCCAAACCATCTCAGTCTGGCCTCTCTGACTTTATCTCCAAAACCTCTAACATGTGCTGTCCCTCTGATGTACTCATTCCTGATCCTATCCTTCCTGGTCACTCCCAGAGAGAACCTCAGCATCTTCATCTCTGCTACCTCCAGCTCTGTCTCCTGTCTTTTCCTCAGTGACACTGTCTCTAGACCAAACAACATCGCTGGTCTCACCACAGTTTTGTACACCTTTCCTTTCATTTTAGCTGAAACTCTTCTATCACACATCACACCTGACACTTTTCTCCACCCATTCCATCCTGCCTGGACACGCTTCTTCACCTCTTTTCCACACTCTCCATTGCTCTGGACTGTTGACCCTAAGTACTTAAAATCCTCTACCTTCTTGATCTCCTCTCCCTGTAACCTCACTCTTCCACATGGGTCCTTCTCATTCACACACATGTACTCTGTAGTACAGGAAGTAGGAAGACGTGCAAACTTGTTAAATTCCTACCCCCTTTTCTCAAAAACACTAAAAAAAAATACTCATTGCAAAACACTTGCTGATAACATTTACAGAAGTAAATCAAGGATTTGTACTGCATAATCATAGAAAGATCAGATTAAATAAAATAAAATAACAAAGTAAGTAAAACAGAAGGAGAACAAACAAACAAATAAAATAAAACAATAAAGTAATCAATAAATAAAGTAATCAATAAATTAATAGACAGACTTAACATAAATAGACTTAACAGTCTACAGCACAATAAAACCAATAGGTCTAATATTGTTTTTGTTGTTCTGTCCATGGTGTTATGCATCTCTGACTAAGACTGGAACAAGGGCAGGCATTCATAAAGTTGGGAAATGACATCATTACTGTCAAAGATGATGCATTTTGTTCATTTACACACTGACTGAACATTAGCATCTTCTTCAGATTGCATTTTGGAGCCCTGTTTTGAGGGTTTTCATTTTCAGGTGCACAAAATGCCATTCTCATGCAAAGGGCTCCTTGTTGCTCTTACAACACATCATTGTACGGGCATTTTCAGATTCACATATGGAACCTGCTCTGCCAAATTCAACCTCTGATTCATTCAAACTTGTACAAATTTATCAAAAATCACTGCTTATTATTCACAAACACAGCTTTTATAGAAAGTATAAGAATGGTGAGAAGCACAAATCAGCAAAATAAGTTCTGTAAATTTAGATCGAGACGAGTTTACTCACACATCGTCCATCAATGCCCAGCGTCAGAGGACGTCATTAACTACTCTTTTTATGAGTAATGCACAGAGTTGAAACACATTCTACTATTTACATGCTGATCAGAGAAAGTTTGTGCTGTAGCATCAACTTCCTTGCCACTGCGTAGCATTTTCTGTTTTACATGGGATCACTTAGTGCATTGTTGTTTTGCCGTCAACCTGCGTCGACAATCTGTTGAACCTAAACCGAGATTTCAAGAATGAAACCAGTGCACTGGCAGAGATAGAATGGAGTGATGTAGCAAGAAATACAGGAATACAGTTAGCAGCAGGCTGACAGCTGCAACCTCCAACAGTAGCAAACACACCGTGTGTATCTCTATGGGAGCCACCTCGGTGCATTGTGGGAGTTGTGTCTCAGCAGGAGGGCGTGTCACTTCCTGGTAGGAGAGACCTCACTGTTAGAGCAAAGTCTCCCGGGATGTTCAGCTTTGAAATACTGATGCATTGTGGGAGCCTGGGTGCATTGTGGGGAGTGGTAAGCCCAGCGGGTGTTGTGCCTGTGTGTTGTCCCGATGATTGTGCGAGAGCTAGTGATGCACATGCACACTCTCACAAATACACACACCTCTGATCTATGGATACACAGCAGCCCAGCAGGATCTTGCCTTTGTTGGTTTGGTATAAACAGAGTTCACTCCCAAAAATGAGTGAGTGTATGCACTCATAAACACACATCCTCATACACACATAGCACATAGAGTTACACACTCAGTCTAAGGGAGGGACTAAAACTCCCTGATGCTCCTGTTGCAAACACATGGGAGAGAGATGAAAGACTTTCACACTCACAGCAAGCAGCAGAAAAAGACAGATCTCTAAGACTTCATCCACCGAATCCCTGCTTCACTATAAATACATTCACAGTAAACATATTTCCCCAAGCTTATCCACATCACGACTGCAACATCGCCCCTGCAAACTTCCCTTCCCAGCCCTCTCCTCTGCAAAGGTAGAAGCCTTGTCACGTGGAGCACTGACCATCCTGAGCTCATCCACACCACTCTGCACCAACTTTGTCCTTCCTCCTTTCCTCCCTTTGTGATCAGTGTGGAGCTGGACATGAAAGACAAGTGATCCTCACACTCCATCACCTACACCATCCTCACCCCACCCCCAGTCGGCAAGGGAGGTTGGCTGATCCACAGGTAACCTTTTTCTCTTTCATTCCTCATCTCTGTCTTTATTTACCCTTCTCTCTCAGAACCAGGCATCCAAAACCATGAGCCTTGAGCCGGAGGCTCCTACCAAGCAGTCGCCATCGGACCCCCTACCGACATCAACCCCCCCAATGCCGCTACATCTGTACCTCCAGTACTGTACCTCGTCATTGTAGCAAGCCCCCCCACACCACACACACACACACACACACACACACGCACACACACACACACACACACACACACGCACACAGGCTAACCTTCATCCCCACCTCCTGCTAGGCCCCCAGTTGGTGGGGGTATCCCTAAACCAGCTGCACATATTGCAAACAACAAGCTGTCAACAGGGCTCAAGTGCAGCAGCAATCTGATGTGACCTATGGAGCAAACTTCTGGCTGTGCTGTGAGGCTCAGGGGTTCAGCAGGGGGGCTGTCAGGGGTATTGTTCAAATGTGTGTGTGAGAGATGGGGGTTGGGGGGGTCTGATCTTTTCAGGTGAGTAGAGGTGGTCTGAGTCTCTCATGAGAAAACAGAATTTTTAAAGCAAAGTGTTAATGTTGTTCAGCTACTTTTCAAAAACTTGCAAACAGAATTCACCTCTGAAACAAAAGTAATACTGTAGGTGAAAACGCTGCTGATGTGGTTGGTTACCATAGCGATTTCATCTGCAGCACAAGTTTACAGAGACAACATTACTCCACAAGTAATGTTGTCTCTGTAAACAACAACATTACTCCACAAAGAAAGGTCATCACAGTTGTATGAAACCTGTCTTTCTTTGAGGGGCCTCAGTGATAACTCACCTTAAGTGATGTCACTTGATTTGGTGTCAGTTTGAGCAGAAGACCACAATTCTGAAAATTTCAAATGTGGTGAATGGAGCATGAACCACAATGCACAAACACCTGAAGCTCAAACGGAACAATGTGGAGTCACGTTGTATCATGGGTTGTATTAGTGACTGCTTTTATATTGCTTTTTAAACTGTCCATAATTTGTCTGTGTGACAAGTTCACATCGGTCACGGTCAATGCAGACTATGTGTATACATACACATACACACACACACACGCACACACACACAGGTTTTGGTACATGCACACACAAGGGGCCTACAAGCATGCAGGTAAATAGGGAGAGGTAGAATGGCTTGCAGCTATACGTCGTGCCCAATGAGCATCTTGTAAGGGGATAGTGTCTTGCTAAACTCAGGAGGTCAACTGGCACCTCTCCACTGCCAGTTCACACTCCAAGCTTCATTGGTCTACATGGGTCTTGAGCTAGTGACCTAGTGGTCCCACCCCAAGATTTAGTTTAATTGCCATTTGAGATGTTATCCACCTCGCTCCTCAGCCTGCAGTTAACTGTGCTAGATATAGTCAGACTACTTCTAACCCACTAACCATCTGTTTTCACCTTTGAGAGTTTGACTGGTTTGCATCGATTGGACAAGCGAGTTGCCTGAGGTAGAATCCTCCTGGCTAAGGACACCCAGCTCCTGGTTGAGTCCACTTTTATAAAAGTGCAGAGCTGAGGTGGTATACTGCTCTATCTACCAATAACAACAGCATGATGTTACAGCCCGATGGTTTCCAACCTCAACTTCTCACACTTGTATGACATGGGGCTGATTTCTGTTTCGAGCTCAAGGAGCTCCCAGACGATTGGGATGATTTTCATTCATTCATCTTTTTCAAGGCGAGACCAACCATCTGTGGGTGGTACGGGTTGCGAGTGTGGCTGACATCGGGTGAGACATTGGGTGAGAGGTGAGGTGGGATACACCCTGGATGAGGCACCAGCAGGACAACTCAGAAGACAGACAATCTGACGCTCAGACACACATGGACTTATGGACAGTTTACAGTGAGCAGGTCTCCTATATTGCATATTTTTGGTGGTAGGAGGAAGCCGGAGAATCCTGGGGAGAACATGCAAACTCCACACAGAAAAGCCCCAACTGGAATTGAACCCAGGATGTTCTGGCTGTCAGGCAACAGCGTTACCCACTGCACCACACTCGATGATTTTCTTCTCCAGATTTTGCTACCTCCTACGAGCTGCTTTTGTTGTTGTTTTTTTAGATGTACAGTTGTAGTTCTGACATACTGTATGCAAACATATTGCGTCCCACTATCATTTCAGTGCTTATATCCACCCAACCCCCCACTCCCTGTCATTAGTAGAACATCCATGATCCCCATCTTTGTAATGTTTATATAGATTCATGAGCTGCAATGAAGGAACAACAGTCTTGTAATGAACATTGTTTGTAAAATGGACTAAAACATGCACAGGAGAGGGGGTCTGGTGGAAATCTTGCACGAAAAAAACACCAAAAGTGCACCAAACAGCACTGATGTGACTTACAATACTCGGTACCTACACTGCTGCCTAAAGTGTTTGAAGTAATCTAATAAATAATAATGGCTAAAGAGATGGTGCTGCCTGCTGACCAGATAATGACATAATAGATTGTTATAAGTTAAGGAAATAATCCTGCAGCGATACATCCAGATCTGTAATTCCCACACTAACATGAAACACTATGGAGAAAAATAATGGGAAGCCATGAAAGGATAAAAATATATACAGTAACAGGCTGTCGGTGTGAAAGATAATTGAGCATGCAGTAAAAACCACAGATAGGAGAATTCATGCTGTGACTGAGATAAGACGTTGTGACAATAGTGTATTCAACTCCTTTCCTCTCAAACCTAGATTTATGTCTGATATCTTTTTTGTCTGCACATCCTGTCTTTTGACACAACTTGTACGACTGCACTCAATCGCTGTCTGCCTCCCTGACTATTGTCTATATGGTATTATTACTGTCATCTCCCCCACTCTTCCTCCCTTCTCTTCCCTCATCCTCTCCCCTGCCCCTACCCCCATGTCTCTTCTCAACTCACACTCAGATTTGTGGCTCTTAATATTGCATCTGTCTACCAGACGGACAGGAGCACGGGAAATGACATGTTTCCGCCTGGGGTGAAAAGCCGCGCACACACACACTTGCTTGAACACAGGCAGATGGCACACACTAAGGCATCGGAGACTGCATGAAGCTCACAATGTAATTATAGGGAAACAGAGCAGTCAGTTACACACCTGAGTGCAGCTGGGATCAGAGCTGGGATGCCACAGCGAGACTGACAAGGAAAGCCAGGAGTTAGTCTGTTAAAGCACAATGACAGACAGCTACATCTACTGACATGGTCGCACTGACACACCAAATATTTGGACTGAGGAGGAGCAGCACAAGAACATGAAGGTGACACAGCCATGCCTTTCATGCATGTGCAATATCACATGTACTATACACATGCATGTAGATCCTAATAGAAGAGATTACACAAGCATAAATCATGTGTGGCTGTATGTGGCATGAGGACATCTGTATGAGGCTCAATGAATGTGGTGTGTTTGTCTCTGATGTGACATGAAATGCAGTGAATGTTTTGTCAAACGACACCTTTTTTACTCATAATAACAGTTACGTTACTCACAAAAGCAAAATTATTTCAACGGAACAATTTTTTTTCCCAAAATTTTAGGAAATACATGCTTTTGTGTCCATAGCCTGATGGGAAATCAAATCCATTCTCAATACTACGAGCTGGAACCTGGACTCTGGACCCTAGATCCTTCACATAAAGCTTGTGAGCAGGAGGAATAAAGAAACAACACTCACACAAGATGAGTTATAAAATACCAGTTTTGAACTATTCAACAATGAATGTATCAGCATATGACAATCACCATTCATGTAATGGATTCATAATAGGGAATTTCAGGTTGAATTTATGCTTTGGATAAAATAACCAGCCTACAGACTCATACAATGGATTTGGAGAAAAATCTTAATATAATGAGAAAACGCTCTTATGTGCAAAGAATATGTAATTTAGAAATATAAGTGCAGAGTAACATACAGGCATCATTTCATGTCAGGGGGCCTGGATGAGAAATGGATGATGAGGCATAATCAGCACATGGCTGTTTTTCATTGTTGTGAAATTACCCATCTCAGGGCCTAAAATGTCTACCATAGTCATAGTCATAGTCATAGTCAACTTTATTGTCAAATGTACCATATATGCATGACATACAGCACAGATTAAATTACAGTCCTCTCAGACCAACAGGCAGTAAAAAAACACGAAAGAACCACTCATCACTGGTCATTGTGTACATCCAGTACATGTAGATGAAGTATACATGTTCTGTATGTATGTAAAAAAAAGCTGCAGTGATTTGTTGGCAGACATTAGCCATGCTGCTGTTATGTTTTAGAGTCACATTGTCGGAGTAGGAGATGTGGAAGTTTTAATCAAGATACGTGACACAGTGAACCTTGCAGTAGGTTACCCTTCCCTACGCTAATAGATGACTGTGGCTCAGATGGTAGACTGCATATTTATGGAGGTGGGAGGAAGCCGGAGAACCCAGAGAGGCGGGGGGAGGACATATAAACTCTACACAGACAGGTATTGAACCCAGAACATTCTCGCTGTGAGGCAACAGCGGGCCACCTTTTGTTGCATTTATTTTACTACTTTTTTACAAAGATTGAAATTGGGTTTAAATTTCATAAAATGTAGGGTTCATTGTTTGGTTATGCTCCAAACACAAACCCCACCCTCATGTGAGTTTTCTATTGCTTCATTTTTAAAAATACAATTTTAAACTACCCAAAATATCAACAAGGATAACTTCAGAAATTGGGAGAGCTTTGTTTATAGTTTTGTTAAAATATTTTGAATATTTTTTTGAGTTATTTTGAAGATCAAGTTTAACTGAGGACACCATCAACTCAGACCAAGTTCAAGTTTCAGTCTGTGACTGATATGCATATAATGTTTCAAGATACTATTCGGATTTAATTTCCTAAATAAAAACATACAATTCTAAAAATTCCAAACATGTAAAAGGTAATGGAGCATTTAGTTTATGCAGATTCAATAATATACTGAAAAATTTACAAGAAATGATTCAGAAATCAAATCAAATGGATAAACACAGACAGATGGAGAAGTACGCTGATTGCTCTAAATATTACCATGAGCTGATTGTGACATCCAAAACTGTTACGACAGATATGATGTCATATGAGATCTTGACTTTTCTGACAGATGCTTCACAGTTTAACCTCAAAACCTTATAGAACCCCTGACAGAGAACTCCTCAGTGGAGCGATGGAGCTGCATGTATAAAGCTTCACCTTTACCATCATGCACCTTATTCACCACTGCTTGTTGAACTACAGCACCAGGTTAGGTCTGTCTGCCCGTGAATTTCATTGATAGGACGATAAAAATGAACCAATGCCAGTTTTCCACTATTGCTGGAGCTCCACAAACAAACATTCCCACTGCTCACAGTGCTATGAAAAATTACAGGGTCCACTCATGGTTTCTTGCATCTTAGTCTTTCTTACACTAAACTGTTTTATGAGGAAATGTAACATAAGTTCTAAATGACATTTTATTTAATAGAGCAAAAGGGTGATCTATATACCAGTCTGAAAGAGCACTGACTCCCAAAGCTTTGGAGCTGGTTCCGCCTTCCTCAGCAACAACAACTGTGATCCAACACTTCTGATCGCTGTGGAACCTTACCCTCTACGGTGGAATCTTGGCCCACTCGTCTATCCAGAACTGCAAAGATGAGAGGGCCAAACACGTTTGAGAGCTTGAACTGCTCTTCAAAAATGCATCTTTCTGGGGTTCAGGCCCTCCTCAATGAGCCTTTGCTGTGCTATTGAAGGAATTTTGGAAAAAGGGCCACTTCTTCAGTATTTCTCCATCTTCTCTGTTTGTGGGTGCTCTGTGTTCTTGTGGATTTGCAGAGTCCCAGAACCTCAAACAGTTTTTTAAAACTCTTCCCACACTGATCTTTAAGGAATATCTTTAGATTTCAACATAACATGCCCATCGTGGAGACTTACTAACCAACTTCTACGTCTTCTTTTCCTTTGGACTTTTCCCTTCAGGGGTCACCACAGCGAATCAGTTGCCTCCATCTAACCCTGTCTTCTGCATCCTCTTCTCTCACACCAACTACCTTCATGTCCTCTTTCACTACATCCATAAACCTCCTCTTTGGTCTTCCTCTAGGCCTCCTGCCTGGCAGTTCTAGACTCAGCCTCCTTCGACCAATATATTCACTATCTCTCCTCTGGACATGTCCAAACCATCTCAGTCTGGCCTCTCTGACTTTATCTCCAAAACTTCTAACATGTGCTGTCCCTCTGATGTACACATTCCTGATCCCATCCTTCCTGGTCACTCCCAAAGAGAACCTCAGCATCTTCATCTCTGCTACCTCCAGCTCTGCCTCCTGTCTTTTCCTCAGTGACACTGTCTCTAGACCAAACAACATCGCTGGTCTCACCACAGTTTTGTACACCTTTCCTTTCATTTTAGCTGAAACTCTTCTATCACACATCACACCTGACACTTTCCTCCACCCATTCCATCTTGCCTGTACACGCTTCTTCACCTCTTTTCCACACTCTCCATTGCTCTGGACTGTTGACCCTAAGTACTTAAAATCCTCCACCTTCTTGATCTCTTCTCCCTGTAACCTCACTCTTCCACTTGGGTCCCTCTCATTCACACACATGTACTCTGTCTTACTGCGGCTAACCTTCATTCCTCTCCTTTCCAGGACAAACCTCCACCTCTCTAGCTTCTCCTCCACCTCTTCCCTACTCTCACTGCAGATCACAATGTCATCAGCAAACATCGTAGTCCATGGAGATTCCTGTCTAACCTCGTCTGTCAGCCTGTCCATCACCATAGCAAACAAGAAGGGGCTCAGAGCTGATCCCTGATGCAGTCCCACCTCCACCTTGAACTCCTCTGTCACACCTACAGCACACCTCACCACTGTCTTACAGTCCTCATACCTACGAACCAACTTCATGTTTCTGAAAATGGTCTGCTTCAGTGAAGAATTTATTGTCCGTTCCAGCTGCAACTAGTTTTAGTTTAGTTTGGTGTTGAAAAAGATGTAAATATTTAACCCTATATAGCCAAAAGTATTTGATACACTGCATTTCAGGAATTTTATACTTCACAATCATAAATTTCACTAATTTTTCCCCAAAAACCTCATGTATACAATTGGACACATAATTCTGGATTTAGCTAATAATATAAAATATTCGGACAAATTTGTCAAAAGTTACCATCAGACCATATTTTTCAAAAAATAATTTTTTTTGGCAATTAAAGGGTTAATATTATCATTAATTTAGGCTCAAATATTTTTTCAGTGATTTAAGGTGTTGGTTCAACTCTTTGACTTATTAAATAAATTAGACTGACTTTGTTTGGCATGGTATACTATGACGTACAGAAAAATATTACAGAAAAAAATACAGAAAAAAATCTTTTTCTTAGATTTTTAAAAAAGTCTATAACTATTTTGAAATCTGCAAAAAAGAAATACAACAAAGGACAAGGTTGTGCTAAAACACCAAAGTACTTTGTCCAGTATATAGAAGGATACAGAATGACAGATTGCATTTAAATTGTATACGATAGCACTACCTACCCTGGAACCACATTACCATACATAAATAAGCACATGGCTTGAAGGGAGCATGATGAACTGAACGTGTCAGCAGTTTCTCTGAAAAATAGGCGTGGAGCTCACAAAGTCCACGGCCTGCCATGTTCACAGAAACCCTTATCAACCTGTACATGAGTGTAGAGCGGCTCCTGACTGAACGAGAATGGCTGTAGTACAGTATGCTCACTCACTTCCTGTAATGCAAACTGCAAATTGTTGTAGGTCTAATATCCTTTCTTAACTAAAGAGAAGAGTTTTGAATCACCCTTTCCTTTGTGCAACTTGTTTTCTTTGTGTATGCCCAATCCCATCTATGTGTGTCTGTGCACATATTCCACCACAGGGAAACAAAGGCCAGTTTGATAAATGGCTTAAATAATGAGGAGTCTCACAAGTTAGGGTAAATACTGTGTAGGACTGTGATGAAGATTTAGATCACACACACACACACACACACACACACACACACACACACACACACACACACACACACACACAGTACAGTGAATACCATAAATTCACAATCTAATCATTAAATCACCCATTAGTTGAGTTCCACTACACATCCAGGTTTATCTGGCATCAGAGATACAAACAGATTATTGTTGGATGTGTTTCTTTGCACAGCAAGACAAAATCTAATGCAGGAAAAGGCAACAAATAGTTAATTTAATCAGACTCAACCCTGGTAACACTTACTGTTAAACAAATTACAGCCTTGCTGCTGCTCATGCTTCTTAAATAATAGACCAACCTTGCTCTTTACACTTTCAGGGCTTGACCAATCCCCTTTCTTCTTGATACTTATTGTGATACCTGTAGTCAGAGTCTAAAAGAGCAGAGGGACTACTGTAAGAACCAGAATCAGTGTGGTCCCTCTGACAGCCAGTTACAATCCTCATATCATCAACTCACTAATATGAAGTGTATTTAAATTCCACTTTGCTACTCTAGGCAATCAGCCCCATGATAAACAAACAAACAAACAAATACACAAAAAAACCACCCTTTAGTTTATTTCTGATAATAGCCATTGAACTTGTGTAAGAGCACACAGTACTTGGTATTCTTGATTGATTTTAAGCTTAGCAAATTTTATCTTGTTCATTGCAAGTAAAAATATTGAAATTCTCCTTAAAACATTCTAAAATATCCTTACTTATATACTTTAATTAAATGATTATTGCCAAACCTGTGCAGTCACGCCAGTCTAGATTGACATGCAGCGGATCGGGGCATCACCTCTACTTCCTGTCAAAAGAAATGCTGCTAATTAAATACTCTTTCTTTCCTGGGGTCAACCTTTGTTCATTTGTTTTGTCTTCCTCCTAACAAAGGAGGATGGCTACAGCAGTACACAACATGATCACTCCTTCTTTCTCAACTGACTGAGATATTTGAAATCAGCAATTTGACAAAACAGAACAAAACATTGTCTGTGTTGAAGCTGCTAATGCTTTAACGTGACCAAACACTACTGTATGTACACTATCGCACCTTTAAATGGTTGCATCAGCTTTGTGTCCTGTGACCATGGACAGTCAGGTTCAATATTGTGCCACCGAGTTGCAGAAAGAAAGAAAGAAGAGACAGCAGCAGACATAATGACCCAGTGAGCCGGTGAGAGGAGCAGCAGCGTGGGTAGGGCTTTAGCAGCAAGCACAGGGTAGAGCACCCTGCATGAATATCAAAAAGCTTCCTCCCTTTGACCTTGAGATTAATATTTAAAAGCTGGCTACACTCTATACACACACATTCAAACACACTGTTCCCCGTGTGCCCCGCGGTCAGTGGTGCACTGAAGTCTTCCTCATTAACTGGCTGTTCTGTTCTGACTCTTGTATTTATAAATACTGTATAAAGTAGGAGCTGATTATACTGTGTGTGTTGTAATGGATACGGATGAATGGCATGCAGGTATAAAGATGGTGGATTAAAAACAGGCATCTTCCAAACGAGTGTGTTTACATCCATTCAGTATGTTACACGGATAAATTCAAGAAAGAAACCAGACTGGAAACAGAAAAAATGCAATAAAAATCACAATCATAAAAAAAAAAAAAAAAAAAAAAAAAAAAAAACGGAAACCAATCAAGAATATTTAATCTTTTCACTTTAATGACTGACTACATTATTAAAGAAATAAACCAAATATTCTGCCTGGATTTCATTGATACATGAATCAAAGGAACCCTAAGGCAATGAGAAACAAGTTTTAATTTGGCCCTGCTGTCCTTTCTGATTTTTCGTCCCCAAAAGATAAATGCGTACTGTCTTCTGCTATGAAAAATGTGTTTTAATTCACTTTTTTTTCTTATATTAGCAAGTTTTGAATTTAGACAAACTGTAAAAGCTGTCACACATATATTCAATATGTGAGTAAAAATCTGAAAAAGAACTAACACCTCGAATTTTATTTATTTCCTTAATAAATAAATAAAATATTTCCTGACAAACTACAGAATAATTTAGCTTCATTAAAACATTACCCTGAAATCACAGATATTTAGAAATGAGTGTATTTGAACAGACTCTGGATCGGAACATTGTCAAACTGATGACCCAACTTACTGCCAATCTTTAAACCTCTATTAGAAAAACAGCACATTACTCATTATGCAATGAAAGCAGACGCGTCGCCTGATAAACACACTAGATGTAGTCTGGTGCCTTTTCACAGCTGAGTTGATGCTCTTATCTGACTTTAAGAGCAGAAGAAAAATTATGGGTGCATTTTGTAATTTGGGCCCAGATCACATATTCAACACACACCAATATTAAGATATATAAGATACTATACCCGGGTGTCAAATCAGCATTGTGTTGATAGCCCGTTATCTTTAAAGCTTTGTATATACACACACAACTCACACGACATGGATAACGAGAAGCGTAACACATAAATATTTAGAGCAATATTTCATGGCAGACATCAATAAACAACCATAAGACGCATTTCATGAAAAGCGCAAGTGTGGAATTCAAGTGGCCTTGGTGTCAGGAGTGTGTGAAAGAATTCGACAAGCCATTCCAACAATCAAACACTGAACTGGATGAGACACAATGTCATCAACAATGACATAAGACAATTGGCAATTGTTGTTTTGTTATGTGATGTAATTTCATTCTTATAGAACAACCTGGTGTCAGGTTGACTCAACTGCTATAGAACTACCACTGTAACAAACATGATGAGGTAAACAAAGCACCGAGGCTCTGTTCACACTACAGCAGCTTTGCTGAAAACAAACACAACAAGTGTCTTTGAAAAAGCCAGGTTGCATTTAATTAATACTGTTATCGACATTCCACTTTTGAAATAAGTTGATCAAGAGGACAGCAAACAAATCCTATCTGCAACATTCAGAATTGGTAAAAGAAAGAAAAAAAACATGTCAGAGTTGACGCCTTACCTGTTCATAAACTAAAAATATCAAATTCAATTTCAAACATAGGAGCGTCCTCTTGCAAGATTAGCTTACACTGTATGCTACTATAGCACCCAGCATGTTGGTGGCCATTAGAACACCATCATAACACACAACAGCAGCACAAATGGGTTGATTGATTAAGAATAACAAACGTAAATTCCAACCCTTGGAATGATTTTGTGTAATATTTATAACATAATGACATGAATACTATGTTAATAGTTGTTTACTGGACTTATTTATAACTTCATTTTGAAGTGACGCTTAACACGTTAGAAAAAATATTTAATATTTAATATACGTTAACCACGTATCAGCAAATCCTTCATAAAACCTGCCATGGTGGCAGGGTTAGACGGTTGAAGGGCTTTTGTTGATGAAACAACCAACCAACCAACCAACCAGAAACCCAAGGAACCAACGTCCATCTGTGACTAAAGCTTCATTCAGTAATTGGAAACAATCAAGGAATCAGTTGCTGCTGGATAATTTGGAGGAAAGGAACAGGAAATACTAGCTGACAAAATTTTAAGATACAATACACTGACTGCTGATGCCTCTGGTTGCATTTTATTACATCCTGCTTCAAAGCGGTGATGTACTGTTGACTGTCAGTGTTTGTGTGTTGGTCCGTTCGTCCATCCGTCCGTTAGATAGTCCACGAAATATCTTCGCAACCATTGGAGATAGAAAGATGAAACAAAAAGCACATTACTCAGGCAGCAAATGGGATGGAAATGAGATCATGACATTGACCTTGAGAAAACTAGTTCAAGGTCAAATTTCAATCGTTGTACACTCAGGAACCGGATAAGATAGATAGACGAGGGAGAAGGCCAGTGTGAGTGAGACCGCAGATCAAAGCTAGCGCTTTTCATAGATCAAAGCTAGTGCTTTGACCTATGACCTATGCAAGCAGGTCAAGGTAAAATTTTGAATTCAGGGGTGTCGCGGGATGTTGCAGGCCGTGACTGCATTGGTTCTTGTTTTTAATGAAATGTGACTTTCTGGAGGCGATCTTCTGCTCTTTGTTCAGCTTTGTGGCGACAGCCCTCCTGCTGGATACCCAGCCATCCATCTATATCAAAGGGTTCTTTTCTTACCGGTCACTTGAAGCAAACACATCTCGGCTCATTATGATGAGGAAACGTTAACATGTGATGGAGCAGTGGACGCGTTAGAACTGTGGTCACACATGAAGAACAGCTTAGCTGATGGTAACTGGGTGCCGTCAGATTTTCAGTGTTTTCTTTGATATTTTACATTTTGCACGATTGGTCATCACTTTTTCTTACTCCCACGCTCAACTTGCTTCTTCTGTCTTCACCGTCATTTAGGTGTGTTTGTGCACAACAAAAAACTCACACAATAATTAGAAATCCCCAGTGATGCACACAAACATGCTCTGTCACCGCTTGCAACTCTTTCTTCCACCCAGTATGCTCTAACCCACTTCTGTCCACCGCTGTGAGGGATGTGAGCAAACACACAAACAAACAAAGTGATGAGCGGACGTGACGTCTGAAGCTAAGCTTTTGTTTCATCTTTTTTTTTTTTCTCTTGTGTGTTCCTGTGTGTTTAGCACAGTGTGTGAGGCCACGATGCAGCTCACTCCTTTTTACAGAGACGACGGGAAGGCAACCTCACTGCCAGAGCAGGTTTATTTTTCCAAGTGTGTGATCAAAGCTTCTGTGTGTGTATGTGTGCTAGTGTATATATGCCATGACAGTTTGTGTGTGCTGTAGGAATGTGTGAGACAGATAGAGAAAGCAGTGCGGACAGCGGAGGTTGTTGGGTTTACTAGTTCGTGATGCTGCTGATATATTTTCAGGTTACATGGGTTAATGTTGTTATTTTACGGTATGAGAACAACTCTTTTTGTAAAAAACTTTAAATCAGAAGCAACGTTTAAATGGTTTCACATCTAAAAATACACTACAAAATGCACTCAGCATAAATTAGAAAAAGTGACAGCTAAACAGCTCCCCCTGCAGGCAAAGCACATGCCAACCTGTACGCAACGCAATGACCTTAAGAGTCGTACGGGTTTTGTACATTTCAAAGTTCCTACATGAGTTTAATTAAAAAAAAATCTCCATGCTGCACAGTTACAAGACACAAAGCCATTAAAAAATAAAAACACTTATTTTGTTCGGGAACTCTGTCATGGAAGCCAAGTATGATTGGTACAAATTTGAGCTACTTTTCACATTCGACACACTTTCAGGCATTCATGTAGCTTCTTTCATTTATTTTCATTCATGTTGCTTATTTTCTGAATAAATATTTTAAGAAAATCCAAGTTTTTAACACAAGCCTACAGGTGAGCCTTTCATGAAGTCGTCATGATGCACTGGTAGAAGTTTGAACGACTTGTCAATACTGAGCGACACAAGTTTGATGTTGTAAAGAGGTAATGTGTATGGGTATTTCCATATCTCCTGCCATATCAGTAGCCTTTTCTGTAGATATTTTAAAATGTCATAGTCAAAAAAAACTTAAAATAAAAATCAACAACTGTTGAATTCCATTTAGTTGCTTTTGCTTCAGGTCATGGCATTCTGGTCCTAAAACTTTCCCACCGCTAAATTTTCAAATCAAGTCAGTTTTCTCTGTATAGTTCAAAATCACAACAGAACTGATATCAAGACATTTTCCAAGAAGAGCAGGCCTGGACCAATTCTTTACTCTGCAGATGCGATCACATGCACATTTCCTACTATGGTGAATCCCAATGTCTGATGTTTTTAAAGTTACATCCTCATTTATAGCCCGATGTCAGCAACATGATTCAATAAAGTTGAAACATATCAGTATAATATTATAAAAAGACAAAACATAAATCAGAACACAACGATTTTTTACATTAATGTTTGGTAAAATATGTTATAATAATGATTGTTAAAGTTAAAAATGTAGTTTTGTATTTGTGTTCTGTTACTGCTTTTAGTCATCAAATGTTAAACTTACCACAAAAATCTTTTATTAAATATTTAAAAATGAAGCAAAAGAATGTCCTAACAGCCAAATTCATAAAAGTGTTCATAAATATTAAAAAAACAAGAAGACAAACAACTTGAAACAACTTTTTAAACTCTTTGGCCTCATGGTCATAGTCAAGATCAATAACCTCAGCAGAACCACAACTGATTTGTATTTTCATGTACAACCAGCATCGTTGTTGCCTTCTGATATTTACATCTGTTCTTTATATTAAAGGCCTCTTTTGTGTATCAGAGGAAGAGGAGGTTGGAGGTACAGCACTGACATGCATGTCACACATTTATTTAAGAAGATATGACAAAGCTTCTGTCCATCATTTCATCCCTTCACCTATCTCCTGATTGCCTTTTTGTCTTATCTTTCTGTTCGGTGGTGCACTCTTCTCTCTGCCCTTCTTTTTTCTCATCTCTCTCTCATCTCCTATGTCTCCCTCAGACATGTAGCATCTCTAAACATCTCCTACTTACTTCCAGGACCTTTTCTGTTTCCACCTTAACATCTCCACTCCGTTTTTTTATTTCGTTCTCCCCAACTCCCTACATCTCTTTGTGGCATCTATGAACATATCCCCCCCCCCCCGCTCCCTATATCTATCTCTTCCTTATCTGGATCTCCCTCTCCTTCTCTGCATGCATGCATATCTCCCCCTCTCCCAGTCTCAGTGCCTTCAGCTCACATGAGGGAGGGAGCAAGGGGGAGGGATGAACCTGAATTGGCAAATTGTTTATTTCTGACAGCTCAGCGGCTGCATGAAGCACCGCCCCGTTCCCACCAAAACCAGATGAACGTAGTGTGAAGTAAACACATGGAAAAAAAAAACAAAAAAACAAGTCATATTCATCATGGTAATTGTGTGGGTGCTTTGGGTGCGCGGCGGCCGTGTGCCGATGAGGGATGGCGCTGCTCACTGGCCCACCAACATCCATGAATCACAGACAGAGTCGTAGAGTCGCTCGCCGGCCCTCAGCCACCATAAAACAAAAGATGGAGATGAAAAATGTAGCAATTAAGTGATTTGATTTCTGCTCTACCCTCCTGTCATCCTTTCTACCAGCCCTTTATGACCACACACACGCGCACACACACACACACACACACACACACACACACACACACACACACACACACACACACACACACACACACACACACACACACACAAACAAACAAACAAACACACACAAAAGTACAAACAAGGGCCAGAGCACTCTTTTGCAAACCCTTTAATGCACATAAAAAAGGACACACACTGGCTTATATAGATACCACTGCGTGCGCGTGCACCCACACGTGCATAAACATACACACACACACAATCACAAAAATATAAACACATGTACTTGCCTTATAAAGCACACATTTCACTTCAGTTAGCTCCTGACACATCAACACAAACAAGGGGACAATTTACACGTTTTCAGCATCCAGCTCTAGACTTTAAGAGGCTGAGGTCTGTAACACTGATGTGACAAGTGGGTTAGAGGATCTCTACTGCTGGAACATACATAATCTGAAATCATCTCTGACAATCACACCACTACAGCCATGCAGACTGATTACAGCCTCCCTGCGCCAGTAGATTAACCATAAAACCTTATCTTTTAGCGGCTTTGGTGGAAACATGTCCTCAAACCAGTCCTCACATGCCATTGAGGAAAAAAGCCCTGATGTAAGTAGATCAATCACTTGTGGTATGGTGGATTAGCAATTGTTTTGAACAAGTAGGACTAGTTAAAAAACATATTTTTTCTAAATATAAAGAGTTTTTTACAGTCAAAAAATGCAGCAACAGCAAGACATTGCAATGTGGTACTCGAGCTCAACAGATAAATCTAGATGTGTCACATACTCAAAAAATAATACTGCATGTTACTTAATTCAATCAGTGAAACATTTTTACACTTACAAATATTGAGTAGATATGAAAGCTCTCAAATCTGTTAAAACAAAACCTGAGTCATGAGTAAAATCTTAGTAATATTTTCTAGTAAGTCTGAACGAATTGATTTGGTTCAATTACCGACACAAATTGAGTAAATGTAACTGAATTTGGGGGGGGTCACACCCCAAAGGTAGGGGGGATGGCGCCTTGCTCAACGGTGCCTCAGCAGTGGCTGGGAGGTGAGCCGACGCCTCCCACTGTCAGCTCGCACTCCGATGTCCTGGCAGGAGAAGGATTCGATCTGTCTTCAAGACATCTGCTCTACCGCTGAGCCACTGCCAGAGTGAGTGACCAGCACCCCAAAATCCTAAAAAGGCGGAATCGGTTCCCTTCTGTTTACTTGATGTTTTTTTTAGTTACGTCTCCAATGAAATTGAGTTGACTTGTTTAATAATTGCACTTATTAAAACTAACTGATATTTGTTAATATATTCTCAAAAAGGTTGGTGAAACATACACTTATTATTGCAAATATTTAAACCATGTAATCTGTGAGTCAAATATCAAGTAAGTAAACTTAATTTACATGTGTCTATTTCACACAAATATTCCTGTTGGAGTTTTACTTATTAATTTTGATCTAGTCAAATCAAATACTCATCATGATGATATTCAGAATTTTTATTGAGCATGCATAACTATATATTACTGTCACATTTACTAGGTCCTTGAATCATTTTTTAGAGTGCAGTAGCTCAGAGGCGCCTGTGAATTTTTTAACATGAAGCAAGCTTGGCTGTAACTGGTGATTACTGTATTTCTATAGAGTTGTTGGTGTAAAAAAACTTGGTTAGTCTGTAGTGTGATGTTGTTCAAAGCACATGCAACCCCTACTTCTTCTGGAAATCCTGTATCTGTGCATTTATTAAATTATTATAAGATACAAAAAACCAAATAGAGCTCCTGTGAGAAGAGGCGCATATTCAAAAGGCATGGAAAAACATTGTTTTTTCCAAAGACGAGATCTGAAGCATCAGGACATCCACTGGGAGGATACATATGGCAAAGGTGGGTCCTGGCTTGTACATCAGTGGAAAACTCTTTAACACAGGCTGGTGCAATTTCCTCCAGGATTAATAGAGTATCTATCTATCTATCTATCTATCTATCTATCTATCTATCTATCTATCTATCTATCTATCTATCTATCTATCTATCTATCTATCTATCTATCTATCTATCTATCTATCTATCTATCTATCTATCTATCTATCTATCTATCTATCTATTTGATGTTATGGAGTAAAGAACATGTGAGCTAATCTGAGTGGATGAGGGTCTTAGTGATAACAAAAGTTTTTACTGTGAAAATGAGCAGCCCCACCAGAAAACAAGAGCTTTTAGAACCGAGCTTTGACAACATGCCCACACGAAAGACCTCCAGGAGCAGAGGCTGTTTAAAGTTAATATTTCACATATAAATAACACATTCATGCTCCAAGCAGGAGTACTGGGTCTGGAGTGAAACTTTATGAGAGTTAGCATCTCTATCTCTGTGGACTAACCGCATTAGAGTAACTTCCCTCCTACATGCTGCAGCGTTGAAACTGTATTTAAACACTGCGCTCCATGAGAGATGTGGATGCTTTAACATTGTTTAGCATGGGGAGGTGGTGGTGGTGGGGGGGACTTGCTTAATGGGTCTTGGCTAAGCACGTGTAATTAAGAGCAGGGCTAAATGGAGAGTTGCAGAGTGCATAGTGTGTGTTTGCATATGTGTGTGGGATATGGTAGCAGCATCAGGCCATGATGGAGTGCTTTGTGGAGCCAAACATCCATTCAGCAAGCTGTGTGCTCATTAATCCTGCCAAACTCCACTTGTTACATGCACGCACAGGAAATCATGAGGCTAGGTAAACAGGGAACCGCTGCGATCCATCACAGCACGCTGGCATACACAGGAACACACGGACATGTGAGTGAACACACACACACACACACACACACACACACACACACACACACACACACACATACACACTCGTGTACTGTACACGAAGATGATAAGATCACAATAAATCGGAAAATGTAAACCTAAATATGCTAATGAAATCAAACATTCAAATTCTTACGTTTTAGCACATATTGCACCATCCCCTTGAAGGAGGCTGTGTGTGCTTCTTCTGAGAAATGTAAGAAGACAGTCTCAATGTCAATCCAGAAATAGTTCTTGTCTGTACATTACAGAGGAGTCACATCCAGCACTGGTGAAGCCCTGCACTTGCTATTAGTAGAAAGAAATACTGCCACAAAGCCTGAAAAAAATCAATAGAGCTTGACCCCAGTTTGACCTCTCGTTGAGCACAAGTTATGGCACCACACTGGCTTTGGCATTAACTTATTTGATGTGTGTTTCTCAACAACATCTCTCTCCGCTCTCCATCTCCCCCTTCCTTTCCTTTCCTGTTCCTCCTTCTGCTTCTTATTTGCCTCATTTGCTTTGTTTCCATATCATAAATGTTTGTAAATCAGCATGCACACACACACACACTCCATACACCCACACAAAAACACACACATATACGTATAAGCATTACATGACAAATGCGGTAAAGGGCGAGTTACACAGCCCAGTGGTTTAGATGCAGTGTCGGAGCAGATCTGTTATATCTGTACGCCTGCATGGCTGGCTGGAGCATTTACTGAAGCCATCAGCGAAACAACGTTCCATATATCTTTGACAGAAGGAGAAACAATAGTATTTGCACCAATTTAGCCCGGGGATGGGTATTTCTTCTTAATAGGTGCACACACACACACACCCCTTCCATGTTTTCAGATGCAGGTTTCAGAATGGTCACCCTTCAAGAGGACAGATGAGACGCGCTCACATTCTAATGAGCGTTATTTAAAGGCAACAACAAAACAACGAGGCAGGGCCTTCCAGAGCTACACGACTTGATCACAGATACTCACACTAAAGGCGGCTAAATTATTAAGCTAACTGACATGACCTCAAAATAACCAATGAGTATAAACACAAAGTGTAGACGAAGAAAGTAATTTTGTTACTCTTAATGCTGCTGATTTCTCATTGGTTTTTGTCCGTGTGGTGCAGCTGCAGGATGCGCCCAATTGAGCACCTCCTAATATTTACCTCAACTGGTCTCGCTACATTGACACAACCAGGAAACACAAGCCCTGATGAGGTCAAAGGTCACAAGTCAGCCAAGGGCCACTCAAGGGGTTTGTTGCGGATTAGGTTTGGGCTGGCTGTAAAAGGTTAGTGTGCTCAGGTCAGGCTGGAGGGGAGATGTGTCCACCAGAGGCAAGAAAAGGATAAAAACAGTTTGCAAGAACTACATTGACACATCCAACACTGACACGAGACAGACCATATGTGCAAATATCAAAATGGGATTAAGTTTTCAGATCTTTCTGGAAACATCACAGTTCATTTTCTATTTAATTGTGATGCTATCCTTCAGCATCACCTAGTTCTACCACACTGTCCAGTGTTTTCTATGAACCCCTTACCAGACTAACATAGCCAATGATCGCTGTGCAGTTCAGAATAGACTCAGTTCATCACACCTTTTCATAGTCATTAGCAATATCATAATTTTGTGCTGATGTGGAAAACAATCATATATTTCTTAATTTGTGAAGCATTTTCTTAGACTTTGCCTGTCAGTGTGGCACTAAGACTCACAATGTTCTGCTTTAACCATAAACTGATGTCATTTTAAATAGTTGAGTACACTCTGATGACATTACTGTATATTTCACAACGCTAACCAAGGTCATTAATGCAGTTATTCTGATAATCCTCTGCAATGTTCATCTAAGCTTTACTTTTTTTTTTATAATAAAAAAAGAGTAGTGGCCGCCCCAAATTATAATTATATTATAATTAATAATATAATTAATAAGTGTGTAATAATGTAATTATTAATATATTATTAATAATAATTGATATTAATAAAATAATCACTAATTAATAGTAAACATGATTTTAGTAATCATATTATAATAATCATTATAGTAATAATTTATCATTTGGGGCAGCAGTGGCTCAGTGGTAGAACGGGCGGTAGAGCGGGTCGTTCGGTGTTCCAAGATCAGCTGTTGGATTCCCGTTTCCGCTCAAAAACACCCGAGTGTGAGCCTATAGCTCACCTCCGGAGCACTCCCGAGGCGCCGTTGAGCAAGGCCCCGTACCCTTGACAAGTTGCTTATATTGGGTGCGCTCCACAAAGGGGCTGCCCGTCACTCTACCTCCCGTCGCATGCTTACAGGCCCCCTGTGTGTGTTTGTGTGTATTACAGGGGCCTGTACACACTAACCTATATGTATATGCATGCGTTTGATTAATAGAGATACTAGAGTGTACTGTCTTAATTTCCCTTCGGGGATTATAATAAGTATATAAAATTAAAAATTAAAAATTAATGAGTTAAACATGTAAAAAGATCTAATGAGGTTTGGTATCGATGCTGTGATGCTGTGCTGATGGTCCGAACCAGGAGAATGCTGATGTCGGTGATGTCGATGTTGAACATGGAATCTGCATGGGGTTAAACCAACCATGGTAACAACGACTGAATTTTTAAAGGATGCAGATGAAAACCTGTGTACTGTGTATAAGACGCTACATAACTCTGGATTCACTCCCAGAGCCAGTAGGCTACGCTTTTACCATGAATAGCATACAATACAGTCACTAAAACCAGACACATGCCAGAAAGTATTTTTATTGAAAGCTACAGAAAATCCTGATAAAGGTGAAGTTTTTTTCCTGTTGTTTGGTAAAATTATACTGAAAGCATAATAATATAATAATGACCAAAGGTTACTATGAATTAAAAACACAATATACTAAATGCAACTGCAGGATACAACTACTGTACCATATTTTTGATTTGCAGCAGGATGATTTTTTTAACTACTTGGATTTCAGTGCAAAATGACAGGCAAAAGCACACTAGACCTTCTTCCTCCTCCCATTTGAGCTTCCTATACAACAGAAATGACCCACTGAATGCTTCCAACCTTCCATAAATGCCGGCCTGACAGAAATGGAGCTCTACCTCCCTGCTGCCCGGCCTACACAACACAAACAGACTCACAATGAAGTGGGTATGAATGGAGACTTGTCAATCACAGGAAACCCATCCATCACCAGGCAATATACAAATGATCATCTCCTAGAATCAAATTCACTAGCGAGTGGAAGCACACACTCACACACAGGCACAATCAAGCACAGGCATAAACAAAAATACACATTCAAATACAGAGTGCACATATACGAGTATGTGCACACAGCTCATCCAGTGTTGGCGCCCAGACTGTAGAAGTCATCAGGGACCTGTAAAGCATTACCCTCTGTGTGACTCGAGCCACTCCAGAAATAGCCTCTGTAATGTATTCTTACCGCCACCGTCTCTTTTGCACAATAGTGCCCTTAATAACACACTCCATTTCTGTTGGCATAAATAAGGGCTCCATTTCCATCTTATTTCATGCAAATGAGAGCACCGGCGCCCAAACAGGTAGTGGGTGTAGTGTGTGAGTGGAGTGTGGAAGTGTGTAGTCGCTGAGTGTAGTGGCATGATAGGGGACGAGCGAATTCAAATGAGCGTTGGATAGACCCCACGGTGTGCCAACAACTCCCACGCCAGCCTGCCAACAGAGTGACAGACAACGTCACTTACGGGCCCTGCAGCTTGCACAGGGTGCCATTACAGGGGCCAACGCAAAAACAATATTTATGCAGGCAAATGGTTCTCTGGAGAGACATTGTTCATGCAGACACGAGGGCTGCACTCCGGTAGTAGGCGCTGCTTCAGCCCACTACCGTGGTGTCACTCGAACTCACTCATTTAATTCGCTCCCTGTGTTTAGGAGAGCTGTGATTGGCTCCTTTATTTGTAACCATGGAAGAATCAACCGGATCAACCTGAGACGGATGAGGCGAGGCTGTCCTCAAGATGTGGCCACACAGAAATCATGTAAAAGTGCTATTTAATGGGCGTCTGCTGTGACGCCACGATGAAGGTCATGACGGAAAGAGAAACTAGTCCGGTTGGTCCAGTGCCAAAACCTGCCACCTAAAACACAACTCCAGTGATTATGTATTGTAACCTGCAAACATAGCCCTGCACACAATCAACCTTTTTTTTTCTCATTTTCAAATTTAAAGTCTAACAGATGGAGACCATACTGCCATGTGACACAGGCTCCAGGCCACCACCACCTCAAAAAGCAACAGTAATTATAGATAATAGATGAACGGGTGTCTAAGACACCTTACCCGCCTACATCTCAGGGCTAAAAGACGTCCGAGATACCATGTTGGAGGTTGAAGGACTGAGATTGGTCAGCATCGGCTATTTGTTTTTTCTCAAACAAAGCTGGTTGAGATTGCTGATTGTGAAGGCAAGATTAAAGACGTGGAAATAAAGCTCAGGAGTCTTTTCATTTTCAGCGACAGACAAAGCATTCCCTCTGCAAAGCTCCTGACCGTGATTCCATGTCGTAGTTGTTATCAGAACATAAAAACAGTGATTTCAGTGTCTCCTGTTGAATCAAACCTGTACAAATCAGTGTCCTCAGTGATCAGTTTGTCGTTTGTCGATCTTTTTGTACAGAAATGTGTTCACTAGTGTAAAGAGTGGGGAAGCGTGATCGTACCATGCCACCTGAGATGCATGTGGAGACACATGTCAATGCCAGATATGGACACCCTCATTGTTGACTCATTACTAATCACTTAACTGTACACTATTCCACAGCTACACTGTGCCTGATCAATGATGCTTCTACTGAGACCATGTTTTTTTCAAGAGCGCATCTTCCATGCCAGCAGCAAGGCCAGTGGCAGCAAGTGCTTATTGATAATGCTAATTATTTGTGATGTTGCACTCAAACACAGCATATTAGAAGGTTTCATATTGATCCTACTCCATATTCATCTGGATGTAGAGAGCTATATGTGGTATGCAGTCTCAGAAAATCAAACCATAACACTAGAATGGCAAAAAATACAGTGCTAAACTCTAGGGAGATGACTGTCCAGTAATTCTTTCACTAAGTCTTTCCTCACAGCCTTGTAGCCTCCATTTACTGGATTTGTAACAGTAAAGTATTTAAGTTTGGTGGATTCAGATTTTTCTTTGGATCTGCATCAAAGTTCACGTTCTAGACCCATCAGCCTGTACATCCCATTGAAGACCATTCAGTTTTTTTTGCATAATCCTGCCGACAAATAAGGGACATGGATGAAGACATGACTTCCTTGGTGGAGGTGAAACTCCTAAACTGCCAGCAGCCATGCCAGTGGCACCGACTGATTTGTAGGCCAATCACAACAAACTGTTTGTTAGTCCATGTTGAGGTGAACATACATTTTCTCCTAATGTAAAAAACAGAAACTGCAAGAATCTACCATTTTGTTTATTTTTTTCTCCATCTTTATTACTTTTTCTCTGTGCTTCCCAGAGATGAGCTGCCAGTCAATCCATGTGGGTGTTTTTGGGTTTGTTTTTTTTGACAGTTTTTTCCTTGGGCTTATATTCTGTTGATGAAGTTGAGTTTCTTCTTCTAGCCTCCGCTCAAAACACATCAGAAGTGTAGGCAGGCATCACTTTCTCTGCAACAGAACTCGCATTTATATAACATACAGAGGATGGTTCTGATTTCAAGCAGCACTTATACAGCAAACCATATCTGTAGCTATTCTCTAAAGTCCAGATCGTCTTGACCAGCAGCCAGTATTTGTGGACCTGGTGCATCTTAAATATTACTGTCATACAAGAGTGTTTCATGTAAATGTGAGCAACAGCTCTGTGTTTCGGACCCGTTATTTGGTTTCAGATGCATCAACGTGATCACTGTGATCGTTTCGTGCAAAATGTTTTCTATTTTGGTCCACTGCGAATCAACCCTCATTTGGGCTGGGATTATTTCGGTGAAATCACAAGGCTGGAGCTGTAGACTGAGGATCATGTGGGGTTTACAGATCAAATGGGATCCTTTGAGCCTTTCTACACAAGGTCTTTTTATGCTTAACATCTTCAATGATGTGTATGCACACCAATGTAAAGGATCTAAAGAAAAAGCAAAGTGTTGGAAGAACAGTAAGAAGATTAGCTCCAATAACTAAAATGTAAAAATCAAAATAGATTCATGTTCAGATGCTGAATCCATTTCAGTGGAACCAAAGGCCTCCATGCTTACATAACACATTTGGGAAATTCGGGCCTGGGGAGCTGTTGTTGAAGCCAAGGGAAGAAGGATGTGGAGGTGGAGAGGAGAAAAGGTTGACTGGGGGGAATGGTGGTTGGATAAAGGAGCTCCACGTTCGCTTCAAGGAAAGGTTAATGTCTCTCTTGATTTCTCCATCTCTCCCTCTCTCGCTTCTCCAGCTGAGGTCTGTGTGACTTACAGCAGGTCCACCCTGCATTAGATTAAATCATAAATTACCCACCCACCCCCATATCTGCATCCCCCTCCCTATCTCACTCTTTCCTCTCCCATCCTCTCCCTATCTCAATCTCGCTCTCCCTTTATTCGCTTATATTCCATTCCCCCATGTATTTCTCCTGCTCCCCCACTATTATTTCTTCCCAGCTCTAATCATTATTCTCTTTTCTTCGCTCCCCCTCGTTTCTCTTGCTCTCCCCGTCCTCCACAATATGAATACTTTTTTGTTAAGGAGACTGCTAGTGGCTTTGAATGGCATGAGGTGAATGCTAGTGTTTTACCATGTTGTGTATTGTTGTGAGTGTATTGCGGGTCTTCATGCTACTGTGTTACTGATGTAGAAAAGCACCGGAGGTGGAGAGAGGCCAGTTAGAAAGAGTGATGATTGTGACACAAACCTGTCCATCAAGTTAATTTTAAGCTTTAAGTAATTAAAACTAGTGAAAAAAAATTAATGATTGCTTTTCATGATATAGTTAGATGCAATAGTTTCTGTGGCTTTACAGAATATCCACAGTTTAATATTTTCCACTGGGTAGTTGTTCAGGATGCTTATCAGGCTGGTGCTTATATCTCCATCTCATGCCTTATTGGATCCAGGGGAACTTTAATGAGCTCCAACAATCTTTACAGGATCATGTTATAATAAAAATAACAACTGATGATAAAAACACCCTTTTCCTGCCTGAGATCAAGTACCTGTTGTTTTAAATGATAAAAAATAATGTAAATGCTCATATACATTTTTTTTTTTTTAAAAAAATCATACAAATTTTTTTTATTATTGCAAGTTCATTTCACCTTTGAAAATGATGAAATCAAATGAAAAACTCTTAATATTTTTCCAGTCGTTTTAGAAAAAGACAGGCAGGTCAGAGGACCCTTGAAGGCACAGAAACTTCACATTGTGTTAATCAAACAGAGATAGGAGGGAAGTGCATCCACATAGATTAATCTTCTATATATTATTTGCATCCACGTAGTTTAATTTTCTGTCTATTTCTTGTGGTTTCCTTGTGGCATGTTAAATACATCCATGTTCTCTGCCTTCATGCTATGTAGCAGCATGATGACAGACAGCTATATGAACATGTGCACACATATTCTCTCCTTGTTTATAGACTTAGAGGCATAGACTTGTGTTCCACAGCACTGGTGGGATAAGTAATAGCCAAGGCAAAAAAAAAAAGTCCTTCAATTCAACCCCCACACACCTTTTTCTACCACTCCACTGGAGAAAAAAAGGAAATAAAATAGAGTGTCCCTGCCACTAGCAGCTCTTTTTCCCCCACTGCTCTCTTCTTCCTCCCCCTTGCTGTGTGAAATCAAATTTCCATGTGGCTCCCGTATCTGTTGCACAGCAAGGTGATTTATCAGGGATGCAAAGAGCATGCAGAAACAATCTTTATTACATCCATTTCCTGCTTGTCAGCCGGGATCATGTTGGCTGTTCATTAAAGGCGCAGCGCAGGTGAGGAGAATGCATCCCGATGCCTTGATAGATTGTCTGCTCCCCTGTGGTGACAGCAGCTGGATGGATTGAACAGCGGGGGGTGACGAGGGAGGAAAAAAGCGCTGACTCTGTCGCTGCCCCTGTCAGACACACTTTTACATAGCTGGCCAGTGTCATCTCCAACAAACATCCCCTCACACAAAGCATAAGCACAATTCTGACAGTCTTTGGACATAAGCCCAGAGTGTGACTTAATGCATGGATGCTCTCACACCGTGAACATACGATCACAAGTATTTACACAGCCTGATACAAAAATACAAGGACATATTGTTAAGATGAGGTTCATCATAATACACAGTTAGAACTCTCCGCTCTCTCTGGTCTGATCAATCCCCTGCTAACAGCTCATGAGGAGTAAATAAGTAGTGTCAAAAACAACATTTATTTTTGACAAAAAAGGGACGTTAATTCACTCTACATTTCATGCTGTCCTTACAAATAAAAAATTGAGTAATTTTGACATGCAGATGTATTCAGTCAAGTCATTTGGTGCTTCTTGGTGATCACTTGTGCAGCTACCATGAAAAAAAAAAATACTGGGGAGGAGGTACTTATGTGTTTACATTATTTCCTCTGACAAAAATCTCTTTTTCTTTCCCTCTCTTCTCCTCCATCCCTCCTTCCATACTCCTCCTCTCCCCAGTCAGATCTGTGCTCCACTGACATGAAATAACAATGACATAAACACCGATCGATCAGCAGAGCTTCAGGACATTCAGTCAGGACAGACGGAGGCAGATGTTGAGAGCGGGGGGTGAAAGGGGCATTTTGAGCTTGAGAAGAGGATGGATGCTATTTCACGGATGTCTCTGGCAGCTTAATGTTGATGCACACTAAATGTGAAAGTCATTTTTCATTCCAGTTATCAATCAATCAATCTTTGCATGTTTTGGTGTTGTTACTGCATGCAAACAGCAATAAAAGCTCAGTCAAGACACAGAGAAGTAAGTAAAGCTCACATCTGAGAACCTCATCTGCTGTTGTACATTTAATCGTGTTGGACTCTGAGGGCTGCTGAGTTCCCCCAACACTGAATAGAATCCTGCTCAGCCACTGAGATTTATTTGACTCTTACATATAATAAATAAAGGTCAAGTATGGTGGCATAAAAAATAATTCACTGTACTCTGAGTGTCAAATACATCATATCAAAGCACAAAGTAGAAGAAAATTTTCTTTATAGCAAATCATAGGTTATGAATTTGCTTTTCATTTTAGTCAACTGAAGCAGTAAACTCCTCACTGCAATCTGTATTTACTGGCAAAGTTGCTGCTACAAGACCTGAATTGTTTGACCACAGTGACCTATACGGTGTTAAAGAAGAACTACAACTAAATTCAAATTGGATTTCTGGCGTCCACATCTTTGCTTGTGTCAAAAATGGCTCCCCCAAAGCATGTGTGAGAAAACAGAGATCCAGGATGTGGCTGCATTGAATTTTGAACACAGGAAGAAAATATCACCACCAGGGGCCAAGAAGTGATCTGTTGTTGGCTTCAAGAACCAACAGGCTTCATTTTCCCCCTAAATCTGAGGATGGCAAGAACCGGTGGGTTAACCTTATATTGGGTGGAAATGTGTTGAAAGATCGATCAAGGACAGAAGAAACTGGTAACAGTCCAGGCTTTAAGTTGGATCACTACCAGACATCGAGCTCTAAAGCTGTGACATGTTTCGCATTTTTTTTAGGTCATTCTGTTTCTTCTGTTGGACTGCTGGTGTTAACGTGCTGCTCATCTAATGCAGAAAACAGCTTGTGATGACATTAAACTAATGATGTAACACCGAGGAATAGTCAAGGCAAACTGTGAACTGACAGCAAACTAAATGACAAGAGTAAAAAGCTGTTATTCTTTTTTTTTATCATGTTGGCTTTTTTGGTAGTGGTTTAAAAATATACCTGGGAGGTAGCAATATAGCTGTGTGGGAAAAGAAAGAAATTAAAAATTCAGGAATACACAAAGCACTCCCAAGAAAAAAATTTTTTAAAGAAAAATGAAAAAATCAATACATGTTTTTTGTTTCTGACATATTGTCAGTTTATCTGTAAATCATAGTTTGATTATTTGAGATTACACAGTACTTGTGTATATTAGGGTTTCCTTAATAGTAAAAAGTGGTTCTAAATCAAACAAAGGTGCCAGTGTTTAACATATCCTCCAACCCTTCAGTCACACGAGAGGATTGTATGTTATTTTGAATTGATTAGTCATTTTTCAATTTCCATTTATCCATATATCAAAATGTGAAAAGTCAGATACTTTTGGTTATTTACTGTGTAGAACCGGGTGAAGCTAGGGCATCTATTTTTAGAGACATAAACTGACCTTCAGCCTTGTGTTAGAGATTATGTTTGCATATTAAATGAAATGTTAATATAATTTTTGATATATTGTGTGCAGGAAGTTTGGAGAAGTTGGAATGTAAACACTGTCAGATACACCCCAGACAAAGCCATTATCACAGGCTACATATTTATAGTCATATTTATGTCTGGGTGATAATAATCCTCAAGCTAACATATTTAATGGTGTAACAGTGGGAGAATAGTCTGAGTGGAGTCAGAAGCCAAAAAAAAAAAGCACTAAGAGCTGAAGCTGGGACCATGAATGTGACTCAACATTTGAAGTGGATTGGCCTCAGATGCCAATTACATTAGTTTAAAACAGAGGGATAAGATTGAAGAATGGAGATCGAGAGAACTGAGGAGGAGGGGGTTCCTTCACTGAAAGAAAATAATTTATTTTTTTGAGATATTAAAATCAATAAGCATCGACTGAAAGGTGGCTAAAGGTGAGCGTGTACATGATCCTTCAGCGGTGAGAGGCAGGCGGACCGAGAGGATGGGGGAGGCAGAGAGACAGAGAGAGACAAGAGGAAGAAGTCACTTCCTAGTTAACAAACAGGGAGCAGGAAAAAAGGAGAGGAAAAGTCTGAGAAAATGAGAGAAACACGAGGAAAGAGAGAGAAAGAAAGAGTGAGGGATCTGTTGCCCGCTGGAATCAATACAGAGGTGGAGCAGAGAGCAATAGCCTGAGAGGAGAGGAGATTCAGTGATGCAAGTCTAATACGCTCCGCCTCATACACTCACTCACCCTTTCTCTGAATCCTTTCTGCTCAAGCTTTCTCCTGACATTTGGCTCTATATCCTTCCTCTATTTAATTCCTTTCTCAGTTTCCACCCTGAAAATCTGGCTGTATGCAAAAAGATGCAGGAAAGAGAAGACTTTGTGTCCACAGCAGTCCACCACAAAAGCAGAAACACAAGCATGGCTGGAGATGGACCCACAATATGAACAAAAATACAATTGCTTACGAATGATGACACCTTTCTAGGACGTTTTCTTCAAGTTCACTTTCACACACACACACACACACACACACACACACACGCACACACACACACACACACACACGCACACACACGCACAACAGCACACTACTCCAGCTCTATCAGCACTTGAGACTAGTGAGGCTTCAATTAGTTCTTGATGAATGAGCCCATAAGATGCCGCTCTCTCATTTCCCTTGTTGCCAGATATCCCAGCAATCAGAGAGAAATGAATTCTCATTGTGGCGTGACTGAGACGAAGATGACGGCGGAGGTGGTGGAGGGGGAGGCAAGCATAAATCATTCGCCCGCTTCGCTGAAGGCCAGAGTTCAGCCTCGTCACGCCAAACTTGGCAAATCTTTTCCGATTTAAAATCTTTTTTGGATGTTGCAAACTATTGCACATAAAAGAAAATGTATTTATACATTTCTGATGAAAATAAATGTATTATCTGTGCCAACAGGGTTTGATTTTCACCACTATCTGTTACAGCTGCCAGATAATCCTCTTAAAAATCAGTATTTGCAAATTTTGCAAAAAAAGGCACAAATTGGGGCAGCATGATGGCACAGTGGGTAGTGCTGTCGCCTCACAGCAAGAAGGTCTTTGGTTCGATTCCACCTGCAGCCTTTCTATGCAGTTTGAATGTTCTCCCTTTGTCTGTGTGGGTTCTTCCTGGTTCTATGGCTTCCTCCCACCTCCAAAATTCTATGCAACATAGTTAAATTGATTGCGCTACATTGTCTGTAGGTACGACTGTGAGCATGAATGGGTATGTGGCCATGTAAAGAATTGGCGACTTTTGCCTGTAGCTGGTTAGGTGATAGGCTCCAAAGTAACGATTAGTAAAGTAGAGATTCAGATAAGTACCTGAAGATGAGAAGAGTACGATAGTCTCGTCTTCAAGAAGATGAATGAAGGAAGGAGGTTCTTGTTGATTTTTAATTTTTAATTTTATCTCTATAGAGCATATATCACGCTGAGAGTTTGTTAGTTTTTATTTATATACAGTGTGCCCTCGTTACTCGGGCTTAATGCCTCCTAGGAACCACACGCGAATCACAAATTCTGTGATTTCCGTAATTTAAACGTTTATGAACCCTTCACATACTGATATTAAACCACCTTCTATCTGTATTACATTTTCCCACACTCTTATCGACTGTTTAAACCACTTGTCTGTCTCAAGGGAAGTCCCGAGACTCACAGGATATAGCACACTTCCAGATGCCGTCAGCCAATAGAATTCGTGTACGGTATCACATGACTGCCTACCAAAAATCAGCGATGAAGTGAAGTCGCGAGTTTTGATGCACGAATGCTCGAGGGCAAACTGTACTCGATTAATCCCTGAAGGGAAATTAGTGGTCCACTCTAGTTTGTCAAATCACATGCATATATATATATATATATATATATATATATATATACACACACACACACACACACACACACACACACACACACACACACACACACACACACACACACACACACACACACACAGTATATCAGTGTTTACAGGCCCGGAATACACACACAAAAACAGGGGGCCTGTTCGCATGCAGGTGGAGGTGGAGTGGTGGGCAGCTCCTGGTTGGTGCGCCCTAATAACTTAACTTGTAAGGGGGGACGGCGCCTTGCTCAAGGGCACCTCGGCAGTGCTCTGGAGGTGAGTTGACAATGTTGGAACATTGGACAACCCGCTCTACCGCTTCTTCCAAAACATTACCGTTTATGATATCACTATAGAGCATATATCACGCTGACACGGCTCATTTAATCTCTCAATCCCTTCAACTGTCACAAAATGTTTCCAATGCCATACAGACCATTTTAAGCCAAAGAAACGTTAACCTCTATAGTGTGAGCAGTGTGGAATTATTGTAATGTAAATCTGACAAAAAGTAAAGCAACAACAAATTACATGCTGCTAAACTGTTGAGAGGACACATACTGTAGCTCCTTTAGCACAAGCAATCAGATCAAACACCTGAGGAACCAGCAGCCGTAAAAGTTTGTTAATGCTGCCAGCATGCTAATAGTTAATGCTGCGCTAGAGGATGAAGACTGTATCTGCTGTATCTCAGGTCAATTTCAGGTTAAACTGGACAACTCTAACCAGGGGCTTATGCTCTCTGCTTCTGCAGGATTTGAAACTGACAATTTTTTCAAAAGCAAGGCACAGAAAACTTGGTGGCCAGTGATATTGCCTAGGATTTTCTCAAAACATATATTAACTAACATTACAGTGTTGACAATTTCTTTCAGCGTACTGTTTTCTCTGTTATACAGTGTTGTTTGTTTTGTTTTTTTAATAAACAAGAAACAGTGATTGCTGGATTTCTTATGCGGACTGGTCATTGGCTGAAGGATAAGCCAGCTGTATAAAAAGATCAAGAAAGTTGTGCAGGTAGCAGCAGGTAGCAGCAGGTAGCCATCATTCCTGTCTTCCCCCTGTCCCTATCAGTCACTCTGTGCATCTCTGATAAGTTGCTTGAATTTTGTTTCTCTGATAAGTAGGGGAGGACTGGCTCTTCCTTTCAACTCATTTTCTCTGGCTTCTTTAGATAGGAAGATATGTGTTTTATGATTTAGTTTCTTTGTTATATTAGATTAGTTGATTGATTCACATATAGGGTTGCATTTTTCTACTATTTTAGTTTTTGTCCATTCTGAAAGTATAGTAGCAGGTTTCCTAATATTATTTAATCACTGTAAATAAATTCACTGTCATTATACACCCCTCTTTCTTTGTGGCTACTTATAACTTTATGAAGACTGGGTGTAATGTTTCTGCAAGCATACAATTAGTGTGACTGTGCTGCAGACTGTCTTCATCCAAATAATATCTCATAACAATAAAACATCATCTCCAGTCATCATCAGCCACTTACTCAGATCTGGGTCATGGGGGTAGTAGTTTGAACAGGGAACCCCAAACACTTTGACTTCTCTGAGGGCATTCCAAGGTGCCTCCAGTCAAACAGAGGGATATAATCTCTCCAGTGAGTCCTGTGTCTACCTCTGGGTCTCCTCTCAGGTGGACATGCCTGGAACACCTCCCCAGAAAGGTGTCCAGGGGGCATCCTGATCAGATACCCAAACAACCTCAACTGGTTTCGTTCAGTGCGGAGGAGCAGGAGCTATACCTGGAGCCTCACCCGGTGGTTTGAGCTCCTCATCCTATATCTCTAAGGCTGAGCCCAACCACCCTGCGAAAAAAAAACTAATTTCAGCCGCTTGTACTCACAATCTTATAATTTCAGTCATTGTCATAACCATAGGTGAAGATTGGCACATACACAGAGCCGTAATGGAGAGCTTCACTTCGTGGCTCATTTTGTCTTCATCATCACGGACCAGTGGAGACACTGCTTCACTGTGGACACTGCTACTAATCTCTGTCTATTTCCCATTCCATTTTTGCCTTACTCGCAAATAAGACCCCGAGATACTTGAAAACCTCAGCTTGAGAGAAGGATTCCTCTTCTACACGGAGTGGCTACTCAATCCTTTTTCAACTGAGAACCATTGTCTCAGGTGTAGAGGTGCTTATCCTCAACCTGGCTGCTTCACACTCAACTAAAAACTGCTTCAGTGCGAGTTGGAGGTCAATGTTCAACGAGGCCAGTAGGACCACATCATCAGCAAAAAGCAGAGACGAAATCCTGAAGATACCGAACCCGACACCATCTGCCACTTGGCTGCATCTAGAGATTGTAACGCCTAGACTTACTGCTGGCAATGCAAACCAGACTGTGGCTCTTGGAATACAAAGACTAGATAGCCAGTAGAAATGAGCCATACTCCTGAAGCACTTCACAAAGGGAACATGGTTATAAGGCTTCTCTAGGTCCAAAAACCATTTGACGACAAGTTTGGCAAACTTCCATGCTCCCTCCAACACCCTCGCGAGAGTATAGAGCTGGTCCAATGTTCTGTGAACTAGGCAAAACCTGCATTGCTCCTCCTGGATCCAAGGTTGAACGAATAACTTTTTCTCCAGTATCCTTGAGTAAACCTTCCTGGGAGAGCGGGGCAGTGTGATCCACCTATAGATCAGTGGTTCTCAACCTTATTGGAGGTACCGAACCCTGCCGGTTTTATATGCTCACTCACTGAACCCTTCTTTAGTAAAAAAATGTATTTTTTTTCAAATTTAAGAAATAAGTACATATGATTTACTGGTGTATTTAATGAATTGTGCATTAATGTCACCTTTTTCAAAGAACAAAACCAAGACAGTGCATGAACTCACATGAAATGACCTACCTGCAAATCAGTGTGACTTCTGCTGTTGTTATTGAGAGGCAAGTTCAGATATGCGTGGCTTCACCTTGGCAAGTGCTACTCTTATGCCATTTTCATAGCAAAGTCTGTTTCTTTTGTTTTCCATGCAGCTTAAAGAAGTGTTCCTTTATTTTTTCCAGTGCGAGACTAGAGTTGCTGAACTTGACATTGCAAACCATGCAGAACACTGACTCCCATCACGTTCTGTTATAGAGTACATGTAAATTCACGTTGCACATATTCATCCGACCACTTTCTTTTTTTGCTCAACATAGTTACTATGAATTAAAATATTAAGAAAGCAATCAGATGACATACCATCATGACAGGCATAAATTGACTACTGAGTGCACAAAATCCCATGTAGCACAGGTAGGCTAACCAATGTAGCGTGATCACCTGCAGCCAGCGATGGCTAATGATGTCATCAGTGATGTCATCACGAATGGACACGGTGTGTCAAACATACACAGTGATTCGTGTGTGTTCGGCAAAAACACCTGACACATCGTGTCCCCAAACACCCGACACGATGTATGGGGTGTTTTGTCTTGACCTCCGTCTCTGCCGAACCCCTGAGACCGACTCACAAAACCCCTTGGGTTCGATCGAACCCAGGTTAAGAACCACTGCTATAGATGGAACATACTTTCATGGACCACTCCTTAAAAAAAGGAACACCCACCCAGTCTGCCAGCCCAGAAGCACTCTATCTGTCTTCCATGCAGTGTTGCAGAGACGTGCAGAGCCATGACAGCCCTATAGAATCCAGAACCTTGAGATACTGAGAGCGGATATTAACCATCCCCGAGGCCATGCCACAACAGCGCTATGAACCAGCTGCAGCAACTTGAGCCTCAGTGATGAGTGAACCCACCTCCATGTCCTCTGGCTGTTTCCTTAAAGGAATGCTTTTCATTGGGATAAGACAGGATCCTCAAAGTATGCTTTCACTGCCTGACTATTTCCCCATTTGGGGTAAGGAGTCCCCAATTAATCTCATAAAACAGTGTGGACAAAGGGTTGCCTTTCCCTCCTGAGATGTTGAACATTTTGCCAGAAATTTCTTTGGGTGGACTTAAAGTTTTCTTACATGGTCTCACCAAATCTTTCCCATGACTGGCTCTTAGCCTCCGTTTTAGCTGATGCTGTACATAGCTTTGTCGGCAGATACTCATCTGCTGCCCTAGGTCTGGTCATTTATGTCCTGTGGTGCGTCATCAGCCTGAAGGCCTCCTTCACCTCTAGTGTCCACCAGCCGGGTTTAGGAATTACCACAAGAGGCATCCACAATCTTATGACCTGAAGGCGCAGGGAATCAAACACCAGTACATAAGCAGAGAGCTGGAGAGCTACGAGTAAACCTAAAGCAGCCCTGAGCCTCTAACCCAGTGCAACTTAGCTGGACCTTCCACTGCAAAATAGAGGGTCCATCAAGACAGTTGGTTCCGGAACCAGAACTGTCACCAGGCACTCGTTGGCGGGGCCCTTCCCCAGCCTTGGCTCCAGGGCGGTGGCCCGGTATCCCTCAGAGTAAGGTAGACTCATGAGATGGAGTACTTGCTATTATGGATCTTTTTAACTGCGTTTTGTTTGACTCTTCACCTAAAACCTCTTTGTCATGTAAAACTGCAATTTCAAATTGCCCCCGACAACACAGCTCCTAGGATCATTCGGATATTCCAACCCCTCCACCACGGTAAGGTGATGGCTTACAGAGGATCAATAAAACATTTGAAATTAACAGTATTGCATTTTCATTACATCCCGCGAAGTGGTTATTTATTGTAATTGTGTTTGTGTGTTCATCCATCCCTCCGTCCGTCTGTCCACCAAATATCTTCACAACCGTTGCAGACAGAAAGATGAAGTAAAAAGCACATTACTCAGGCAGCAAAAGGGATGAAAATGAGATGATGACCTTGACTTGAGAAAACAAGGTCAAAGTCAACTTTCAACATTTGTTCATTTTTTTGCACATGTCTCAGGATCTGGATGAGATAGAAAGACGAAACAAAAGGCATTACATTCAGGGAGGCAAGGGGATGAAAATGAAATCACAACTTTTACCTTGAAAAACTAGGTCAAGGTCAAATTTTCACTTTTATACCTTTATAGGTAAACATCTCAGAAACAAAAGTTTTACATCGGATGCCCTTTCTGACACAACCCTCTGTATTTATCCTGGCTTGGGACCGGCACAATAAGACACTGGCTTGTGCCCTCTTGCGGCTACATTGTTCTCGTTACTTTTTTAAAATTTTTATATTTCATATATTCTTCTGTTCCCGAAGGGAAATGAAAGCACTGCTGCCCCGGCAAGAACAAGAACTGTTTTTGTTCAGTGTTAGCACATTCCTACTCATTTAATGTCATGAAACTGGCAATATTGGTTTGACACACAATGAGATTTGGACAAATATGATGAGGTCTGTCATCAGTGTCATCACTATCAGCATTACATTCAATAACACCAACTACACTTGTACACAAGTGCACAAACGGCAATGATAACAATTTAAAAACTACAACTGACTACAGCAATTAGTGGTTTATTGTAAAACATAAACCCAAAAGCTTCCCTCATTCCTCAAGACCTCAGGTGCAAAACCTGCAATTACACAAACACAGCTGTTGGAGTCTTCTTTGTTTGCACACCTGCTTTGGTCAGGCAGAGGCTGCACTTATGCAGATCAGGCAGCCCAGTGATACCTAGGTAGAGCGAGCACTTTTGGCATGAAAATGTTTTTTACTTGTTCATTCCTGTCAAGAATTCATCCTCCTCTTCTTCTTGTTTTTTTCCGCTTTCCCTGTTTAGTTCGTAGATGCATTTTCAACATCTCTTGAGTCCATTTTTCACTTGTCCTATTGACGCTACTATAGTCCACTGCCGATCCTAAGCAGCCATTCCATTCCATTCCAAATGTGATCATCTGTAGATCCTGTTATCCTTCATCTTGGAATTTCTTCATCCTTTTATCAACTTTGATCTGAATCAAATTACCCCCCAAAAATAACACAAATAGGATTATCGGTGAAATATTCAGTTTGCAATGCTATGACACTGTTATTTTACATTAAACAACACTGTGCAGTATCCTCTCTCGTGCTGCCTTCACTATGCAACCTCTGTATGAATTCAACAGGAGCAGCGACAACAGCAAAGCGAGGATAGATAAAATCTGTTGTTGATTTAAGTGACTTGTCTTCTCGCACTAGAAAATGGAGAAATTATGGAAATGATAAAATCTTTTTTTGGGAGACTTTCTTCAAAATGATGAAATGTGTCGCATTTTAACCAGGCTGATGATGACAGCACCTGTAAACACAAGTACAGTAAAAAAAAAAAGGATAGCATATTATACAGAAAAAAAACATTTGTACACATCAGTTACACAAACATCTGCTGTTTCTACTCATTTCTGATTCATTTCAATAGTAAGTTGATCAAAAATTACCAATAAAAGAATTCACAAGAAAGTCACAAAAAAAGTACTTTCTTTCATCCTAACACACACACACACACACACACACACACACACACACACACACACACACACACACACACACACACACACACACACACACACACACACACACACACACACACACACACACACTACCTGCAAACAAACACCAGACAACACAGGGCGGGATCTCTGCCTGTGATTGTTTTACTGAAAATGTCAACAGCTGCTGAGAACTCCTCTGTCTTCACACAACAGGCCTCAAGTCTGATGGCGTTATCGTGCAAGACAATGGAAAAATGGCTCAGTCGGTGTCTTTACTTGTGTGTGTCCATGTGCACGACGGGTGAGTGATGTTGACTAATCTGACATATTTTAAAGTCTTTAAAAAACATCTGACTTTGCAAAACCCAGTCAGAGTCAGGATTGTCTCATGACTCAAAAACCGTCACCAACTACATTCTGGGGCCCTCTAGCAGCCTTTTTTTCTTTCAACGACACAAAGTCAAAACTTCAGTGGATTCTACTCGTACTACTACTACAACTACTACTACTGCTTATTATTATTATTATTATTATTATTATTATTATTATTATTATTATTATTATTATTATTATTATTATTATTATTATTATTATCATTGTTCTTCTTCTATATATATTACTATCATACTATTATTATTATACTATTATTATTATTATTATTAATAATAATAATAATAATAATAATAATAATAATAATAATAATAATAACAACAACTATATCGATAATATTAACAAGGAAATAGGCAGTCAGAGACTGCAACATCCCACCACAACCCTGAATTCAAATTTGACCCTGTCCTACTGCATTTAATAAAAGACCCATGATCTAACATGTAACTGGTGCATCTAGCTCCAAACACTGTGACCTGTGGACTTGAATAAGCAGTGTTGTTGTTATGCTGAGTAGACAGTGTGTTTTGCTTCACATTGTAGTCAGATTGCTATTTTTACATCCCGCAACAACACTGAATTAAAAATCTTACCCTGAACTACTTCCATAGGACAAAAATCAAAGCTAGTGCTCTGACCTACTGTCATTGATCAAAGCAGTAGCTTTGATCTATGGTCTTACTCACGCTGGCCTTCTCCCTTGTCTTTCTATCTTACTGTAGATACTCTGTCTCCCTGTGCATCTGCAGAGTCCCAGAGCCTCAAACAGTTTTTTTTAAACTCTTCCCACACTGATGTATTTAAGTCACCTTCTTTTCGTCGTTAATGAATATCTTTAGATTTCGACATAAAGTGCCCATTGTGGAGACCAACTAACCAACTTCTTCTTTTCCTTTTGGCTTTTCCCTTCAGGGGTCACCACAGCGAATCAATTGCCTCCATCTAACCCTGTCGTCTGCATCTTCTTCTCTCACACCAACTACCTTCATGTCCTCTTTCACTACATCCATAAACCTCCTCTTTGGTCTTCCTCTAGGCCTCCTGCCTGGCAGTTCAAAACTCAGCATCCTTCTACCAATATATTCACTATCTCTCCTCTGGACATGTCCAAACCATCTCAGTCTGGCCTCTCTGACTTTATCTCCAAAACTCCTAACATGTGCTGTCCCTCTGATGTACTCATTCCTGATCCTATCCTTCCTGGTCACTCCCAGAGAGAACCTCAGCATCTTCATCTCTGCTACCTCCAGCTCTGTCTCCTGTCTTTTCCTCAGTGACACTGTCTCTAGATCGAACAACATCGCTGGTCTCACCACAGTTTTGTACACCTTTCCTTTCATTTTAGCTGAAACTCTTCTATCACACATCACACCTGACACTTTTCTCCACCCGTTCCATCCTGCCTGCACACGTTTCTTCCCCTCTTTTCCACACTCTCCATTGCTCTGGACTGTTGACCCTAAGTACTTAAAATCCTCCACCTTCTTGATCTCTTCTCCCTGTAACCTCAACTTGGGTCCCTCTCATTCACACACGTACTCTGTCTTACTGCGGCTAACCTTCATTCCTCTCCTTTCCAGGACAAACCTCCACCTCTCTAACTTCTCCTCCACCTGCTCTCACTGCAGATCACAATGTCATCTGCAAACCTTGTCTGTCAGCCTGTCCATCACCATAGCAAACAAGAAAGGGCTCAGAGCTGATTCCGCAACACACCTACTTGCATAGGTCAAAGATCAAAGCTAGTGCTCTGACCTACTTTCATAGATCAAAAGCAGTTACTTTGATCTACGGTCTTACTCACACTGGCCTTCTCCATTGTCTTTCTACATTATCCAGTTCCTGAGTATACAAAAGTTCAAATTTGACCTTAACCTAGTTCTCGAGGTCATCATCTCATTTTCTTCCCTTTGCCGCCCGAGTAATGTGCTTTTTTTTTCATCTTTCTATCAGCAACGGTTGCGAAGACATGTGGTGGACCCACTAACGGATGGACAGACAGACTTATGGACGGGCAGACGGACAGACAAACGGACTAACGGACGAACGGAGGAACACACAAACAAAATTAGTTTTAATTCCCAAACACACACACACACACACGCTCACATGGCCTCTGGTTAAATCAGTGCAGCTATGTGGGGGTTGGATGTGTGACTCAAACCTTTCTAATCCAAATAAAATTTGAACTCCACCACTAAAATAATGAAATAACAACGGGTAATTAATAAGAGTTTATTTATGTGAGTGATCGGTATTATCTACATGTTTTTAATAGAGCCTGGATTTACTGATGGTCCCTCATTCCTTTGGCTTATTTTTAATTCTGCTTATTTTACTTTCACTGCAGATTTGCTTAAGCATATTGGTGAATGATTTTGCTTGTCTTTTATATAATGATTGTTGACAAAAAATTATTAATATTCAAGATTTGCTTTCCAGAACTGTCAAAATAATCAATACACACTGGTCAGTGCTCAATAAAATCCACTGTTTGTAGAGTATAACAAGAATGTACTATACATGTAGGTGTGCGTGTGAATGAGTTTGTCTGTTTGCACTTGTGTGAAGGGGTTGTATCTGGGGAGCAGCACTACTTTGTAGTGGGGGAGAATAAAGCAGATGAAAGCAGCTTGCAAGCTAATGTCCATCAGACCAAGCATACACATACAGTACACACAGTATGCAGACTCACGTACAGTATATGTAAAAGACAGACTTGGATAAGCACACACACAGAGGCTTCTTGAAGGCTGACTAACTTCACACTCTCACAAACACATAGATCTGTGTATAAAATCCTAATCATTCTATGAAGCACTATATCACAACCGGTGGTGTCCTTCAAGCATAGACACAAGCCCAGGCACACACAGACACACATTTACACATGCTCAAACACACATAAATACACACACAGTTGTGAGAAAGAACAGTTCAGTAGAGTTGAACAAAGTTGCCAAAAAGTGACAACAAAAAATTTTACCTCTCTTATTTGCCTTCATCCTCGCTGCCCCTCAGCTGTGGCAAACAAACACTGACTCTAATGTTCTCACATGTGCACCAACAACAGACCTCACAACCTCATGAAATACCTCCAGTGGTGCAAACGCAAAACCACCTTTCGAACTCACTCCCATATCTACTTATTCAGAGTAAGAATGAATCTGAAATCTACATCATGTACTCTTGGAGAAGAACTGATGAACTTTATGGAAGTACTGTCAGATGGTAGTCATTTAATATGTAATTCACTGAAACAAAAAGTTAGTTCACAGACATTGTTATTGATCATATGTGAGGACATGTTCAGGGGGCAGTGACTTGTAACCTTCTATGTAACATTTCTGTAACACACAGCCTCAGCATTAAGGTTTTTAATGGTGAAGTTTTATTGTTCAGTTTATACAATTAAACAATTATATCTACAGTTAGCTGTTATTACTTGACCTGATTGGGGTTTTTATTGTGTTTTATAAGCAGTCTGATCAAGCGAGTTGTGAAAATGACAGCAACAATTACGTGCACCAACTATGTGTCGTATCCCAGTACTGATTTTTCACAGATCTAGAAAGTGACAGGTCCAGATCACACTTTGAAGTGTTCTAGATTTTGACCTTGTGGGAATGACATTGTGTAATTTTTGTCCTAAGATGGACCAATAACCATGAGGTCATGAGCATAAATATTGTAATTTCTTTCCAGAAATAGTTAAAACATTCCTTTAAAAACATCTGGATACAGATTTTGTTCAGAGTCACCACCAAAACCTTGTTCCATTTGACATTTTGTACAACCCCGCTGACAGACAATCCCATGCCAATAATATTATGTCGTCCTCAGTGGAGGTAGCAACCTGAAGCTCCTGCCCCTCCATCCATTCATTAGTCATGCTGATGATGATTTTGGTACATTTTTCTAACATGTGGATGAGACAGGAGGTAGCCGGGTAGTGTTAGAGATGATAACTGTCTATTTATGTTATTTTGATAGTTCTGTACAGTAATCCATGTGACATTTCAACGTGAAACAATACTGTATTTGGCACACAGAACACGCTGACCGTCACATCCTCCAGAATGGACGAGCTTGTCTTGTTGCAGCTCAGTACAGCTCAGAGCCTAATCAATCCTCAACATCTGTCACAGCTCAACATAGAGAACCTCCCTCACCTTCACTCTTTCCTTCTTCATGATCTGCCTACCTCTCTCTACCAGCTATCTCTCTCTCCAGTCACACATGAAAGCCTGCCTGACTTATGCCTGTCAGAGGAGCATCGTTCACCACGAGGATGGGAGCTGACAGGAGAGAGGGCTTCAAGATAAGACCACTGTAGGCACGCAGGCACGCACACACACACACACACACACACAGACGCACACACACACACACACACACACACACACACACACAGACACAGACACACACACGTTCCTCCAGTACAGGCCACAGCGGGTCACTAAAGGTGAGGGACTGGTCATTCTTACTTTCCTCCAGCTGCCTGTCAGTTCCAGCCCTTCTCCTCTGGGAACATGAAAGCACATAAACACATCATATGTGTGTGTGTGTGTGTGTGTGTGTGTGTGTGTGTGTGTGTGTGAGTGCGCCCACGCGTGTGTGCGTGTCTAGCTGTGCGTGTGTATGTGTGTGTCTATGTATGTGCTTGAGTATGTTTTTTTTCCTTGTTTTGAACTCTGACTTCAGGAAGTCCCTGGTCTCTAACCAATTGTGAAGGCCTCCCAGATCCTCTCCAGTGAGGTGGAATACTGTTGCTATATTACCATATCATTAGCATCTCATTATTGGAGCCCACTCTATGGTTGAACTCCTAAAGGTCTGTGCCTTTCTCTTCATACACTCCATGTTACATTCACTGGCTCTCAGTCTGTCTGTCCACACTTATCCCTGATATCACCCTCCTCTCTCTCTCTCTCTCTCTCTCTCTCTCTCTCTCTCTCTCTCTCTCTCTCTCTCTCTCTCTCTCTCTCTCTCTCTCTCTCTCTCTCTCTCTCTCTCTCTGTGGTCAAGATGGCAGCAGAAACAGTTTAATGGTTTCAGTGTAAAAAAATAATGTGATCAATATGATTCGGTTTCTTTCATTATATGATGTTAAAAAATTAATGTTAACAGCACTAACTAACTAAATAATTAACTAACTATTTTTTGTGTTTCAAATGATGGTTTCATTACTTTTTTTGATACTATTTTTCAGTTTTTAATGCCATCATCCTTTTACATCACAATATGATAAAATGAAAGAAAATGATTACTGTAAGTTTAATATTTACATCACAATTAATTGTTTGGATCCATTCATATACAAAATGTATTCAAACAGACAATACCTCACCTCAAAAGCCTATATGAAGTCAAACTAGTAAAGAATTATTTTTAAAAGTACACTTAAAAAAGGAAGTGAAATAACATGTTTTTGTTTTTTTCTTCAGGAGAGTGAGATGAGAGAAGTGTTTCATGTCTGGAATCTATGGAGTTTTAGACATGAGACTTTTAGATTATGTTAGCAAAAGACTGAATACTGGGGGAAAGGGAAACAGCTAATCTGGCTGCTCCTCAAGTGCAGTGTTGTTAATTGTTCTAAGCATCATGACCAGAAGTTCAGGGTCTGCATTTCTACATTTTCTGTGACAAATAAAACTAGTTTCCAGTTCCATACCCTATCAAGTAATCGTCATTATAATGTTCTTATTTGATATATTTAATACTGGTAGTTTCAGCTAGAAACATGCGTACGACTCGTGTGACCTCCTTCATGTCCTTCATATGAATAAACACACGGCTGACTGTTCATTCCGCGTATCACTGCTTCGCCTTCTTTCTCTCTGCCTAAATTGCGTTCCTATCAGAGGCTGAGCGACACAGTGAGGATGATAACACACAATGTGTGAGAGGGGGAGAGAACTGCAGTGGGACGTGAGCCAGTACATTCTTGTACAAACACACCCACCACTTCTCACTACACACACACGATGCACATAATCCATGTGACTTAAAGGCACACACACACATAATCGTGATGTAAGATCATACATGCAGAACAGCATTGCAGGTGTACTGCTCACTATCATACAGGTCAAAATGATGTGTCCACATACTGAGAGGTACCAGATCATCCTTCTAAATCCAAACTCAATAAAAGATACTTGATTTTAAGACTGTAAAGGACAAGCAGGCTGCTTCTCTAAAGGATTGGGGCAACAGTTTATATTTTAGTTGTCAACAACGGCTAATCAAAAGATTAAAATTTATAGAGTGATCAATAACTGGCCTTATCAACACTATACCTGTGTTCATCGTGGTCTCATTCTATCATTACAATACAAAACAAATATGAAACAACCCATCTGGTTATATTTCTTGATGCTAAAGGAAAGGAAAGGAAAATCACACAATTTTCCTAATTACACATGATCAAAGGTAAAATCGTGTTGGCTCTAACACAGGGCTGTCAAATTCAATTTCACTGAGGGCCACATCAGCATAACGGCTGTCCTGAAAGGGCCAGATGTAACGTATAAATGTAACTTATGTAACTCAAAGTAATGTAAAAGAAATGTAACTACTCCTTAATGTTACATAACTCTGTATTTATTACTTATTCAAGTTGCAGTTGCACAGAAAAAACATCTTTGTTTCTCTGTTATGAAATAAATCCTTTTAATTTGTCAGGTTATGAAACCCACATAAATCCATCAACGATCAAACTATCCAGGAGAATAATGGCATCAAACATAAATTAGGACATTAACTTTGTTCAAAACACTTTTCTCAATGTTAAAATGGGATTAATTAGTAGAAATGTAGTTTTGCTCAAACCAAACTTTTGACCTATTTATTTTTAGACACTCTCACCCTTTATGCTCTCGTGGGCCACATAAAATGATGTGGCGGGCCACATTTGGCCCCCGGGCCTTGAGTTTGACACATGTGCTCTAACACCACCGGCAGCAGCAAATTCCGTGTTTTCATGTAAATTAATACCAAATAATAAAACATCAAATAGTTGCAACAGCAGGTATCAGTGCTGTCCTAATAGAACCGTTAAACCTTGTTATTTTTTGGTTTTATTTTCCATTTTTTCACACAGAACACAGACAATCTTGTTATCATTGTAAACTGTTGACCTGATTGTCAGACATGACAACAGCAGAGCTCGATCTGTATGGTTCCGGTAAATAAGTGGTTATTTCTGCATGTTTGAACGGAGTGTTGATTATCAGGTTGCTGTCTTTTATTCTGCACTTCTGTGGGCACACACACAAACACACACACACACACACGCACATCAGATTAACAGTGTTTCTCATTACTCAGACAGTGGTAGTCTACCTTCACCTAATTTGTCCCTCAGCTTTTTTATCATTTATTACAATTTCAAAATGTGAGAGATTTTCCGAGGTATTTGCCTGAGGCCCGAGAGGGTCCGAGGCCCACACATCAGGGTCTCTCAAAATTGTGTGGGGAATACTGCAATAAGGACATGGACTAACTGTGAGAGATTAAACTAAGTGTGTACCGGAAATAATTATGTCAGCCCTGAATGGTTTTGTGCAACAACACAGAGTGTAATACAATGACGTGATGGTATTAGGAAAAAAGGAAAACAAATATAGATTTATCAAAACAGGTAATCAGCAGATTTTCTCACAAAGTGTGGTTCTAACACTGTTACATAAATAAATAAAGTTACATTTGCGACGTAGTGATCCACAACCTGTGAAAAACAATGTATTTACATATTTTATTTTTAAAACTGTGATAACGTGGCAATTATTTCACTAGATCTTCCTTTTTGTTGGGTAAGCACCTCCTTACAACATCTGGAGATCTGCTCTGCTTGTTATTGTTAAATTAAAACAATTTTAAAAGTTGGCCTTTTCTGATCAGACCAGAGCAGATCACATAGATTCCACTTCTATCATTTAAATCAGTTACGCCTGTTTTATTTTGCATTATTATTCTTTACATTTTGTATTTATTTTCCATCAAACTTTCTTGTAATTTTTTTTTTCAATACTGACTTTGGTTCTAACAAAAGAAAAATACATTTTTGATTATGTTTTGGGGGAAATAAATGATTTTGAAATAGTTGTAGAGTTCTTTTTTTTAAGCAATAGATGGAAAATAACACTGATCAGATCTGTGTCTCCAAAACTGATCAAATCTAAACCTTGACTTTAATGGTCTGTTGCTTCTCTCACCACAATAAGACAAAGTAATGCAGCATAATGCACACAGTACACAGTTGTGCTTTACTTGGGGACAAAGGGAAACCAGATGGCACTAGAGTTCATTCACATGCACCACCATCATCCTCTCCCTGACAAGTCAGAAAACAGTTTTCGGGCTGCATGTACACAAACTGCACAACCACGACGAGATCATCAACTGTTGCATCAGTGTCCCGACATCTGGACTTGCCTCCTTACACATTAAACCAGAATGTGATGCCGTCACCCTATAAACCTGATCCGGAATCATCACTTTATCATCAGGAGTTGAGGATTTACTCAAACAAATACAACTTTAATAATATGAAAAGTATTTGAACAACTTATTTCATTGGCAGCAAATGTATACAGATCTTCAAGACCTAATCAATTCTATTCTAACACATGATCCACCCACATAAAATACAATGAAAACCCTTTGACAAATTCTGCAGATACAGATCATTCAGGTGGAACAACAACGACAGAAAGTAACGTACATGTGATCTAACTAGCTAACAATTCCATTGAAGCCAATTGACTTTAATTTAGTTTGGTTTTACTCTATAGACGCTAAAACAATAATGCAATTTTCTTTTAGTTTTATTTCTTTTCAGGATTGTGGATTCAAAAGGCTAAATCCAACCCAGTGTGCAGCACAGCACAAATCAGATATTCTGTTTTTCAGTTTCAGTCTAGCATGAGACAGAAGGTAAACCCAGAGCTTTCAGAGAGCTGGTTATCTGTTTTGGAGAAGAGTAAAAGGTTTCCTCTTCATTAGTTCAAAGAGTGCTCGCTCACTCACTCCTTCACGATCCCATTGTCCAGGGTTAAAAGAAACAAAAACACCCCCACCTCACCTGCACCTCCGTCCTCCACAGCACATGTGCACACGCATGCACACACACACTTTCATAGGCCGCCATGGCTGCTTTCATCTGATAAGAGGCTGGGCATCGTGAAAGTGAGTGCTCTAAATCAAACAGCTCACACACCAACACGAACACACACATATCAGTGTCAACCCACCATTGTATTCATACAATTAAATCAGAGTGGAAGAGGTTGAAAAAATAGTATTGAGAGGCGGCTGCAGTCTTTCATGTCCTAAAAGGCTGCTGGGCTTTATTCTCCTTTATGTTCTTCAATTAGACTCAATTAACCAGAGCTGGTCTGCAATAGCAGGGAAACGGCTGGAGGTAAAGCAGCAATCAGAGCTGGGCTTTAAACACAGCGCCACAGACAGGGAGACATGCTATATATATTATTATACATACTGTATTACAGTTAAATTAAATCTTAACGACTTTAAGGTGTATTATTATACTGTATTTAAACATGAAATGGCAAAAAAAAATGCACCAGGTCTAATCTAGAACTGATAGTTTACCATTTATGAAGAAATACATACAGTTCTACACATAAAGCACATTCAGTAATTTTATTATTTTTAAAAATTTGCGATTAAATGTTATTTGTGTTTCATAATAAAAATAAAAACTTATTGTAAATATTATACTGTATATAATTTCCAGTAAACATCTTATAGAATCCATAAATGCTGTTTTGCATATTTTCATGTTGCAAACTAGGCTGTTTCATATTTCTAACGTGTAAGAAAATATCAAATAAACTGGAGTACCTTCGATAAAACATCAGCAGGCAGGTTAACGTAATGTAAGAATTGGTTACATTAATATTAATCATTTATTTGTGAGAAAGTACACAAAAACAATCAGATGTAACCTTCCAAACACATTAAGCTGATGCAAATATACATGTCTGCAAGATCCAGCCAAGTCATGTCTCAGCACTGGAAAAAAATTACAAAATGAATTCATTATTAATTATGATGTGTCGTAATTTATGCAAGAGCATCATAGTGCTTTACATTATAAACATCATAACTGTTTTCTCCAGAAATGGTCTGGATCACAGTTGCTATAAAGGCAGATACATTAAATAAAAAATTATTTCATATGTGTTAATAATAAACTATTTAATTCCAAAGCTGGTACTCTGTAAACTTGGTGTGATATACACAATTATGTCCTGTTATCTTGTATATACAGTAAAACTCTATCTTTGTAGATAAAATACACATCAACACTTTCCAGAATCTGGTGATGAAACACTTCTCCTTTCTAAAAATGTCACACATGCAATAAATCTTAATTATTTCATCATTTAAATCCCACCAACAGCAAAATCCCAGTATGTGTGTTTCTAATCTCCCCACCTATATATTTGAATAAGTTCACTTGAAAACCTCACGCTGTCACGGTTTTTAACTCCACCCACTACCAGTCAATCAAGCGCCCAACCAATCACAACGCCCAACCAATCACGGCGTATCTGCCAGAAGGAATCACGTGAACAAAAGAGCTCCTGAGAGCATCGTGGAATTAAATAAACAGCTGTCACCACGAAAAATGTTTTCTGTTTAATGTCCATTGACATATAATGCAAACACACTGTAAAACAAACGTTTTCTTGCTTTATTCACCAGGACTGAACTCACGAAGGCGGAGTCTACCCGGATGGCGGGGCCGTAACGTCGAAGCGGCCTTCGTCTTCGCGTTCGTCCATTCCGCACACACACGGAGCTGTGCAGCTTTGTCGGACACAGCGGTTTGTTTTCTTGTGTTGGCGAAGAAAAAAAAGAAAACAAACGAAGTCTGATATTATTGTTTTATCGTGGAATTTCCACGGGTTCCCGCGAGTTCATATATAACAAGACAAAGACATACAGATAACAGTGCTGTGCCTGCACGTGTGTGTGTGTGTGTGTGTGTGTGTGTGTGTGTGTGTGTGTGTGTGTGTGTGTGTGTGTGTGTGTCTGTGAACAACCCCCCTCTAGGGCATCCTCTGGAGAAGCAGCACAGAAGAAGTGATCAATACACATGATAGGGAGCTAATCGCTCTCTGTCAAGCCGGGTCCTGCAAGCTACTAATGGCACTCTCTCACTAGGGGAATATCTCTGTGTGTGTGTGTGTGTGTGTGTGTGTGTGTGTGTGTGTGTGTGTGTGTGTGTGTGTGTGTGTGTGTGTCTGTGTGTGTGTGTGTGTGTCTGTGTTTGTGTGTGGGTGTGTGTAGGCATGAACCTTAATGGCAGATTGAGACTCTTCAGGGACTGTTGCTCTGGGTTTGACTCACGGGACAAGGGGCAATTGACCACACTGTCTGTGACACTGACCTCTCCACTGTCACCACATTTATCATCCAGCTGTGACATAAAGGTAGCACGCACAACACACACACACGCACGCACACGCTCACACACACATACACTTTTTAGATTTAGCAACAGCTGCCCAATACATGTTTTATATATATATATTACAATCATCTCATCTTCAGCTGCTTATTCTACCTTGCGGATGACAGGCTATGCTGGAGTTTACCTCGGTTGGCTACAGGCGAGAGGCAGGGGACACCCCGAATGTGTCACCAGCACAAACAGAACAGACGGACACAGACAGAGGGATTTGGGGAAAAACTGATGATTGACAGAATTCCAACCTGCCAACCACAGGAAAATATTTTGAATGACACAAAAGTGTAGCATAATATGTGGCTGTATGGGGCTGTAATAGCTTGGGGACCAGAGGGTGGCTGGTTTAAGACCAGCGTGAACCAAAAATATGCTGCCAGATCACCTCCTGAGCACTGTTGAGGTGCCCTTAAGCAAGGCACTGAACCTGACAAGCTGCTTCTAGGGTGCTGCTATGTGGCTCCTCTTCACTCAACCATCTCTCTCTTAATTTGCATATTGAAAGGCAAGGAATTAATAAATGAATTCTCTTTCTTTCACCGTGTTCACCACCAACACACAGTTCATGTTTATACTCTGATATGCTGTACGCCCTTGTTACTCGCGGTTAATGCGTTCCAGGATCCACAAACAAATAACAAATTGAGCGATAGAGCGACAAACTATTTGTCTTACTATTTATGATAATTTAAACGTTTATGAACCCTTCACATACTAATATAAAAACCACCTTCTATCCGTATTACCTTTTCTTACACTCTTATCGACTGCTTAAAGCACTTTTGTGTCTCATGGAAGTGCGTTGCATTCTTCCAGATGCCGTCAGCCAATAGAATGCGCATACGGTATCACGTGACTACCTACCAAAATCTGCGATGAGGTGAAGTCGCGAGAGTTAATGCACGAATGCACGAGGGCAGACTGTACTGTAATAATAGGCTAGGAAATGATCACTATCAATTTTGCCTTGTTTAATATTTCACTGCATGAGTGTGCTTATAAAACCTAATAACCTTAAGTGAATCACATTTAATTATTTCATAAAAATGTATCATTTATGTTGCAGATGGTAATAAGATGTGATATAAGATATAATGAGATAAAAAGATTCCAGCACCACTGAAAAGTTAAATAACTGAATCGTTTCATTCACAAACATCATATGAATGTAGGAGTTTTGGCCACGTTGTTTCTAGAAGCTAAGTGGCATTAAAACGTCAAAGTTGTAATTGAATGATATGCACAATGCAGGACACATTGATGTTATAACAGTAGCGTGTGTGCTTGCTATCTTCATCCATCAGTTCCTCTCTTTACTACTATGAGTCTGCATCAACTTACTGCACAACTACAGTTTAAAGTTTCTCATTCTCTCAAGTCTGTTTTTGCAAAACAGTTAAAATTACGGTGCTCTTTGTGGAATCAGCCAAGTAAATGAGGACTGGTAACCTGGTAAAACTATTGATTGTAATTGACATTAATACCCATGATTGGATGAACTCTTTTGCTTCTCTCCAGGCTAAAACGCTTCTGCCTCCAGCTTTCAAAGGCAAATCCTGCCCATGCTCTGTTGAGCAGGCACCACCAGCGCTGTGTGTAGTTTAGAGGGCCAAACCATATCGGCGTATTCTGATGTCAAAATGCATTGCTGGTACATAAATTGTGTGGAGGGTGGAAGGTGTGCTGATTGAAGGGCTAACAGAAGCACAATGACACTGTGTGAAGGAGGAGCGGAAGAAAGACAGGACGCTGAAGGGAATAAAACTGTGTGTGTTTGTGTGTGTGTGTGTGTGTGTGTGTGTGTGTGTGTGTGTGTGTGTGTGTGTGTGTGTACATAATACTCCCGTGTCTCTATATGAATGAATGGACGTGGCGGATGGCAGGCAGCTGCAGCAGTGTGATACGAGCCGAGCTGCACAGATATCAGCGCTGACATTTTGGGCTTCGCTACCCACCCACAGACCCCTGGGAAAGTGATGGCTGTGGCAGCAGCAGTGGCCACATGCCCCTCCACTCCCACCCTCCCCCTTTCCCCGACTGTCAATCACTACGCTGTGCTTCCAGAGGCTCTGTCTGCCCCAGCCTGGCCCCGGATGGACCCATTATTCCACGCAGCAGTGAATGCATCACATGACCAACCTCATGCGCACCCCAGCACCCAGACGGCGATTCACTGCTGATCCCTATCTGGACTTCACACCCCACCCATCTCATCTACAGCTACCAGGCTGACCGAGGAGAGGAAAAAAAGACAGACGCACACACACACACGAGCAGTGAAACTAACGCTGTTAAAAAACTAAGTGTGAGCTCTACAGTAGGAGAAGAGAGGGAGAGGGAGAAACTACACAGATTTAAAAACAGCAAAAAAGATAAGGGGGGAGATGCACTGGCCCATCCTCTATCCTTTCTTCAGGACACCTCTTGGCCTCTTCTCCCTTCTTTGCCTCCCCCTCCCTCCATCTCTCTCCCCACCCACCCCTGGGCCCTCTGGTGTGCTGCTCACTCCATTGTGTCAGCCTTCAGAAGTGCTCAGTTTGAGTGGCAGGCCGTCACAGATCAGTTCCTTGCTAAAGCGGCCCGGCAGGCTGGGGTGACGGGCCAGGAAGGGATCTAAGTGGGGTTTATCAGCGCTTCTTAACGCCTCTCCGGCTCCCTGACACAAAAGAGAGGGGGTATTAAACATCTAAAGCAAACCAAAAAGCGTGAAAGCTCCTTATAGGGCCGCGGGATTGCGGATGTGACTGGAGTCTTTAAAAAAAAAGAGGAAAGAAAAAAGAAAAATAAGGAAAGAAAAATGCACACAAATTCTGCAGCAGTGAAGAAGTACTAAGGGACATTTCTAATGTGTTTTCTGTCCTGTGTGGATAGAAGAGGGGATAGCGGTGAGAGAGAGGGAGAGAGAGAGAGAAACAGAGAGAATCCTTAGATGAAACCAAAGATGCAAAAACCAAACTAGTCGAAAACACATTGTTTTCCAGGAAGCCACCTGTTCTCTTTGTGAGGTCGATTGCCTATCAGATGAAGCCTGAGGATATTGCACTTAAAATTGAAAATTCAGTAGCAGGGTTGTAAGAAAATATCTATTTAACTCCTTCATATAGCACTAGCATTTGCAGTAAGAACAGCAGCATTCTATTTAATACTGTCTTGCTTACAATATTGTAAAATATTGAATTTCAAAGCTCAGTTTTTTTTTTTTGTTAAAATGCAGATCTTATGTCAGAGCTAGAACATATAAACACTCTAACATAAGAACAATCTAGATGGGCTAAATAGAAACACACTGTTAAACATGGAGAAGTTTGAAGACCTACAAACAGTGAGCACATAATATACGTATGCTCAGATATTTAAAAAATATGCATTTATTCTAAATACACAAAACGAATCTAAGAAGGTTCCAAGCATGGCAAATCTGGCTAAGCTAGAAATTAGCTGAATTTATTGTATAACCTTAAAAGAGATCAGCACCCATAGAATACTGGCTACTATCACACACATTTTCATTTAATGAATTAAAACACTTGTGGGAAAAGATGGGAGGTTCTTGAAATGATGTTACACATGAAGGTTTGACATATCCGCTCATGTGAGACACCTGGGAACAGCCTTTCACTTGCTGCAGCAGGAGAGGTACGTGTGTCACAGATAACATTAACCGTGACTCCAATCTGAATTCTGATACTAGCTTATCTAAATGGAACACATTATAAAATCAATGACATCACAGAAAAGACACAGGTTTACATAACAAATGAATAATCACTGAATTCACCTGGAGCTCCAGTGTATGCTGGTTCCTTAAAAAAATACCTGGTATCCTACTATGACAAAAATAGATTGTCTTAAAACCAAATGATTCTAGTTTTTTATTAGAGTTTATTACATTAGTCTTTTAACATCCAAGCCTAAATTGCCTTGATCATTACTGCCTAAATATACTTTCCTCAAGAAAATAACACTTTCAGGTGACATCCGTTGATTTGTAAGAAAAATTTTGTCAAAATCAATCCTCAACTTTCTAATGGCACAAATAAAACTATTGTGTTCAATGTCTAAATCTAACAACAATGTGTGGGTTCTTTGAAACTCCTCACTGTCTGCATGAAAGCTTCTAACGTACTGGAGACTCACTAGTGGAGGGACAAAGAGTCGGATCAACAATTGAGCGAGGCAGTGGGACAAGACACAGGTGGAACATGTTGATGATGTACTACCAATGTGACTGACATCCGGAACATTTAAAAAGTAGCCTGTAGCTAACTCAAAGAAAAACAACATTCCCATGAAAATGTCTTCAAACTGAGGTGATAGAGAGTTGTCCTTATCGCTGACCAGAGGACGAGGACTCCCCTCATGCTAGAGGGAGGGTTAAGGATGTTTTTGCCACAGTAAGTTGTTGTTGAAAAGCACCGCTCGACCCACATGTAAAACATCACGAGGCGTTACACACCATACCTCCTGTTAGGAATGATTCATCCATGCAGATGCAGTTTAGGCTTATTTCATTGACAGATCAAGCCTGGGCATACTTTACACTGTGCTTCTGTGTGTGTGTGTGTGTGTGTGTGTGTGTGTGTGTGTGTGTGTGTGTGTGTGTGTGTGTGTGTGTGTGTGTGTGTGTGTGTGTGTGTGTGTGTGTGTGTGTGTGTGTGTGTGTGTGTGTGTGTGTGTGTGTGTGTGTGTGTGTGTGTGCATGGCACACCAGCAGGGACTGGTGTGTGCCTGTCAGACACTGGCGGAGGGTAGGTATCAGTAGACATCTTGTAAAAGGTCAGACTAGAGTTGAGCCGAGACGCTTCTGTGTGTTTGACGATGAACCTGCAAGCGGTACAATGTTAGGGCAGTTAGGGGGAGGGTCAAAGAGGGGGGAGGCGAAACCTGAGGTAACCTGTACAGTCAGAGACGAGGAAGAAACACTGAGTGTCATCATGTCCTCTCTTTATGTGCTCATGCGGTCCGGGGGTTGGATGTATCCGTGTACGTCCTGCTCTGTGCCAGGATGTGTGTGTGAGCTGTGGAACCGGTGATGAGTGTGTGTCGCGCGCTGCTGGTGAACTCTCACGTTTGCCTTAGCTGTTTTTTCACAGCCCCGATCATGACACCATTAGCACTGTGACTAATACAGCAGCTGACTGTTTCCTTACTGGCAGTATGCAGCGGAGTATAGTTCACCTGTGTGGGAACTTTCTATAGGCAGCTTCAGCCGCGCCGCTGTTGGACAGGAGCGACAGCAGCTGTTGCAGATTTATGAAGTGTGTTTATTATTCCTCTGGTGTGGAACATAATCATATAAAATGCTTCACTAAGATTGTCTTCATGAAAATCTTAACCATAGTTTCCATAGACTGGGTGCATGTTGTTGTTTTTTTGTTTGTTTTATATAATGCACTGGTATTTGACTTGACTGCCAACAGCAGAGTTATTTGTAAAATAGTGAGTGACATCCACTTCTTATAAATCATACAGTATTACAGAGTTTGAGGGGGGGGGGGATGGCGCCAAGCTTTCCTTTCTGCTGAGGCGTTGTTAGGCCACCTGAGGGGGAAAATATTTGCTTGTTCTTGTTTTTTCCCTGCAAGGTGAGACATGAAGTTTAAATACGAAACAACACATCTGTTTGCAATAATCAGTAAGACGTGTACTTCAGAGGATGTCTGCAGATCAGGGCACACCAATACCCGACTCTTTCTTAAGCTCATCCTGTACGGAGGCTTTGTGAAGCGTCATGAGAACGTGTAGTACGTAAACAAGACTGAACAGCAGCAAAGCCTGAGTGAAATGACACTGACCCTGTTTGGTTTAAATTCCATCCAAAACTCTTTTTGACAGAATTTTTATAATTTGGAAAATATTTAATGGAATGTCTTTGAGAATTTCACAGGAAAAACAGTTTGAATGAAGACCAGATGTTGTTTAATAGCACAATGTAAAGCCATTAAAGATCAACCTTTCCTCCAAGGATGCAGGCCAAACGGGTGTCACGTCCTGTTACCTGGTTAGAAATACCGCTGTGTTACACTGTACTGCAGCTGGAGTCTGTAAGATTAATGTACAACTACGGCACGAAATACACTACTATATGTATTACTTTATACTACAGTGTTTTTGACAAAACTGATCTACCTAACATAAATCTGAGTCATATTTTATATTACTTGCTTATACAAAAGGCAGCATTAAAGAAATAAAGGTGTGTCACACAGACCTACGGCAAACAAACTGCTCTGTCGACCTTTTTATCCGTCACGGACTACGGTGATGTAATTTATATGCACTCTCCTGCCACCTCTCTTAAACCTCTCCATGCAGTCTATCATGCTGCCCTCAGGTTCCTGACTGGGGATGGCTTTAGAATGCATCGTTGTTTATTATGTGAGCAGCTGGGTGACCGCAGTTGGCGGTGAGCAGAGAAAAGCACTGCATTCTAATTATTTGCAGAGCACTTCTTTTTAATACTATAGATCAACTTTGCACCGCAGTCGGTGTACTTATCCTGAAATTGGTAAAAATTTGTTTTACATTATGTCCTCTAGAAAAAGTTTGAACTATGTACAGGAACAAATTAGAAGGTTCTGTATGCAGCCTTCCATACCAATATGCTGGTTGTGTGTTCACGCTTTGAGTGTGTGTGTGTGTGTGTGTGTGTGTGTGTGTGTGTGTGTGTGTGTGTGTGTGTGTGTGTGTGTGTGTGTGTGTGTTTGAACGTATCCAGCCTTTGTCTCTCACAAGGCTGGGAATGAGTGATAATTTCACCTCTTGATTTCTACCTGGATTATTTCACATACAGGGTTTATGTCAGTTGAACGTAACCCTTGACTTGAGACAGTGAATATCTGTTAGGCTGTAAATAAAGGCTGAGGCTGTTTGTTTATTGTTTACTTCAACAGTTTGTGAGGAACTTTCAGTATAAAGCTCTGAGCTAGGACATTACCACACAATGCTACCATAGCCTGAACAAACTTCCCCTTGGGGATGACCACGCCCTTGGGAATGTCAACCAATCACTATAGTCAATCACTCTGTCCAATCACAGAGTGCTCTTTGTGACGTCATAAATACCACTCTAGAAAAATTCGATCGTTTTGATTCGGTCCAAGCCATGAATTCCTAAAACTCCAAATATCTATTTATGCAGGAAGCATTTGTTTTCCAGATTCTAGGAGTTGGTCGGGTTAGGGAGGACCACTATGTATATGTAGAGACCTGAAAAGGTGTGATTTTCATAATAGGACCCCTTTAAGGTTTTAATTTGAATGAGCAATACAATTTAGCTCTAAGGCGGCACTGTGGCACAGTGGGTAGCACTGTCGCCGCGCAGCAAAGCGGGTCCGGGTTCGAGTCCCCCTCTGTGCAGAGTTTGCATGCTCTCCCCGTGGCTCCATGGCGCACTGGCGTCACGCTCGGAGTTTCCCCCGCCTCATGCCGTCAGTCAGCTGGCATAAGCTCCAGCTCCCCGCTATAGCGGATAAAGCGGCATGAAGATGAATGAATGAATTTAGCTCTACAATACCGAGATAAATCTTGTCGCACATGGTTGTTGATCATAAGTTACTATTAACATAAGTGTGTGTGTGTGTGTGTGTGTGTGTGTGTGTGTGTGTAGGTGGGGTAGCATGTGCAGCAGGATACTTTCTGCAATTATTTCATTACATTTCTTTGTACAACTTAGCAAACCTCTTACATTTATCTTTCTACATAGTCACATCTTACTTACGGAATAGTCTGGTATTTGTCCAGCAAGTCAGTGTCTGATTCTTATATCTCCAGGTAGTGGTCCACAGCAGTGATGACATCACCAACATGTTGTGCTCTGAGCTTCTCTGTATTTATTTAACATACGTACAGTGTACACTAATGCATAAGAGCAGCGCCGGTCCTTATCTGTCCTCCTCACATACTGGTGGCCTGGTTAGAGAGCCTATTCAGTTACAGCCGAGCAGCGCATTAAAACACAGTTCTGTACAGGCTGTTTAAAGAACACCCTTGATTCATATTTGATCAAAACTGATCTGAGTGCTATGAGTGGGGTTTAAAAGAATGCGCTTTATTTTTTTTTTAACAGCTTTTTTTTTGTTTCATAACTTTAATGTCCCTTAACTTTTTCTGTCTAGTTTGCATTCTCAGAATTAAAGTAATAATAGCCACTGGTAGAATGTAGCTGTTGGTTTACCTGCATCACAACGTCAATTCGTGGCATATTATAGAATTATTGGAAAATAACTAATACTGCATTGGGATTTTGTTAGTATGTATTTTAGCAAAAAACACAAAATACATTTTCAACAGCACCTTCCTGTCACAGCTTAGAACTTTACACAGTTTGGATTGCAGATTGAAAAGACCAAAGCCTCTGATACAAAAAACAACTGAGTGACATTACAAACATGTCTCTTGCCTTGAGGACATGAGTAATCTTCAAAAACACACAGGGAAACCAACCAACATAGTCCAATACAAGACCCGAGCATCTGGTTAGAAGATGCAAAGTCTAAGTGTGCAATTGCTCAGTATCCAAAATCATTATTTGAGCAATCCATTAAATTTCAGATTCATTACCAAAATGTGGGACAATTTGAGGGTGCAAATTCATTTTCACCTAAAGTTACGATGCTAGAAAAGTAATTAAAGTTACACTGTAATGAAATCATGAAGCATTCATGGAGTCACTGGAGATTGCACATAAATTACTTCAATTAATCACAGGCTCACACTCATTCAGATGATAACTCTGTATCAGAAACTTTGGAAATCTCCTCTGTCTCTTTTCCTTTGTCGTTATGTTTTTTCTGGTGTGTTTTGGTGGCTATCATTCTGTGAGAGGAAACACTTTGGTGTTTTGTACATTTTGTTTGTATCACTGGAGGGACAGTGTGTTGGGCAAGGCCAGAGGTCTAAGGCACCTCGGAGAACAGACGGGGCCAAAGCTGCAAATCAAAATCTTCCTCCCATCCCTCCTCCTTCACCCAGCGCTGTCATGGGATTTCTCCCTGGGTGATGAATTCCCTGGCAAAGAAAGCTCAGCTGCTCTGTGGCTTTTTTGGAGGTAGCAAAGGAAGGGGGCCAAAACTGATATTGGGTACACAACCAAAGTACGGAACTTTCCTGTGGCTGCATTTCTTTTTTGCCCTGATCATCCCTGCTAATCAACACGACACCCTAATTAAAGCAGCAAAGCCAGCCAAATGAAGCTGCATTTGCATATACATGCTGTGTAAAATCAGAACTGATGCCAGAGAGTGAATCCACCTTGACGTGGAAAATGTATCAAACGGTCTCGTCTAACTAGCTCAACACTCTGATTTACTGTAGTTACAAATCCATTTCCTGCTGTGTTACACAGGCAATGAACGACAGGACAAAAAAAATGTTTTGGGTAGCTGAAGTTTCACCTACTTTAGATGGAAGTGATTTGTGATTCATGGAAAAGTTAAAATACTCACAGCAAGTCTCCTGTCAGGCGTTTCTCTGTCAGGGCGCCCCCTGCTGGCAGTAGGCTGCACAGACCATTTGGCGTATCAACCTGTCCACACACAAACTCACTGTGGTCAGAGAGAACATAAAGGGCACAAATGATGTAACACACAATAATGTATTCAGCATTAAAATCACCCGTATGACCAACGCAATATCAGCATGTCCCTGCTGGCCATCTGCCTTGTGTGGGTTATTCTGTGAGAGGTGGGCTGGAATCAAATAGCACACAGTTTATCTAACCTTATCCTGGGCTTTTCATTTCCAAGCCTTATAAACTCACATCAGATTGACTGCCTGGGAGAGTTAGAGCTAACTAACCAAAGTGAAATCTACTCTGTAGCAATTCTGTGCAAGGCATGCACTTTATGTGTGTGTGTGTGTGTGTGTGTGTGTGTGTGTGTGTGTGTGTGTGTGTGTGTGTGTGTGTGTGTGTGTGTGTGTATGTGTTTGCTGATTCTATCTTCCTTCACATTCATTCTCTCCATTCTCTGTCCCTGAGGTGCATCAGGGCTGAGACTGCTGAGTAAATTGTCCCAAATTGAGTTCCTTCTTGCCGGTAGATACAGGCCACATCCCGACCGTTTAGAGAGAGAGAGAGAGAAATCACAGCTCACATCACTTGCTAGAAAATCTTCCCTCTTATTTCTGTTTGCCTTTTTTTTCCGCCCACCCTCCCTGCCTCGCCCATCTCTCTCTCTCTCTCTCTTAGCTGATTTCCCTGCTGCCTCTCTTTCTTCTCCTGGAACATTATTCTTGTGCTTCTCCCTCTTTATATCACTCCCTGTGTGTCTTCCCTTGTCTTTGTGTGCTGAGATAGGTATATATCAGTCTTTCCTTGCTCAGCTTGGTCTTTACTCTCTTTTGATTATTCTCTGCCCTCCTGCTTGTCTTTCTCTATTCCTTCTCCCTCGATTCCTCTTACTGTTCTCCATCTCCCCTACCAACAGTATTCCTCTTAGTCTCCATGTCCTTTTCTAACCCCATTTTTTGTCTCTCCTTCGCTCTCTCATCCCACCCTCCACGGCTGGCTGTGCCCGGTGACATATCCTACCCATCAGTGCAGACCTCCTGGGTGGAAGAGCCTCGCTCTGACAATAATCACACAGTACGTTTATAACGCAGGCAACCCAGCTGAGCTGAGCTGAACCAATCACACGTGACTCCCCTGACGCCGGCACACTCCATTTAACTCTGCAGGGGGCAGCAGGCTGACTGGGGCAGGGATGAAGCATGAGGCACGGATGGGGATGCCAGTGGATTTCTGAGATAGCGTGTACTCCACGCAGGTGATGGAGCGCTAACTGGAGACAGATATGGAAATGGGATGAGGAAGAATGGCTAGAGCTGAATCTGGCGCTGCAGGGAATGTAGAGGGGTTAATATTTTTGGACTTTTTGGGGTTGGGTAGTTTTTAAGAAGTAGTCTCTGTAGTAGTCACTGAAGTAGTCACTATCTCTGCACAGCCTCGAAAAGCCCTTCTATCCTTTATAGTTGAGGATGTTTCCTTTTTTGGAAGGCAGGGTGTCATAGAAGTTTTTTGTTCTAACCTTCACTTTTGATCTTAAAAAGAAAAAATAGAATAAATTCTCCCTCGGTAATAATTAACAAACACCTTGATGTTTATTTTTTATTACTCTCCTGAAAGAAACAGTAAGTTGGGGGCTTGGTTTGGGTTTTAGTACTCACTGGAATCCCCGAAAAGCCTATAAAAAAGAAGAGTGATAGGGTTTTCGATAGATGGATGCCCAGACACTGAAGATCCACCAGTAATACATACCAATATCTCTTCAGACCACATGCAGCATTTATAGTAGCTACAAACAGTATGCAGCCCTCCCTTGGATGTTTCACCTTTTTGTTGCTTTTATATATAAAATTACTATAGCTGTTTTGATAAGAGCGTGCAAAAAATACAGCTGTGTGCTGTGTGAAAGCTGAAGGGGAAACAAATTTTTTGAAACTTGTATTGATTATCTAACTATATATATGGTAACGTAAATCTTCTTCTTTTCCTTTTGGCTTTTCCCTTCAGGGGTCGCCACAGTGAATCAATTGCCTCCATCTAACCCTGTCTTCTGCATCCTCCTCTCTCACATCAACTACCTTCATGTCCTCTTTCACTACATCCATAAACCTCCTCTTTGGTCTTCCTCTAGACCTCCTGCCTGACAGTTCAAGACTCAGCATCCTTCTACCGATATATTCACTATCTCTCCTCTGGACATGTCCAAACCATCTCAGTCTGGCCTCTCTGACTTTATCTCCAAAACTCCTAACATGTGCTGTCCCTCTGATGTACTCATTCCTGATCCCATCCTTCCTGGTCACTCCCAGAGAGAACCTCAACATCTTCATCTCTGCTACCTCCAGCTCTGTCTCCTGTCTTTTCCTCAGTGACACTGTCTCTAGACCAAACAACATCGCTGGTCTCACCACAGTTTTGTATACCTTTCCTTTCATTTTAGCTGAAACTCTTCTATCACACATCACACCTGACACTTTTCTCCACCCATTCCATCCTGCCTGTAAACGCTTCTTCCCCTCTTTTCCACACTCTCCATTGCTCTGGACTGTTGACCCTAAGTACTTAAAATCCTCCACCTTCTTGATCTCTTCTCCCTGTAACCTCACTCTTCCACTTGGGTCCCTCTCATTCACACACATGTACTCTGTCTTACTGCGGCTAACCTTCATCCCTCTGCTTTCCAGGACAAACCTCCACCTCTCTAGCTTCTCCTCCACCTCTTCCCTACTCTCACTGCAGATCACAATGTCATCTGCCAACGTCATAGTCCATGGAGATTCCTGTCTAACCTTGTCAGTCAGCCTGTCCATCACCATAGCGAACAAGAAGGGGCTCAGAGCTGATCCCTGATGCAGTCCCACCTCCACCTTGAACTCCTCTGTCACACCTACAGCACACCTCACCACTGTCTTACAGTCCTCATACATGTCCTGCACCACTCTAACATACTTTTTGTCAATCCAGACTTCCTCATACAATACCACAGTTCCTACCTGGGCACCCTGTCATAAGCTTTTTCCAGATCTACAAAAACACAATGCAGCTCCCTCTGGCCTGCTCTGTGCTTATCTATCAACATCCTCAAAGCAAATACTGCATCTGTCGTACTCTTTTTTTTTTGCAAGAAACCATACTGCTGCTCATAAAATGCTCACTTCTGCCCTTAGTCTAGCTTCCACTACTCTTTCCCATAACTTCATTGTATGGCTCATCAGCATAGGATGGTGTAGTTGCCACAACTCTGCACATCTCCTTTGTTCTTAAAAATGGGCACCAGCACACTTCTCCTCCATTCCTCAGGCATCTTCTCACTATCTAAGATCCTGTTGAACAACCCAGTCAGAAACTCTACTGCCACCTCTCCTAGACACTTCTATACCTCCACAGGTATATCATCAGGACCGACTGCCTTTCCACTCTTCATCATCTTCAATGCCCTCCTCACTTCATCCTGATTAATCTTTACTACTTCCTGGTCCACAACAGCTACCTCTTCTAGTCTTTGTTCTCTCTCATTTTCCTCATTCATCAACTCTTAAAAGTACTCTTTCCATCTTCCCATCACACTACTGGCACCTTTCAATACACTTCCATCCCTATCTTTAATCACCCTAACCTGCTGCACGTCCTGCCCATCTCTGTCTCTGTTTTGTCAACCTATATAGATCAGTCTCCCCCTCATTACTGTCCAACCTAGCATACAAGTCATCATAAGCCCCTTGTTTGGCCTTTGTTACCTCTACTTTCACTTTACACTGCATCTCCCTGTACTCCTGTCTACTCTTCTCAGTCTTCTCAGTGTCCCACTTCTTCTTAGCTAACCTCTTTCTCTTTATACACTCCTGTACCTCTTCATTCCACCACCAAGCCTCCTTATCGACTGTCTTTCCAGATGACACACCAAGTACTCTCCCACCTGTCTCCCTGATCACATTAGCTGTAGTTGTCCAGTCATCTGGAAGCACCTCCTGACCACCCAGAGCCTGTCTTAACTCCTTTCTTAAAGTCCTGCAACACTCTTCCTTTTTCAGCTTCTACCATTTCGTCTTCTGCTCTGCCTTTGCCCTCTTCATCTTCCTCACCACCACAGTCATCCTATACACCACCATCCTATGCTGTTTGGATACACCTTCGCCTACTACTACTTTGCAGTCACTGATCTCCTTCAGGTTACACTGTCTACACAAGATGTAGTCTACCTGTGTGCTCCTACCACCACTCTTATACCTCACCCTATGTTCCTGCCTCTTTTGGAAGAAAGTATTTACTATAGCCATTTCCATCCCTTTTGCAAAGTTAACCACCATCTGTCCTCCTGCATTCCTCTCCTGGATACCAAACCTGCCCATCACCTCCTCATCACCTCTGTTTCCTGTACCTACATATACATTGAAGTCTGCACCAATGACAACTTTCTCACTTCTAGGTATGCTCTGCATCATTTCATCAAAGTCCAACCAGAATTTCTCCTTCTCCTCCAGCTCACATCCTACCTGTGGAGCATACCCACTAACAACATTGAACATCACACCTTCGATTTCTAGCTTCAGACTCATCACTCTATCTGACACTCTTTTTACCTCCAGGACATTCCTAACAAACTCCTCCTTCAAGATAACTCCTACTCCATATAAGGTATTGTAAATCAAACAAGCTAAATCATACATGTTGTTTTAATTTCTTTTGCTTTTTTTTTTTCTTTTGGTCTAAAGTTAAACAGAAAAGTCACAACTGTCTGTCCTGCATGTGGCTCCGTGGTACACTGGCGTACCCTGTCTCATGCCCTAAGTACGCTGGGTTAGGCTCCAGCAACCCTGCAACCCGTGACAGCAGATGAAGCAAGCAGGTATTGAAGATGAATGAATGAAAAGTCACTACAAAGCCATCCAGAAATCCATCACGCTCTTAATACTGAGTTATTGTAGTGTGTTTTGGGGAAGGGGTCATCACAAATGTCAATAACAAAAGCTAAAATCTGACCACTAACTGAAGGATTAGGAAGAATCAAATACACAGATTGTTCTCGCAAATGGTATCTCCAACGGTATTGTCTGGTGGAAGGGTTTGCTGGGTTGAAGTGTGCTCTGCTGGCAGGTTAGCAGAGCAAACTGCTGAACAAGAGGCAGTTGAGGTAGACCTTACCCTACTTTGTTAATCGGTTCCAGAAGACAGGGCATAAAATGTTATAAAAATGACACAAGTCGAATAGACTTTTCTCCAGGCTATAATGAAGAACCAGTTCTTCTCAGCGGATATCGAGGCATTCCGAGTGGTCTCCTTTCTTATGGACAATAAAAAACCCCACCTCGCTAGGGAGACGTCGAGGTGGCATCCTGACCAGATGCTCTAAGGCTGAGCTCAGCCGTCCAATCCTAAAAATTTAGAGGATGATAGTTCAAAACATAAGTGAATAAAAACCTAAATAAGTTACTTCGACGCCACAAGTGGAACATTTTTTTCTTACTACTTCAAAATTGTTGACAGCAGTCAGCAGCTGACAAAAATGAAGAAATATTTCCTGTTAAATATGCCTTTGACTACATGACATTGTTGATACTGGACATGCAGAACGAACACGCATGTACACATAGAGCAAAACAAACAAGCGTACACCTCCTAAACACACACATCCTAGTGCCCGGCCAGAGTAGGTTCACAGCAAAACAATATGAGGCCAATCAGGGGACCATTGGTATGGCTCTCCCTCTGCTAATGAAGGCACTTTGAAAAGGTAATCTAATTCACCAGCAGCAATTAAGGCTGGGAGCGCCTCGTCACTATCAATTATCTGCTCCTTCACTCATGTTCTCCAGTGTGGATGCTGTGCCTGCCTGACACGCAGCACTGTCGGACAAATCAACCCCATCAGCCAGCCAGTCATTGAGAACACTAATCATGAGAGTGTTCAAACACACACAGATAGATTCGACAGATAAGTCAGCCTGACGTGCATTGGGGTGTCCAAACTGGCCGTCGTCGTAGGTAGATTTTTATTTAATGGCTCCATAAACAGCATCGACAAAACACACCACATGTTATCCTCTCACTGTGGGCGGCGTGATTGATGTGAACATTCGTCAAATATTGGTTATTCATTGGAATCCTGCATGAATGTGTGTTTTTGATTTTCAGTGTGATCTTGGGTATAACAAATCAATAAGAATCCCTGTTTTAGCTCGAGGGCCCCTGTGTCACCACTGGGACATACATACATTTGTTTGTCTCCTCTGTAAAGGCATAAATGATGCAGAAGCAATACATCAGTTAATATGTTAAAAAAAAAAACATGTTCAGTCAGAAACTCTTTAATGATTTTGAATAATTTGACAATAGACAAGGCGTTGCAGTGGGTAGCGCTGCCGCCGCACAGCAAGCCGGTTCCGGGTTCGCACTTCAGGTTAACCCGCGACAACAAACGAATGAAAATGAATGAATCAGAAAATGGAAAATTGGCAAGACAAAAAGCATTTGAACATTTTAAACTATTTTGTCAAACCTCAGAGATTAAAAAAAATTATTAAAAATAAATGCTTTCTAAAAAATTATCAGAGTCAAAATAAATAAATTCTTTAATATACACAAATGACCTGAGTGAATATACCTAATTTGGATTTGGACATGCTAAATGTTATATTTTACTTCCTCAATGATGTTAGCAGCAAAAAAGGATATGTTAGGTCTGAAGTACACCTGCCTTAGAGACTGCTCAACAAGAAGGAGACAAAGAATCATCCTGGAGGGGTTGACTGTCCAACTCGAAGCTGTTTGGGAGTCATTATTTACTTACCTTAGAAAAACGAGGGGGAAATGCTCATTGACGGTTATAATCACTTTTAGCAGCAGGATAACTGATAGATAACAAGTTACACTGAAAATATACATAACATATCTATGAATTTTAATAGTCAGATGTGCCTTCATCCATGTCTTTAACTTTAAACATATCAAATGACGTTTTGTTATTTTACAATAGTTTCTAGCATTGTGAATGCTTAAGGTCTTTGTGTGGACACATCGGACAGCACCCTGACCTGTCAGCTTCTTCAAAACTCCAGCTAATAGATACACTGAGTCTCCAGACAGACGTCCCAGACAGACGCTGACAGACGGGACCACTCTACATCTCCACATGTCCAGCGCCTAAGTGAATCACTCCAACCAGTGACCTTAGCGCTGATAAAAAGGTGATTAGAAGCAGACAGGACTGCTTCGAAGCAGATCTACAAAAAAAAAACGACCTACAAAGCCGTCAAAGATCGCTTTTGTTCTTTTTTTATTTTTACTCTATTGTTTCTACTCACTGGAAAAAGTTATTCGTCCTAGAATTCAGATAGTCAAGTCATTTTATGTCATGATAATTACCAATCAATCTGACTGATATTCCTGATCTTCAGTGTGAAGGAGATGTTTTCACCAATGGTAGGTTTCATGGGACTGTTGCTGGAGGTGTCTCCTGAATGCTCTGCTGGTTATTTTTCTAGTTCAAGGACTGCAGACTTTGTAGCTATAGAAAAAGGAGAAAACACAATTAAATAAGACTAGAAATTTAAAAAATAATAACTACATCATTAAATCCAACACTTTCTTGGGGAAATTATAAGTTGAACAAAAGACAATAACCCTTTTACAGAAGGAAAGCAGTATATGGACACTTCTGATACTGCCAAACATATTCTTGCAATGTTTCCCTTTTCCTATGCAGATTAAAGTTTCCTAACTATCCTGTAAAAACAGACTGTCTAAAGAAGACTGCACGAAGACAGCATGACTCACTTACCACAAGAATGAGAGGTAGTATGATTTAATATTGTCTGCACGGCATAATAAAGAATAAAGACACAAAAGAAGAATTCAACAATGCTTTGGATCAGACCAACTACTGCTTGATAAGATACTCCCGTAAGGACTTCACATTGGACTTGAGAGTTTGGATCCCAACCAAAAACAATTTGCAATTATACAATTTGGATGTCAGAGCGACTGCACAGAAAGAATAACAGATTACACAACTTAAGAACTGAGTGGTAATTATCCCATGGAGGCTTTTTATTCTGTTTTAGCATCCACCTAATGAAGAGCCTCAGGAACACGTACAGCTCGTTGTGATACACAATTCTTTTTACGATTTTACAATATCTTAAAGACTGTTAACACAAAGATGCTTAAACAGTAAACACCAAAGGATACAGTATTATTAAGCAAGATAGAAACTACGCGGAGAAAACATTTAGCTTTTATTAGAGCTCTAAAAATGCTGGTCTTTGAACTGCTCTTCTCTTACAGGATCAACAAATTTTCTCTTTAAGATGCTTCATTCAGACATTACAGCTATGTTGGAACTGCAATTTTTATACTGTCTAATAAATCACTATCAAAAGATATCAATATTCCCAAATCTTCATTTTGAAAAATAAGAATGATGCCGTAAAACTGTAATGAAAACTTTTCGAGTCCAATGTTCAATGTGTTGGTTAGAACATTTGTGAACATAATGTTTGTTAAAGGCTTTAAAACTATTGACTATCATGTTAGGTAAAATTTTTGCTATATTCAGTCAGATCTATTGCATAGGACTAGGTGTTGACTCCCCTCAAAGATATAGTACTTAAGGTACCGATGAGACTCTGTAGAGGTCAAGAGAGTGATGGCATCCTTCGGGTTGAACAAGTTGGCGCCTTCTTTCACTGATGTCTCGCTGATTGACCCACAACACCTCCAGAGGGTGCAGCAGTGATTCCCAGCGTCCCAGGTTCACTCCCTAGATGCCATCAGCTCACTTGAAGACCCAGGTCGGATCCCTTCTTTTCGTCCACAGCCACTGGCTCCCCTTCTCAGCAGCCTTAGAGAGGTCCTTGACTGCCTATGTGCCTTCCCTCGCATTCCCATCTCCCTGAGTAGCCTGGCTACCGCCACTGGGCGTACCATTGCTTTCCAGCCTTGTTGTTGATCATCTGCGAGGTCAGCATACTTCAGCTTCTTCCACTCATACTGTAGACCTCCTCCACTGCACCCTCCCAGGGCACCGTGAGCTCTATGATGTAGATGAGCTTGAGTGAGGGTGACCACAAAACAAGGTCTGGACAAAGTTTGGTGGATTCTATCTCAGGTGGGAAGCAGGGTTTTTTTGTCCAGGTCTGCCAGCAGCTTCCAGTCTCGTGCTCTGCCCACCTGTCCAGCATCAGCACTTGCGGTGGCATTGCTGGCCTGTCCCTCTTGGATGAATGGTGTTGGGTGCCAAGGGGATGAAGGGGGAGGAAGGGCTTTCATGGCTGTGTGTTGACCTTCCAGCACCGCTGCAAGACACCTTAGCACCTGGTTGTATTGGCCCTGGGTGATGTATCTGCCCTGGGTGAGGCTGGTCCTGGATCCCATCAAGATGTTCTCAGTGTTACCGGACTAGGGCATAGCGGGCATGTGAGGTCTTCGCCATACCACTGGCTTAGGTTTACAGGAAAGGGCAACACATCATAGACCTGATGGTAAAGCTGGCCCTGAATGTCTCCATCTTCCATAGATCTTTCCAGGAGATCTTTCTCTTCTCCACTCCTTCCCATGCCATCCACTGCCCTTGCTTTGCCTGTGCCACAGCTTGTGCGTGCCTTGCTGCTTCCTCTTCCCGCTGTACCTCTTGGCCCACCAGCTTGCGTTTCCCAGCTGGGTTGGCCTTGCTCCAGGCCGGTGTACTGGCCCCGAGACCAGGACTACTCCTCCCCTCATGAACTCACCCCACAATGTCCCTGTGTCTGAGTGCCGCCTTTGCCTGCTCACTGTATAAGTAAGTTCTCTAGATTCTCTAGTTTGTTACAGGACATTTTACTGCGGGCTCATGTTTCGTTTGATTCTTCACCTTTTTGTTATTGATTTCTATGGATAAGATGTGCCTGTGCTGCTTCTTCATGTGTCAAATCTAATTATCACACAGCGTAAGATTGAGAGATATGAAGAGCCAAAACAACTCACTGACAAGAAGCTTATATAAGGCGTTGTGAAACACATAAGAGCAGCTGTAGGTATTGTGATCTACTTGTTCTACTTTGTTCCTTAATGCCTTTTCTTTTATATTGTTTGTTTTTATGTCTTTCTTTTCTTGTTTGCAAAAACAGTTGATAAATTAACTCAACAGCAAGTCTCATAGACTTGTGATGATCTATGAAATCTGTTTCATCGTTTTTCAATCACCTTTGCTGAAGGCCCAGCTGCTCACCTCTGGGTTTCAAACTGATGTACTGGAGTCGTTGCCATTGTTTTCGTTTTTGACTGTAAAATAATACCTGTTTACTTCTCGGGATACCGGAACTCTCCTTCAAAAATGTGCAAAACTAAAATACTAATCTTTGTTTTTTTTCCCCGATATTTTTTTAGCAGACGACACATAGCAATGCAGCAAAAGCAACCTTAAATGTTATGCTAAAAGCTATCACTAGAAACATTTGACAGCAGTTCAACAGACATAGACTGTAGTGTCGCAGGAGATGCATGCCCCGCTGCTACTAACGGCCTCCAACAGACAACCAGAAAGAGGAGAGAAAAGCAGAGACGGCGGGAGGGATGGAAGGGAAAATGATGAAGGATAAACGAAAACAAACACAGACATCAAGAGTCATTGAAGCAGTGTGTGAAAGCCACGTGAGGAGGCCCACCCTATGGAGAACACAGCAGCTGGTGTGTATACTAACAGCCCAACGGGAGCTGTGGCCTCCACAACCTCAAATATGGAGCAGCAGACAGGAGAGATAGGAGGTCTGGGTGATGGTGGAAGATGCTGGGGGGTCTACAGCCCATCTTAAAGCGACAACAATTACAACTACAATTAGTTTTGGTGCAGAATTGGAATGACAGTTCTGGTTTATTACAACATAAAAGTGGGAACGTGGCAGTATTGTGACAAAGATGATGATTGAGGCAAGGAGATATATTTTCAGATGATCAGGATGGTTTTTAACCAACCCCATCTGTGTATTTAATAGACCTCCCACCTCCAACCAGGGAGGTGGGAGGTCTGTGTGGGAGGGAGGTCCAGAGAACCCGGAGAGAACCCATGCAGACATGGGGAGAACATGCAAACTCCGCACAGAGCGGGACTCGTAACCCAGAACCACCTTGCTGTGCGGCGTCAGCACTACGCACTGTGCCACCGTGACGCCCTCCAGGGCAAAATGTAAAAAAAAAAGAAAAAAAGAAAGAAAAATATAGTAACAATGAGTCCTCCACTTCATTAATTTGTCATTTCACTGTCAATGAAGATATGACTTGGTGATTACTCATTCTCTTTTGCTAAAGATCATTATTATTGACAAAACAGTCATTTAAAATTGGGATAACTTTGCTGGTAATTTCTTAAACCAAAATCACAAAGAACACGAGGAAGCAGCAAATCATCGATCAGGTGAATGTTTGGTATTTATGCTTGAAAAAAAAAACCTTTTAGCCTGTTGTTGCTATAGCAACATGGCTTCTGTATTGATATACAACAACAAATAGATGGACATTAGGGGTGTGCAGATAACACACAAGTTAGTGGAGCAAGGGAAGAGTTGGTTCTTGTTTTCAGCCAATAAACAAGCAGGATGTTGTTGTGCTGAAACTGACCTGCTGTCAGCTAAACAACATGACTTCTGAGAACTGCCATGTTTAGTTCTTGTAGTATGGGCTTGTTGGAATTGAGGTTGTCAAACTATGTAACTGGTCTAAGAAAATCAATGTGAAACAGAAATGCCTTCTGTGAAGACGGCAGGAAGACTTCGTCCCGTGTTCTTTAGGAACAAGCAAGCTCATCTTGAGTTGATTGAAAACTTAAAAGGTTAAAGGCAAATTACAAATTACTAAAAGTTCATTTCAAGAATATTTTATCGAACCAGAAAGAAAAATAATTCAAATGCTATTTTCAGCAGGTTTATCATGTGGTATAATGAAAGATATCAAGACTTGCTACAAAATATCATCTTATATATGGCAATAACAAAGTATGAGAAGTATTCTCATACAAAGAATGAGAAGGACCCAAGTGGAAAAGTGAGGTTACAGGAAGAAGAGATCAAGAAGGTGGAGGATTTTAAGTACTTAGGGTCAACAGTCCAGAGCAATGGAGAGTGTGGAAAAGAGGTGAAGAAGCGTGTACAGGCAGGATGGAATGGGTGGAGAAAAGTGTCAGGTGTGATGTGTGATAGAAGAGTTTCAGCTAAAATGAAAGGAAAGGTGTACAAAACTGTGGTGAGACCAGCGATGTTGTTTGGTCTAGAGACAGTGTCACTGAGGAAAAGACAGGAGGCAGAGCTGGAGGTAGCAGAGATGAAGATGCTGAGGTTCTCTCTGGGAGTGACCAGGAAGGATAGGATCAGGAATGAGTACATCAGAGGGACAGCACATGTTAGAGGTTTTGGAGATAAAGTCAGAGAGGCCAGACTGAGATGGTTTGGACATGTCCAGAGGAGAGATAGTGAATATATTGGTAGAAGGATGCTGAGTCTTGAACTGCCAGGCAGGAGGCCTAGAGGAAGACCAAAGAGGAGGTTTATGGATGTAGTAAAAGAGGACATGAAGGTAGTGGTGTGAGAGAAGAGGATGCAGAAGACAGGGTTAGATGGAGGCAATTGATTCGGTGTGGCGACCCCTGAAGGGAAAAGCTGAAAGGAAAAGAAAATATGGCAATAACAAAATTTGCTGGATACACAACTCCACTCAAGATTATTTACATCGGCTTACTGCACTCACAAGACCAGTTTGCTACAGGCTTAAAAATGTATTTCTGTTCTTACAAGCTCCGTTCAATAACCAGAAAACAAAATTAAATCCACCTATTGCGGGAAAATACTTAAAAACAATTAATTCAAGAGCCATAAGTAAGTCTCCTTCAGGATGACAACAATCCAGAGATCTGTCAGATGAACTCTACACAGGTTTGGACTGGATCGTGTTTCTCTCAAAACTTCCTTTGCTTCCAAATCTGAACAACTGGAAACACCGAAATGCAACAATAATTCACAAACACACTCATTCAAGTTCATTTACAAAATAATAAACCATAATAAAAATCCAGTTTCCTTTCAGTTGTTTCTCTGAAAACATTTCAAACAAATCCAAAAGTAATAAAAACTGCCGTTCTACATTCTATGTGAGCATATTTGTGTATTCCCCTTCCTTTTACTTCCTCCGCTTGTCCACCATCTTCCTGTATCGTCTTTATCTCTCCCTCTTTGGCTCTATCTCCATTTCAATATTGAAGAGAGTTTTATTAAGGGCTCGACTAGTGTGTGCCGAGGCGCTCTCAGTAATTTTCCTACAAAGTGCTTTAATCCATCACACGGCCAACATGTGGCCTTTGCAGCCATACATCATCTCAGCCCTGAGAGAGGGCGAGAGAGAAGAAGAAAAGGGAGTGGTAGCACAATTTCTCCACTCCCTCTCCACCTCTTCTTCTTCCTCTTCTTCTACTTCTTCTTCACCTTTTCCTCCCATCAGTTTCACAACTGGGAGGAAAAACACGTCTTTTCCACAAATTCCTCAATCTAGTCCTCTCTCCATTTATCAAATGTGTGTGTGTGTGTGTGTGTGTGTGTGTGTGTGTGTCTGTGTGTGTGTGTGTGCGTGCGCGCGCGTGTGTCGGGGGGAGTAAGCAAAAGGGGGAGAGAGAAAATGAAAGAGATGGAGATAGGCGTGAGTGAAAGAGCAAGTGAATGAGTGAGTGTGTGTGTGTGTGTGTGTGTGTGTGTGTGTGTGTGTGTGTGTGTGTGTGTGTGTGTGTGTGTGTGAGGGAGAGATTGAGGAAGCAAGAGATAAGGAAAATGGAGAAAAGCGTACGGGAATGAATTAAAATTGGGGACAAAAGCCGGTGAGAGGAAGTCGGCCTGTGTGAGGACTGTGTCTCTGCACGAAATAGGCACTAAAGGGGTGGAACGAGAGGGGGTGCTGCATTTCCCAGCATGCAGCTTGTGCAGTGCCCTCTGTGTTGCCCCCGGCCAACACCTGCCTCCATTTCGATCCTCCACCCTCCTCACGCTGAGGAGCAGAGGTGAACTCTGGGCCCCCTGACTAATGGAATGGGCCCTGTCCTCCAACCATTAGAGGATTGGTGTCCCTTTTTACACAACTGGGTGCCCCAAGGTACAGAAAAAGGAAACGAAGGGGCAGGCAAGAAGATGGTGGCCTTTATTCCTTCAGTCACACACACACACACACACACACACGCACACACGGTCATAACATAGCAGCCTGTAGTAATCCAGACGGAGTAAGGCTTGACATAGTTTAGCATGTGACTGAGGCTATTTCTGAGAGGATATTAGAAATTCTGAATCGGCTGCAGCACTATGAGGTTTCAGAGAAGAAGCTCCATGAATGCGTACGACAGCGGCCCCGGCTGATCGGGAAGTGTTTGTGTGATTTCATTTAGCTGGTAAATCCAGCGCTCTACCTCAATTACATCTGCTTTACTCGGATGGAAAACACACCTTGCATGTACACAGGGAGGAGGGGGGGGAGGGCATGGAGCGGACTGGGAATTGAATCTCTCGATGAGCCGATAGCACATCTGCAGACAGCTAGCCAAGCAGCACCAAAGTAATGTTATGCTAATGATATGGTAATGATATGGTAATCTGCCAGCAGTATTCCGCCTCACTGGAGACAAGGAAGGGGATCTGGGAAGCCTTTTACCATTGGTTGGAGACCAGGGACTTCCTGGTGTCAGAGTTCAGGATAAAAACCCTTCACGCACACACAAACACAGAGAAGCGCTTAATTCTTAAATCAGTGATCTCAGCAGAAAAAAAAAAAAAATGCAACACATAGACCTAATCTGGCTCTAATCGGATTTGTGAGCTCATAAGCAAGCAAGGAATAATACCTGTAAACAATGCAGGACTGCGTGATTCAAACTAGGCCAGCTTTATTGTAAATAATAGCCTCCAAACTGAAACTTTTTCTCCCAATCAGTGTGAAATATTAAGTCTATCTGTTGTTGTTTGTGTTGGCATAAAGCGAAACATTAAATCATCTATTTTAGATTGCAATCAGCTTTCTTTCTCAGTGTGTGTGAAAACCTGCGCCAGTAATGGCTGCCATTACCTGCCTCATCAGGGCATCTCTTTGTCTGCGGTTTGTCACAAGCGTATATCAGCAACAAAGACTTAGGTGGATTTAAAACTCACGACTTGCTGGTAACATTCAAATCTATGTCAGACAAAATAGTTACAAGCACTACATCTGTGCATTTAATTACCACTTTGTTTCTCATCATCTGATCTTACTGTGATGAGGTGATGAGAAATGCAAACTTTCCAGGATGTAATCTTTTGAAAACTCTGCTGTACTGTTGCTGTGTCAACGGAAAACGATGACATCACAGCTCCCCTTCCAACACTCTTAGCCTACTGGGACAGATCATTATGAACAGAACCACAAAGTCTGATTGTCTGGATGTGTTTGTGCTGCAGACTCTGATTACTTTATTTACACTCCTCCGCATGGTGTTGCACATTTACTGCAACACCACTATGTAATGTTAAACTGCTTTAAATAATCCTAAATGAAATGCAAAAGATAAACACAATCGTGTTGACCTTCAAAAGTCTAACAACTGGTAGGAGAGGCTTCAGTGCATCTGATTCCACCTGCAAAACGCAGAAGCGGTGCCAAACATCACGTCTTTCCACTTGGGATGCAGACATCATGTCAGGTTTTTTTACTTTGTTTTCTTTGTATTTTACAGTTGCAAAATGGATATGTCAAGTCTCCACAATTGGAGAGACATGATGACATTTTCTTGGATGCCGTGCACTAAATCAAAGAAACCAACAGTATGTTGAGTGCCAGCATGGAGACATCTGATTCCCATTCCACTCGTGTGGCATTACCACGGGATTGCCAGCAGATATCACAGTCCTCCCGAGCTGACATTGGGTTTGTCCGACTTTTCATTCCACATCAATTCTTTTTTTTTCCAGAAATCATAAATGATATGATACACATGAAACTGTGACGCCTCAGCTTCGACTTGACGTGATGATTTTGTTTGCCAGACGCGTGACGTGGCGTCAGTGACATTTAGCATAAGCCTCTGGTGACAGACAGGTAGAAGAAGCACGTCAGCAGATTGACCTCAGGGAATCTGACTGTTCTTGTTGATCAACACACAAATGCCCACAATGCATAGCCTTGACACTGGACTACCCCATAGTCCGATCACAGGATTGTTGCATTAAATGTAAAACAACCGTTCAAACCACCACGTATATGCATAAATACAGCGCTGCTCAAGTAAATAAGAAATTGGATTTAGCTTTTATTTATGTCACTACTTCTAGAACGGTGTATGACTGAGCAGAAAGAGGCAACGGTGTTTGTGTGCATACACAAGGGACCATGAGAGAGAGACAGGCGGCGAGAGGAAGAGAGAGACGGGGGTGGACTGTCCAATACACTCCTGATAAAGGTCAAAGAGATGTTTTATTCATGATCCAGGCAGCAGCAGCAGCAGCAGCCGAGGCGCCAGGGCCAAGGTTGAAATGAGCTTCCATCCTTGTTCCCCAGAGCCGACATGTCGCACAACCTCACACCAGGCCAGCGGACACTCCCCTTTACACTTATCAATAACGTCAAAATAATCACACACACACACACACACACACACACACACACACACACAGAGACACACAGACACGCGGCTGCAGCTTTTAATGATCAGTCTAAAGCAGAATCAAGCAATAAATAGGCCACGAAAGTACAAAATGAAATGGAAATGAAGCCATTTTGGGAGAGTTTGGAAGCTGCAGGTGAGATGAACTAATAGTTGTACGATGTGTTTCAATCCATTACATACAAAAATACAAAGAAAATTCATAAAACCATAGTATTTCATAGCAAGATATATTATTTTTCTGCAAAATGGCACTGCCCACATGAAATACAATACATTTTATAGTTCATTCTCACTGGGTTTAAGGTCAGCCACTTGAACATATGTGAATGTTTCACCATCCATAATGATGGACTACTCCACGCACAGGGATTTGTGTTGATTAGTTGAGTGTTCGCGTTTGAAAAGGGGAAGTTGAATAAAAGAAATCCTACAGGAATGGATGTCAGATCAAAAGAGCCCTTACTTTGTAAATCTTTGATTGTGAATCTTTAATAAAAAAGAATAAGAAGAAGATCATTTCAAAACATCTTCTTTGGTTCAACCACTTCTTTGAACTCACTCTCACAGAAAAGCAGAACTCCACCTAACCAAGTCCTGCTCAGAGCCCCCCATCCCTTTCTTATAGCATTTTCTAAGGGAGATGACACATTTTCAAACTCGCCAACCTAAATAACCATTTAAAGTACTGATGTGGATAAATGTCTTCATCTAACAAATCGAAAGATTTCGGCATGACGGATTAAAACCTGGGCCGATTGGTAAAGAACCAATCTTTTCAAGATATTCAACTGGAGGCTGGTCCGCATGTAGGAGCGTCTCACAGGCGTTGATTCAGGCTGCCTGGCTGGAAGCGTGTGTGTATGTGTGTGTATGTGTGTGTGTGTCTGTGTGTGTGTGTGGTTTTGGGTGGGTGTTTCTGGGGAGTATAAGGGTGCACATATATGTATTTAGAAACCGTAATTTCATGAAAGTCAGATATCCCTCAAACAGGAAATACAAGTCACTGGTTTGACAGCTTCTAAATAGAGTAACTCGATTTAGAAAAAGTAAATTACAAGCCTGTAGATGGAGGTGAGAAAAGAAGTTTTGCTGCATTCACCCGGCGTATGGACCCCTGCTTTGCTAGAGCCCTGGCAGCTCTGACGCCTCATCCATTCAAACAGCACAGAGTAGAAAGCGGCCGGTCTCACGATGCCCCTCTGTGGTCACCGGTTTCCTCTGCAGAATGCAGACAGGCATCAGCGCAACTGATGGAGGCAAACAGCTTTCAAATAGTTCAATGAAAACTATCAAATTTTCACAATAATGTGTGTTTTAGGATGCTACGTCAACCCTGGGCTATTTTTCTGCATTGCATCATGATGCTTGATGGTGTAGAACAAGTATGACATTGATGCTTTTGAAAGGCTTTTGCATCACTGAAGCCATAACCAGCACATGGTGCAGCTAATGATGATTTTATTTTTAATTAAATTATTCAATTTAATGTAGAACGGACAATTTCTTTTGACAGTAAAGTCAGAAAATAGTATAAAAATATAATAAATTAGAATTACAAAAATAGAATTTAAAAAAAAATAAGAAAAAGATTAATATGAGGACCTGGAGGCAAGAAACACTAAACTTTGAAAATGACAATTTTAAAATTAGTTGCCCATTACTTTGGTAAACTGAGTCCGTTTTAGAGTGAGTATCCAATGGGATTCTGACAGTAGAAACATCTGTATCAGAAAAGACAAAACACCTACGGTTTGAAGAATTACCATAACTCTCTGAATACCATCTAACCACACAAATGAGTTTAAAGAGTGTGGGATTCATCCTGTCAGAGCAAAGTATTGAATGTTGGCAATTGTGAAACAGTTTGCCCACAGCCACCTCCTCTGTACTTTAGCATGAATCCACAGCGGCTGCCACCTACAGCATGTGAACCACCCACCTGTAGCCACACAGAGCGAAACGTCCAGGAGAAATCCTTCACCCAGTGTGATTAAAGCTAGAACTCTGGCATCAGGGGCCCCAAGCGAGACAACACACTCTCTCCAGTTCCCAACCCACTCGTTTAATCTCCTGGCCTTGATGCAAATGCTTCAGAAAACAGTGGTACTCTCACTGTGTGAACTAACTTCCATCTTTAAGTGAAGTAGGAACTTTATCAGTCTTTTCTTTGTGCTTACACTCTAATGTGAAGAGAGATGCAACAAAAAGTTGTCACCTTACTCCTCTCAGTATCTACACCACAAGAAAAACACCCAAAGCCCTTTTGAAAGATTATTAAAGATCACCTTTGAGTGAAATCTGACTACATGTTTAATGTTTTTGAACTGTTCCCTCAACAAGTAAAGACTGCGCAAATGCAATGAGATCTTTTTTGGGATTTCCTGATATTTTATGAAACAAATATGAAACAGATAATTAATAAATTGCCTTGCCTATGTTCTTAAACTGCACATTCTTAGATCCTATTAATTTGTTTCCATCCAAAAACACCAAAAAACATACATTAGAAAAAACAAGAGTGAAATCTCTCTTCCTGTGTAAAGTGTGTGTTCTTCTGACTTCCCTTCAAACGCGAAGTGTCTCCTCCTGCAGCATTTTCACCCCAAACAACAAACGGTGCAGCTGACCACCATTTAAAGTCTACAGCATCGTTCAGCTCCAATCTCTCAAGCTACTGATTGAAATCGATAAGCTCGCTTGGGGCCCGGGCCCCGTCTAATCCCACCGGGATGTAGAGCCAGCAGCATCACCCCACCCAGCGAAGAGCAGACCTCAGGCACAGACGGAGTAGACAAGGAGGGGGGGGGGGGGGGGAAAAGTGGGGAGAGCCACATTGAACAGTGTCAGGGCCTCAGGGCCTACTGGGACGCTGATAAAGTACCTGGACATTTTTATAGACAAACTACTTATTTCCGTCCTCATATCGCTTGGGAAGACTGATAACTTTATATTCCTCTCACAGCAGAGGAATGAAAAGAGGGGGGCCTTTCAGGAGTTTAATTGATCAAACTGTAGCCACAAGGGTTTTTTTCTGGAGATAAAAAGGACTAGCACTCTCCCCTGTACAATACAGAGATCTTTTAAAAAGCACAGCCAATGAAAAAAGAAAATGTAACTCATTATGCAAAGTCATTACAGGCCTCAGAATATACTACTTAAAGAAGGGTAGTTAATGGTGGAATTATATCGTACAGGATTTCCAGAGGTCAAACTACCGGTCAGAGGATAACATTATTTTAAAATGTCCAGATTATTACTTCAGCTGAACCATAGATGGCTGTTTTGAAGTCAGGCCTAAGTATGAAGACGATTTCCAGTGTCACACAACAGTGAAACAGACTTTCATTACTGCTCACAAGGCCATTGGGAAGGGCATCGGGCCAGAGGTGGGTCCTTCAACTGGAGGGACTCAAAACATACAACACAGCCATCTGTACATCCATCTGTCCATCCATCATTAATGCATTCATCTATCTATCCCTCCATCCATCCATCCATCCATCCATCCATCCATCCATCCATCCATCCATCCATCCATCCATTCATCCATCCATCCATCCATCCATCCATCCATCCATCATCCAGTGACAATCGGTGAGAGGCAGGATACAGCATATATAAGTCGCCAGTTCATCACAAAGCCAACACACCTAAGCAGCTATTCATGCTACTGGAGTTTTAGAGTCACCAACTCACTATATTACAGCTTTAGATTTTTTTATTATCATTACTGATCGTAGCAGGAACTCCACACTGACAGGCCCAACTATCCAAACACAGAACCTTCTTGTTGAGCTTCCATCATAAGTTAGAAAGAACACCATTTCCAAACAGTACTTTATCTATAGTCATTGTAAATAAGTGCTGCATCATGGTTCAGACAGTATAGGAAATACAGCAATTTTCAAGTATTTGCCGAAGCAATTAGTCTCCAGACATCGGGATGTTTTGTGTGGTTTGATCATTAAATTAGTAAAACCTTCACCAAATGTGTTCTAATGCATTTTCCAGAAGGCAGTAACTAAAATTCTCAGAGGATGTCCATTGCAATTGCTTTCCTACAGTATCATTATATATTAATTTAGTATTTCTAACAACTGTCGATGCTTTTGGTCTGTATGTCAATTAAACATATCAAACTGAGATGTTATCTTGCTGCATTCATGCTGTGTTGACATTTACAAAGTAACCAATCAAAAAAAAAAAAAAACAGTTCTCGTCACTTCCTATCTGCAAAGTTTAAGATAATGGGGACTTTTGATCCAGACCATTTTTTTCACATGGTGATACAAACCAATGACGCATCGACAAATCCGTTGCAAAATATTAGCAAATGTACCATTGCTGTTCTTACAAATTTATCAAATCCAGAATGGATTGATCTGGATTTGATGAGGTTTTGATCATCTTCTTTTTCACAGCAAGCATGTTTGATTTTGTGAATCTCCAGTGTTTTCAGGATGACCATGTGGAACTTGTGGGCCAAAAATAGGCCTTTAAACAAGCAGACAGAGGAGACCCTATTCTGACTGGTGCAGATGTATGAATGACATTATCTGATATTTGGCAGGTGGTTGTCAAGCGTCTCCAGATGAGATGTATCGTTATCTTACATTTTATTTTAAGCTCATTGCTGCACTTAATAAAATAAATTGCAATACATATAGATGTTTTAGACAATTTTTTTGTGCATTCACTAATGTGGGTGTGTTTTTAACAACTCAGAAGGATGTTTCAACAGATGCTGCTTCCACAGTGGTTATAACCTGTTATAATCTGTTAACTACATTCTCTAAAAGGTATTCATCATAACTCCAGGTTCTTAACTTAACAAGTTAATTAAACGTGGTTTCATAGAGAGGGAGGACACCCCTGCACTAACTACTAGAGCATTAATCCATCCAACCCAGGACAGTGCAATGGTGAGGGGAGGGGGTGAAACAGGATCAAATCTCACCCCCTGTGTTTACTACAGCCTAGAAAAAAACTGAACGGGTTTGTGGCTAGAAACAAAGTATTTACCTTTCCCATCCCGGCGACAGAGCCTCCACACGGACGGACTGCCTCCTGTTGAAAGCAAAGCGGGAGGCTTTTGCATCCTTAAACACAAAAATCACCCGACGCGTCCATCTTTATTGTCTCCACTGACTCCTGGTATTAAATTGTGCAAAGCAGATAATACAAAACGCGGCATCTATCATGCATGTCCTCACTTGACACGTCAAACGTGCAGAATAAAAAAACTGGAAGTCGACAAATCGAGCACATCCACGGCGTGTGGCGGATTTTGTTAAGATGTGAGAATGCATTAGAATGCAAGAAATGGTGTGATGGCGAGAGGGACTGTTGGGAGAGACAGATCTGCATATGGAAATTAGGCTTAGCGTGGATAAAATTCGACTTAAACTGCTGCTTTATTATGAATTTCTTTCGACGGAACCCCTGCAGTGACACGAAAGGAAAAAGTCACTAACAGGTATGGAGCAGGTACTATTATTCAGTGGACTAAGTCGTCTGAATGGCGACAAAAGCGCATGCAGATATTATTTAGGATTTCAGGATTTTTTTTTTTAAATCTATTTTTCATCCGCGTCAAAGAAAATATGTGTGTGAAATTTAACTTCAATGGACGCTCCAAGTTTGACAAAATAAATGTGTATTTTAACTTACAAAGTTCAATAATGTCAACGTTATTCTCATTCCTGATGTAAAACGCAGTTCAGTGTTGTCAGTATTATATTCAGGACATTTGATTTATTATTTTTCAGAACACATAACTGGTAACGGGACGCTCCCTGGTGAGACAATGCGATCAAGGAAACACGTTACAGTGACTTCTCTTGTTCTGTCCGGAGAAAAGCTGTGACCACGCCCACTTTGAAACTTTCGTCCAATCGTCTTTCGCGTACTGATTGTACGCATGCGCTCTATTCACGCGGGAGCCACCGAAAACCCAAACAACGGAATGACGGCTGTGTTACCTTCATGTCTGTTTAACGTTTGAGGACAGTTCCACTCGTGAATAAGAGGAAAAGAGGTTTGTCGATATTTTATTAACGAATATGCTTCTGGAGGAACTGGTGTGTTCAGTTTAGTTTAACTAGAAATCCTGAAATGTCATTTAAACGTTGCTAACTTCAACTTCATTCGCAAATTCGACAGGTTATGTACAATTACAGTACAGTACTAGCTACTAGATACGCAGCACGACGTTAACTGTGATGTCGCTTTATTTACCGACAAATATTCACATTGTGGAGAAATTGATCAACTAAATGCGGTGTGAAATATTTTACAAATTGCGTTCAGTGAACTGCGTTGTTCAGTAGTTTACTCTGTTATCTAAAGCAACACAGGTTACCAGACTTTAGTGGTTAATCTGCAGAACGTGAAATCCCTAATTTTATATTATGTTATACTAGGGATACAGCTCTGGAAAATGACAGCTTGCACTATTGGTTTGTGCTATTCTATTCTACATTTTATATGTCAATATCAGGATATGTAGTGTATAGTAAAGATATATTTATTGTGTAACAATCGTGTTTGTCTGATGTTTTGTCATTCAAGGTGGCGCTGACCTCCACCATGGCAGATGATTTCAGTCAATCCCTCACCCCACCGGTTTCTCCCTTTGCAGCAGACAGTTTATGTGAGCTAATTGCAGCTCGACCGCCACGCTTCTGCTGCTCAGAAACAAAAGAGGACCCCACTGGAGCTCTGTCCACTGAGGGTTACGCTGCCAGAGGCTCCCTGAAACGGTACAGTCACTGTTAGTTCACCATAATGCAAAAATATTTTCTAATTCGGAGTTTGCACCTTAAAAAGTCTGTCCCAGAAATTATGCGCCAGTGAAATGTATTGGTAGCAACATACGTTGATAATTCTGAGTGACTGTAACTCAACTGTTATGATTCTTGAGTGGCAAAATGAAGAAGCATAAACTCCTGCCTCACTTCACCAACATTCTATTTGTAGGCTGCTGTTACATCTTGACCCGGCTCCTGCAGAGTACGACACAGACACAGTAGAGATATTTGGCTTCCCCTGGGTAAAAGAGACCGCCCTGGTGGAATCCACAAAGTTACTGTTTGGTTTGCTCAGGTAAACCAACATGTGAAACAGACTCAGTAAAATTTTCTGTTAAATGATACGCAGTTTCAGTATTAAAATATGTTGATAAATCCATGTTAAACCAAAGGTCCTTTTCCAAGACTTGAAAAGTCTGGAAGTGATATTCTTTTCTTAATGAAGTCGTTTTACTTTGTAACTAACATATATTTGTCACTGAACTGACTTGGTCTCTGTTGTATTTCAGACAAAAGGTTTACAGGCTGGAGATTATGGTTCAGTCCGGCTCGCATGACTTTGGTAATGTTTTGCAACATGTCATTAACAAGTAGCTCTCCAACAATTTCCTTACACATTTAAAAACAAGTAGAATATTTTGGAAACTATAGAATACCTTTGTTTTCTGCATTGAATGCAAGCATCAAATAATAAACAGACAAATATGGTTGTAACTGTCTTGTAAGTAAGCATGCTGATTCCCCAAGAAATAGGTTTATTCACGTGTATACAGACATTAATTTTCTCACTTATTGGTACATGGACATGTGTAACTTGAGGTTCATAAAGACTGGAATGTGCTTTGTGTCCCTAATGTGTTGAAGGTCAAGCTGGCAGCCTCCACTATGAAGCAGAGGACCTGAGACAGCAGTGTGTTTTTTTTCTCCAGTACGTCAAAGTCTTCGTGCACAGGTGACTATAAATTTAATTGTGGGTGTGCTTCTCATGTAAACGTTTTATTTTTGTGTTAGAAAGCTGTCTGTTTATCCACTGTTACTTTGGTTGTTTATTACTGGCTTGTCTTTTTTTTATGTTCAGGTACCTGGAACCTTCCAGCTCCATGGATTCAGATCATTTACACCCCTATGAGGAGCTGGAAGAGCAGCTACCTTCTGCTCTTCTGGAGGAGCTGTTAGGCATCACTCTCCTCATAGGTCGACTCAAAGACCTGCCCGCCAACGTTCAGAGTTCCCTCACAATATCTAACCAGGGAAAGGTAGGTGTGTGTGTGTGTGTGTCTGTGTGTGTGATTATGTGAAAAAGAGAGTTCAAACTGTTATGAGGAGCGACCCTGAGGTGTTTCTACCACCTAACGTCTTACTATAATGAACAAAGTATTTTCAGTTGACTTTTCTGCTGCTGACATTGACCGTGTTCTGTTTCTTGTACAGATTTTTCCTCCTTCGTGGCATTTATTGCATCTTCATCTTGACATCCACTGGTCAGTCTTGGAGATCCTTCACCTGCTTGGTCTTAAGATGCAAGGTAATTATCAAATCCTTGTTTAGACAGGAAGTGGAAACATGTATAGGTAAACTATACATTAACACTGTTTTACTATTGGAAAGCCCTTCAGTGTAAACACTATAAAACATTATATGGTAGCAAAATTTCATGATATCCTGAAAGCATAGAATTGTTGCATAGAGGCTGCATGATATTATATATATTTATATTTTGATATAATTTAACAACAACATTACAATGTGCCTCTACACAATAGTCTCATGACAGGACTTGCAAAGTAAATCTAAGGATAATATCGTCAAACGTGTCCGTCTAAAACATTTGGCTCTCGTCCTAGAAGACAGTTTAAGGGGTTGTTCCTGAAATGTGACTTTTAACAGCCAGTGCAGTTAGCAACAGCCTGACCTTCAGTTCATACAGAGTTATAATCACGGAAACAGGCCGTCTGTCATTTTACCGGTTCATCTCTGCAGGCCAGGTGGTGTACGCCCACCAGTTTGTGAACCTGACTGGAGAGAACCTGACTGATAGCAGTCTGTTTGAAGAGCACCTGTGCAGTCTGCTATGTGACCTCACTGGTCTGGCCATTGGCAAATACAGCAAGGTGGGCGTCTAGTCACAGCTCATTATATCTTCCTGTTGAAACGTATTTCAAGCTTGTTTTTTCCCCGCTCAGACTTGCTATACTGGAGTTTAATATGTTCATGACAGCCTTTAATACTTGGTGGAAGCTGCAGATTGCAAATACTGATAATAACTTTGCCTTTTGACGTGAAATGCCCCTAGAATGTTATTCTTTTAAGGGCAGATAAATGTTCTCTAACAGCATCAGTCTCACATGATTATGCTATAGCATATTTTACATGCACACTATGTGGGTTATTTAAAACTGTAATCACAATAATTGTATAATTTTTATGTCAGTGATGAATTAATGGCAAGTAGAGCTGCAGCTGAAAGCATTCTGTGTTAAACTGACTCTGCTGATTTTTAGGTGAGGCCTACAGAGGCAATGAACAGCCATCATTATCACTGCTCCTGCACCAAAGAGCTGTGGGTGCTGCTCATGCATCTCGTGGAACACAGGAATAAAGTATTGCATACGCAGGTAGTGCATGCACACACACACATATATGTTCACAGCCATACAGTAAAATATGACCTCATTTATGCCAAATTAACAAATGTGTGTTTCTCGCCAGTCTTTTTGGAGCTACATGAATTCATTGTTGAGGCCTCTGGTTTTGAGGATGCCAGCAGCGGAGGAGTTCAGCGGCCTGCCCACACACTGCATGGACCCTCTTGGATTCACTTGGTGGCTGGTCACTCAGTTATCCATGCTAGGCCAGTACTGTCGTAATGGCACCCTGGACACTGAGGTGAGAACCTGATGCTACTGAAACCTTAAGATTCTAGCTCTGTGAGGCTGATGATCTTGCTTGTGCGATCAGATCACATCACATGGTGCCTTTAAAGCGCTGTCACAAAAAAAAATCTCATGGTGCACTGCCCTCAACTTTACTTGAAAGTGTGGATTTGAAATTCTCTCCCAGTTTTTATTTGGCACTGATAGACCAAGGAAACCGAAGATATGATTGTTTTAATTTGACAGTAGAAAATGTTTCTTAGAGTATAAATGTGCACTTATACTTATACCAAGTATGGGCATGTTAAACATTTTTATGTGGTATATAGAGTCAAAATCAAAAGTATTTCAAAAAACAGCCAAAATAGGCTCAGGATCTAATGGGCTAGACTGAAAAACAAATGTATTTTCTTTTATGGTACTAAAATCCTTTCTAAGTAGATGTAATCCATTGAGGTAGTAAACCATTCTTTATTAACATTGTAGATTCAAATATATTTCACATGCCTTCCAAGCGGCGTTTTAAGGTGTCATTTGAGTCTTGAAAAAGAAGTTGTCTTGACACTTTAATGGAAATGGGGTAATTAAAGGGACAAACTAGAGAAAACAGTGCTTAGACTGTGACAGAGCCCCTGTATTGAGTAGAGCAACTACCCTGAAAGCAAGCTGTCTCGAATTTAGTCTTAAACCTGACTTTTCACCAACGTATTTACATCTTAAATTTGCAGTCACAGAGCCATCTGGGGGATAACTGGACTTTTGTGGAAGAACTGCTCAGGTTAACCTGTAACCCCAAGGTCAACACTCCTAAGTTCATGCTTATACAATTACACAATGGATTCCCTACCTTCACTAGTAAATGAAACTGTTCATTCACAGGGAGGTCTTGCAGAAGAACAGGTCAGGATGCATGTCCACTGCTGTCTCAGTCTATGTCTGCTGTGGGAGCCGAGCACCAGCGCCGTCTCCACCCTCTGGGACTACTACAGCAGGAATCTGGTGAGAACAACTCAATACAGATGTTATTGTCATACAGATGTTCTTCAAACACTTTCTTTCCTCATTCTAACCATCTCAAGTTCAGGATGAACCTCCGGGTTATGTGGGGACACATTTTCAGTTTTCCTGGGGTCATCGGGTGTTTTGGGTCTATCTTTTGAAAAATGCATCTTTTCTGATCCAGAATGTATCACATCTGACAATTTATGTTTGGCTGCCATTCTGATATATTTGAAATAAGTGTGATTCAACCCCCTTTTTTATTAGGTTTATTAGTAAAATAAACTATTTGTCGGCTGTTTGCAGTAACCACATCAAACGAGAACAGTTTGAATAGCTCAGTGCCACGGATTTCACAAGCGTTTTCCCCCAATGTAACACAATTACTAGTTTTACCAGCTGCTACTGTCTCCTGTGGCTGAACTGGGGGGTTTTGAGCTACTGCAGCTGTCTTTCTTATATTTTTGGATCAGTAGTTTGAGATTGGTCAAGGAGAAAACAAAAAACTTTGTGACTCTACTGATAAAATAAGTCTATGAAGGTAGGCGCAGCCTTATAACGACATCTGAACTGTAAATACGCCTCTCGTGATGAATGATCTTTAGTTATTATAGTCATTTAACTCACTGGATGACATTGACGTCTATAGATGTCAGTTACATTTTTTTCAATGGGGAGGGCTGGGGGACAGTCTGATGGAGCTTGTCAGTGAAAATCAGGCTTCTAATCATGGAATTTAGCGTGATCCAGTTACAGAACAGAGGATGGTGAATCACAGGGAGACAGAAAAGTTATGGCGGCTCACAATGCAACATGTCAGAGCTCACCCGCAAGCGAAAGTGGTGTCTCTCTGAGGAAAGCATGTTGTGATCGGTCAGACAGAAAACACAGAGAAATGTCTGGAGCATCAGAGAAAGTCCACAGAAGGAGATCAAAGCTCTGGCAGCCAATGAGTTAAAAGTAGCATCTTGTGTACAATGTGGAAACACAACTTTACATCTGTTCTACTGAACTATTTAAACATCTCTGTGGTTTGTTAATTAAACAAACAGCTGATAAATAATAAAGTAATTTGCCTGTAAACTTCATACAGAATGAATGTTTCTTTGCTGAAGAAACATTAACTTAGATACACGTAATTGGTTGTACAGTACAGCTACATTTTGTTGTCCTTCCTTCCCAGAATGCTTCCTTCAGCGTACCCTGGCTGGGGATCTCTGGCCTGGGCACGTTATACAAGACTCCCCTGGCTTTGTTGGATCAGGCACGCAGCTGCTGCTCCCCTTCTCCCCTTCACTGTCCAGGACACACCCAGCTCTACCGCTCAGCCAACTCCTTCCACATCTTCCTCCGGGTGCTGGCGCTGTGCCTCGCCCAGGACAGGGCTGGTGGAGTCCCCCAGAGACAGATCAAAGGAAGGTGAGGTGGATGGGAGGCTGGGAGGCTTCGCAGTTCTCACTCCTTCACCTTCACTTCCATCGTGATAACCAGGTCTCGGTGCCAGGCAGCTGACTCCACACACTGTAGTGTTAAGTTTTATAAAGTAACAGAAGTAATGGGAAATTATTTCTGATCAGAAGTACTCTACAGCATTTTGTTTTCTCTCAGTCTGCTAATTTGTGATGTTTATCGTAGCGTTTAGATTTGTGTGTGCAAATGTAGGTGCATACTTGAATAAGCACACAAACAACATGTGTGTTTGCACACTACCATACATTTCAGTCTTGCTTGTGTTGGTGCCAGGTGCAGTGCAGACTCCCAGTGTGTCTTTGATATTTACTCAGGCCCCCCAGTGAAGCAGGTGTCTCAGGAGTCAACCACCTGCTCTTCAGCCCAGACCAGTGCCAAAAACACACACACACACACACTGCACCTGCTCCCTTGAGCAGTGACATGAACTTAGAGTCTGCAGGCCGTTGCATGGACAGAGAGTGTGTTTTTGTGAAAGAAAGTAAGACAGGAGAGAGGAAAGATCACAAGCAAACGTGCACCGTGAGAAGCGAGCGACGGACCGTCTTAAATCCCAGTTCGGCCGGGCGCCAGAGAGAGACAGCCGTAGATAAATCTGCCTAATGACTTCCCTCTGTCTAGAATGTGCTCAGTAGCGCCGCAGACATGGGGGCTAATTATCTAATGAGCGTGGCGGTTAATTCGCCTTAACGGAGCTGTGTTGGTTTCCAACACGGATTGAGAGAGGCTCTTGGGCGGTGGGGAGATGTGGGTGGCAGGCAGTCTGGCAGCAGTCAGAGCGGGTTGGGACGAGTCCAGAACCCCCCCCCCCATATCCCCTTCACCTCCCTCTCCGCTACCTCCCTCCCTCCCCCCCCCCCCCCCCCCCCCCTTCAGGAGGAGTACTCACTGTATAGCTACACCATTCCGGCAGCGTTCCTGCTCCTGGCCGGACTCTGTGGGACGCCCGCGACGAGCATGTTGATCTCCATCACGGAGAGTTAGGAGCATCTGCTTGCCTCCGGAAAAAAAGCTGTCCAGAATAAACAGACAGGCAGGTTGGGAGAACACAGACGATCCCCAGTGCTGCTTTTCAGAGCGCTGCTTATATTCCTGTTACATATTACTCATTCATCTATTTAAATCTCCCTCCCCTCGCGCTCTGACTGCAAGCTTGACCACCTTCCCTATTTAAAGTCCTCTGTGGGTGGAACTAAACTGATTTCAGCATTAACCTGGACGTTCCCGGTTCCTCTCTCGACTCCTTTTTTATCAGTCATACTTCTCACCTGTTTGGTCTGAGGCTGTGTTTGGGAGGTGGGTTGTAAACGGGGGAGGGCTACAGCTTTCTGTGTTTCCCTACCAGGCAGGCAAACAGCGAGCTGGATGTGTGACAGTGCGTGTGTGTGTGTGTGGTTTTATTGATCTCTCGCTGGTGTTGCAGTAAATTGGTTTGGCTGTAGAGAGAGCGACCGAGCGCCTACTGCTGTGTGTCTGAGTGTCTCTGACATTTAACATGATCTTTAAAGGCATTTCTCCACAGTGCCTGCAGGATGTAACAGCGTGCTGGGTGAGAGAACCACCCAGCACGCTGTTACATCCTGCTTACTCCCTCTATCTCTTTCTCTCTCTCTCTCTCTGTCACACACACACACACACACACACACAGACGCTGGGCCTCTCCTGTGGAGCTTAGAGGGTGATGGAGGCAGGCGGTGTGGTAGTTCAGGTAATCAGCATTTAAAGTCGAGGGGTTTCAATAGAGCGAATAATTTCAGACGAGACGTTCAGAGAAAGTAAATAAGACTTTAAATTGTTTATTAGTGAAACTTTTAACAATTTCGTTGCCTCCAATCAATAGATGAACACTGTGATCTTGTCTCCGACTCACTTCTTCCTCCTGTGCCACGTTTCAAAACCTTTTGTTTCCAGGATTTATTCCAAGTTCTCCGCTAAGAAGATGCAGGAGCTGTCGGAGGCGGGCCTGATGAACTTCCTGCTGCTGTTTCTGGTGGTGGCCAGGCAGGTGGAGCTGGAGGATGTAGCTGGCAGAGCCTGTGAGCTACTAGGCTTCCTTCCCTCCAACTGCCCCACGGGGCACCGTACTCTGGTCTGGAGAGGACAGTTATCGCTGCTGATGTTAATCCGGGTGTGTGTTAATCAGGAATGTCCTCTAGATCTGCATTGTTACAAACTGGGCATAGAAAAAGTTTTTCCTCTGGTCCATGATTATTTTTTTGTCTTTTTCCAGGAGAGAGGTCTTGATGTTGGCGCCCAGGCTTCCTGGTTGGCCTCCTCCTTTAATGAGACGGCCAAAGAGTTCTACAATAAAAACACAGACGTGTCTCGCAAACTTGCCCTCTGGGGACCCCTCAGCTCGTACCTGGAGGGTGTGGCAGAAGTGTTTGAAACCAGTTCCAGCCTCAGCCTATCAGAGGAAAAGCTGCTCAACGAAGGGTTTGATTGGTTGTTGCCTGCGTGCCGCCTTTCAGAGCTGAATTCAGCCTTGAGTTTTTTGCAGACCATACTTGACCAACTCAGGTGAGACTCACCAGATCTAAGTACATCTTTCCTTTCATTCTTTTCTATTGCTGCTTCCTCACAGTGGATACAGTCAGACAAGTGATTTCTGACCCAGTGCAAGTTAAGGTATTTTTAAAATTTGATGTGGCTGCAGCAGAAAATAGTGGTCTCTGATGCACTTCTCAGAGTCCACTGACCTCTAAACTGTCAATAGGTGGACTCTGTTGTCTGCAGGGATGAGTGCCTGTGAAATCTGTGTGTTATGTTCAGGCCCCTGTTTGTCTCAGTGGACCCGGTGGCCGAGGTCACCCTCAACAGGTGCTGGTGGAGCCCTGAGTAGAGTTACAGGCCCGGGGGAACCTCAGTGGAACCTCCTGTCATTTGGAGGACGGTGGCAGTGCTGCATGCGTGATGATTGACGATGGTCAGTGAGGCTTCAGGATGGGTTCAGCCATGGGACACTGGTGTTTGTTACACAGCCGACTGCAGCTACAATCCACAGGGCCCGAGATGAAACACTCTGTTCATGTGCGGAGGGGAAAGGGGGGAACAGAAGCAGCATATTCAAATCAGGTGAGACCAGAAGGTCTGTGGGAAACTATGTGGATATTTTATTGCCAGACTCAGAGTTAAAACTGAATAAAGTCCAGTTGTTCATCATTTCCCTCAGAGACTGAGGCTTCTATTCTGTCCTAGCACCGTCCTACACCACATTAAGAACAAGAACCTAGCCGCCCCGTGTCAGGAGCAGGTGCAGCCAAAGATCACGGCGTGGCTCGCTGAAGGCAACTGGGAAATCTCCCTCTGGAAGGCTTTCGTTGTGGTACCGGCCAAAACTTGGTTGACAAGAAGGAGGAGCTAAATTTCTGGCTAGGCAGTGTCCACATGCTAGTGCTAGCTAGTAGCAAATTGGTGGGCTTCATTTCTCAGCGCTGAAACTAAACACAGGAATTACACCTGATTTAAAAACATGTTGATTCAAAGAGTATAAATCAGCGTGTTTTCAGTCCCTGATCTGGTACTGGTTGAACTGCTATAGTTCTCCATATGTCTGCAATTTCATTAACAATTCTTACACTATAAATAGTGTAGAAATGTACCTTTGCCGTGTCGCTAAGCATTGAAAATAATACTGTCACTGTGACTTACAAAAGGTTAATTAGTGAGTTGAAACACTAGAATAAGTGCATGTTAAAGTTAAGTGTTGCTGAATTATGTAGGGGTATGATTAAATTGTCCGGTGTCTACTTCCCTCCCTCTCCACCCTGCACAATTACACTCATTTCCACACTTGTCCACACACCAAAAGGGACACACCAACCTAACGCTGCTATTTCAATGCAGAGCCTCCATAACATAATATCTCATTAGCCATGCTAATTCCCAAACTTCCCATCTCAGTTGTTGGGGTTGGAGGGCATACATTTGCACATTAATGGCAAAGGGAAGAGAGAAGTGAACTCCCAGCCCCTCGGTGTTACGGCTCGGACCACACTGACCCATTTAGCACACACAAAAAAACAAAATAAACATGTTCTCTCTTTCAAATCTGTTCCGACAAATTAAACATAATTCTTCAGCCTGGCAATTCTGGGTATCTCTTTGTGATTAATGCTTTTTTTTTCTGTGACACAATTAATGGGCAATTATGTAGACTGGCAAATTTAGCCTGTGGATCATTATGTCTACTGAGAGTCGTGTGGAATCTGCACACATTAAAGGAATTATTTTGTCAGTGACTGAGGCGTTGAGTCCGAACGTTCAGTCTTGATAGCCATCGCCATGGTGCTGAGGCAAGAAACCAGAGGTAGGCATAATTCCTCACTTCTATTCCTTCCCATGACCCTCTGATGTGGGGGGGGGGGTTGGGTTTGTCACTGGTTGATGAGCTGGCCTCGGAATGATGTGTTGGATCTGTTTTCGGCACAAACAATTAATCCCCATCTCTTTGCCCTGAAAAAATACAAGCCTCCCTGCCTTTGCGTTTGTCTTTGTCCACATTAAAAAAAAATTGGAGATATCGAGCCTTTGTCTTAAAAGTCAAGGACGATGACTCTTGGGTTGCTAAATAGTGAATTAGCAACAGTAATACCGACACTGTTTGAAAGTGCTACGTGGACCATATTGAACATAAAGTGGACGCTGGTGAGTGTTTGATGCATCTGTCAGTAAGATTATTATTTCATGTAGGTAAGGGAAGGGTTAAACCAGGTCCCTAATAGTGTGTTGGCATGTGTGTGAGTGTGTGTACATTGTAAAATGCTGCAATGAGGAGGATTAAGTGGGGTCTCTGACAATGTCTTGTACAATGAGGGCTGATGGGTGTGAAAGGCCCATTCCGCAGCAGTAACGAGGCTAATGAATTCAGACTCTAATCGATTGTCTCAGCTCTCTCTGGATTAGATGCAACCTTGCTAGAAGGGAAGGCATTGCGAAGGTGTGTGTGTGTGTGTGTGTGTGTGTGTCGTGTGTGTATGTGTGTGCGAACGCCATAGCATCAGACTAGAGTGTGTGGTGGTGGTGAGGGGGTTAGAAGTTTGTCTGTCATTCCCTCCTCCTCCAGCACACCTCCACTCCGCTCCCTCACACCCCCGTCTGGGCCAAAGAGGGGGACAGGAGGATCATCTCCAGTCTAAATGAGATTACAGCTCCTTCAGCTGCTTATCTGGGCTAATGCCAACCACTGTGGGGCTGCTTTAGCAGCTGGGGCCAGGGCCAGGGATGAGCTACGAGAGCCAAAGTATAGTCTGTGTACAGGGGATCAGCTTTAGTCTTCGCTCTATGCTGAGAATATCCTCCTCTCCTTCCCCACCTCTTCCTCCACCCTGCTCTGCAGCACACCGCTGCACCCAGTAATCCCCCCAGGAGAGCAGAGAAGAAAAACACGAGGAAGGAGTGAAAGAGAAAAGGGGATGCGAGGATTTGAGAGAGTAGCGCGTGGAGTTGGAGGTTGTGGATGTTGTACAAGAGAGGCAGTGTTGAGTTTGGATTCGGCATCAGATAGATTTGTTTATGTGCTGTCTTTGTGTGTGTTTGTGTCTGTCTGTCTGTCCTGACAGGCGGGTCCATCAGCACAGGGTCCAGTCAGCGGCCCCTTTGACAGGTGCACCCTCTACCACCTGTGTGGTGAAAGAGCGCCACCTAGCGGTTGCAGCGGCGCTCTGGGCACACTTCTTTCCCTTCCTGTGCAGCCTACGCCTCTCTCAGACCCCCACAGCACAGCTGGCAGATGCTGCTGCAGGTCTGTGATGCCCATTGGGCAGAAAAAGATGAATGGAGGGATGGGTTGGAGGAGTGGGGAGTGGTGATAGAGAGGAGGACATGAGCAATTTATGGGGAGGATAATATGATTTACTGATGTAAAGATTCACAGAATATGGGAATAAAGTATCTACATGAAAATTCAGGAGCCATGCTTGAAGCGATCACACCGTACTGACACCATTTCCTCCTCAGGTTTCACCCTGTTGGCCTTGGATCTGCCCAGCTCGGCTCCTCAGGACCTTCAACCCAACCCGTCGCAGTCCATCATGCAGCGTTTTGGTTGGGATGACATGGTTCACCCCCTGCTGGTGACTCGCTACCTTCCCCATCTGCTTCAAAACAGGTGCAATTAGCCTTTGAGAGCTATCCTTCATGCCGATGCCTCAATCGAAAAGCATTTTTATTGTGTTTCTTCTGATGCTGAGAGATCAGGTCAGTCAGACGGGTGGGGGGTTACACTTCAGTACCTGTCACCTACCAGGCTCCATAATGGTACATAACCTTTGACAACACTGTTTTCAACAAACCCTGTAGGTGTCTTTGGTTATATCTACTCTTTATAGTAGACAGCGAGTGTCCTTGGTGTTATCCAAATAAGGTTTAATAAAGACTTTGCCTCCATGCCTCTAAACAGAATTTGAAATGTAGTGCATCTTCAAAATTATACTCAAGGTTGTCAAACGACGTGACTGTTTCAACCTCTACGGTCCTCTTCAGGCGCTGCCAAGTAATATTAAGGCACTGGTCCTGAATATAAAGCCAGAACAAGGACAGTCCTTCTATTTATTGTTGAAGAGCACCGACCTGCCAAGTCTCCATTCACTGCACTATGTGCTATTTATCATTGTGCAACTAGAGAGGCAGGTAATGGTTTCATTCATGCAGAAATGAAATCAAATCACCAGACCTTAGTCACAAGTGTTCACCCCCCCTGTCGCTCTCTGGACCCAGAATCACAAAACTGAAGGAATCTGACGGAGGAGGCTTTCTTGTGTTTCAGAGACGGGTTTATTTTAGTGCTTGTGTGGTTTTGGTTTGAAGCATTCTCCTGTCAGAAGATGAGAAATAAAACTTTTTTCATTTATGAACTTTTGAACTTGCCACTCACATATTTCTCAACTGTTTTTCCATCGACAGTAAAGTCCAGTCAATCCCATTGGTTTTCACTTCATATTTACATGACATGATGGTGTCTTTCCCAGTGAGCTGATGTCCTCGCTAAGCGCCGATTCTGCTGCTGTCAGGTCCGGTTCATCACAAAGCTTGTCGGTGAGAGCCTGGTTCCGCTGCGTTCTGCAGCAACACCTCCATAAAAACCCAGACGGGTCTCAGAGCAGGACAGGTAACGCCACCGAGTCTACATGGAGAGATAACATCCATATTTCATGTGTTTCATATCATATGAACGTTCATGGCTGGGGGTGGAGACTGGTGGTATCTCATGTTTTACTGCTGATGTCACACTTTAGATTTAGATGACGTAAACCAGTAGTTTACATGAGCTCTTTATAAAGGATGAGTACAGACAGAAGGTCTTGTTCCCAGGTCGGGCCTTTGAGGAGCAGCTGTGTGAACTGACCCGACTCGTGGTGAGGCTCCCTGAGGTGGACAGTCTTTTGCAGCGAGCCGGTCTCCAGCCAACAGCCTCCAGGCCGGAGCCAACTTCAGTCCTGGAGATGTTTGTCAAGGTAGCAAATGCTCCCTGGGCTAAAATATACCGCAGCCTTTATTAACCTGTCCACAGAAGTAAACATCCAATTTATGTGTGAAAATAAATTGGATTTTTGTGTTATAAGAGATACATGGTCAGGTGTTGGCTGCTGTTAGCTGTGGAGGAATTTCTTTCGAGTAGGTTGTCTGATGTTACTCAGTGTATGTTATTAAATCGTATCCCAACCGCTTTGATCCAGTCTGCTGAGCATATCATTAACAATAGCAGCCTGTATCTACATGCTAATGTCTCCATAAATCTCCTTTCATATCTGTGTTCTTGTGGTTTCAGGCTGTAGCCAGTGTGTATTGTGAACTGCAGGTTCTGTCTGAGCGCTCGGTAATGGTGACCAGAGCCCTGGACTACATTGGTGACATCATGAAATACATTAAACCCGCTCTGGTCAGCAAGAACCAAGATGGCCTACAGCTGACCTACTGGGCTGTTGGTAAGAATAGAGCTCATAGAGTCGAATGCGTCACATGTTCGGTGAGGCTTCAGGTGTGTGTTTAGTGTGGTGTCAATCATTTCAGTTGACCCTGGGAGCTTTCTCTTTTGACTCAGGTTGCATAGTGAAGCACTGGAGCCCCCTGCTGGCCACCTCCAAGGCCCAGCAGCTGCTGTTTCGCATTGTGGACGTGCTGCTGCTTCCCCACAACATCACACAGCAGGACAAGGCCCTGAGGGACAGCCTGCCTCTGTATCTACAGGTAACGACAAGCAGTCAGGACCCAGGTCTCAGATCAACTGAAACAAAGGAACTCTTTCAGCTCTCGCACCTCAAGTTAAGTCACATTTCCTTTCAGACAAATTAAATTTCTTTTCCTCCAGGGTCTGTCGGTAGCTTCCAGCGTCTCTCAGTCTCAGGGCGTCTATCTGAGGCAGCAGCTCCACTCTGTTACCCGCAGATATTTGGACCATTTCCTTCCTGCCTCGCCTTCGTTGGGCGTGATCTCCAACCACCCGGTGCTTCTGAGCGCATGTGAGGTACACCCAACCGCCAGGGGAGCAGCGCTGAGGAGGACCATTCTGGAGGTGCTCTGGTACGGCCGTAGAACTTGGACATTGTTTGTCTGTCAGCACCCCCAAATTTCCTACCCATTGACTTAGGAGTCATACTGTTCGCAGTTCTTCAGGACTACTTATTTAAGTGTGCTTTGCCTGTTCCACAGTGAGTGTTTCCTGCGGTTCAAAGGTCACGCCCCTCCTCCTCGCCTAGCATCACTGCTGATGTTCGTCCTGGAGCTTCTGAGACGAAACGGTGACTCAGACCCCACCCTCCTCACGCTGCCCCTCCCTTCTCTGCTGCGCTGTCTGATGCTGGTCAACGAACCTCAGGGTGAGATAAACAAAATAATCACAAGTCCATTAAATGGAGGAAGTATCTTACAACATCTGCGATAGCATCATTTTGGCTGACCTCGTGTGGACTAGATGGGTCTTCTGAGTGTCCTGATGAACCCATCTGGGACCCAGTGGAGCAACCAGATTTAACACCACTAAAGATTCCTCTTAGTTATCTACATAACCGCAGTTCTCTGAGTAACTTCACTTCTGGCCCACGGATAGATGGGAAGATATTGGTAGTGTGTGTGATCAGATCAGTCGCATGTCGAACAGCTCGTATCTGGAGTGCTGCTGTATCTGAACATGCTCTGTTATACCACAGCCTAAAATACAATAAATACGAACTTTGGAGGGTTTGGAAGTTTCATCCAATCTCACTTTGGTGCAAATATGAACCTGAATACTGAAAGGCTTCATTGTTTTTTCTGTCCAGTGAGGAAGACGAGTGCAGATACCTTGCAGCTTGTGGTTGAGCGATGTGCAACTGCGTCTACAGAGGGACCATGTGACCAGATGATCTCTGTCTTACAGTAATGACCATCAGTGTCTGCTGATGTTGCACACACCTGTGCTGCAGCCAGATTTTGCTGCACAAAGACACATTTTAATCCTTTTACTGTTTGTCTCCAATGCTCTCAGGTCATTGGTGGAGGAGAGCGCTGGAGTCTACGACAGGCAGGTGTACAGCGTCCTGGAGACGGTGGCTGTCTTAGATTCGTCTGTGGTTCGGGCACTCGTTCCCAAACTGTCTCTGAGCCTGAGAAACACCGAGCACAAGAGAGGACTGGGCAAGAACATCGCCCTGAGGTGAGCACTCATGATTCACAGCCGTCTTCATCACACTCAACTATTTTTAAAGTCGTCTAGACAATGGAAGGATGTTGCACACTGGCTGAATGAAGATGTCCCCTCACCGCTCCATATCTCTGTGTAACAGGAACTCATACAAGAAGCTGCTGCGCCTCCTTGGGGAGAGTGGGGAAGCTGAAATATCCAGTTTGGAAGCAGACTGAAGTTTTTAAAAAAAGACTTTCCAGGAAGCATTTTGTTCATTGAACCAAGAGAACAGTTCCAGAGCTGTGATGATGTACATTAGACTGAATGTGTGAAACGTCTTCAATACCGGGGATGTAAGAAGTTATTGACACGTCTTGATTATCCTTATTTATAACAGTGTTGATTCTCAACAACTTTTGATTTGTAATGAATCATTTATGTGCTGAAGCTTGTGTGGTTCATTTTGTGTTGTGTTCAAACCCCTGACACCTGGATGCTGTGATCTATGTCAGGGCTGCACAAGATGTCATTTCAGCATCTACTGTATATGTATGTAGGATATCTTACAGGAAAAGTTTGTGATGTGTTTTTTCCAATGTTGTGCAGCCCTGATCTATTTCAGCTATCTAACTCCTCCACAATCATCTAATCTCATCAGTTGAGACACAGACATACAAATTAATAATCAGCTTGTTTACAACAGTACATTACGTTGACGTCTAACGTGTCTATAGTGATACACCTCACATCACTGGATGCCAGTTCACAGGCCTATTTCACACACGAGCGTGTTCAATCACAAACCGTGAGCCTAATGTCAGCCGACTGTATAAAACGTAAAAACAGTAAAGAAGTGCATTTTGTTTTGGCAGATTCTTTTAAATAAATTAAAATGTGGATATATGATATAATAGCCAACTTAATTGTGTAGTAGGGAGGCTGCTTGTGTTCATATCATCAGGTGCTGGATCTGTCTCTGCTCAGTTGGCACTCTGAATTACAGATTTGATGACAGTCGTGGGCGAGCCCGGAGAGTTCAGGAGCAGGAAAAAAAGAGAGTACTGTTTGTTCCAATCCTCTCTTGCTTTTCCAAGTCACAGCAATCTCTTGCAATCCGGCTTTAGTTTGCACCTAATCACATGAATTCTCACTCCTGTCTCCCACAATCACCAAGTCCCATTTTCTGTCATTGCCAGTCATTTTCCAGCCTCATCAAACTGCAACACATCCCTTTATCCGTGCAGCTCTCTGCTATATCGCGTTTCTTTTCTCTGCAGCGACAGATTTGCTTGGAAAACCGGAGAGTGGTGATGCTTTAAACTAGTGTTCGTTATCTATTTTTGCAAAATCACCGTCTTCCTTTCATGGCTGTTCACAGGTCTGATAACAGACTTTCAACTGGTGGATATTTATATCTTATTTATTGTGAAATCACTGTCGGACATGTTTATGGACAGACAAGATGAAAGTGCAGGGATCACATTTTCTCTCATTTGGTCAAAGTGTTTTTCTTTTTTGATCAGCATGAAGAGAGTGTTATTAGAGTTCGAATAATTATATACACTTTGGAAAATATTTGAATGATGACCAGACATTCATTAGCACATAAACAATCGTAGGTCCTGAGCATAAAAATAAACGTCACATATACAATAGTCGGCGCTGCAGCACAAAAATCTAGTGTTCTTTTTTTTCTTACTTGAATAAAACTACAGTTATTTCTGCACTGATTAGCTTCAGTCTCAGGCCCTACGCTGGTGCTAACCTAATCTGTAATTTCAAAGTATATGTGAGCCAATGAGAACACAGCCTTTGTCGACATCTGAAATAAAAATGTCCTCATGCTTTACACAGCCACAAAGTGATGACAGAGGTTTGATGGAAATGTTACAGAGAAAAGCTTTTCCAGCCTAGAATGGGTTATAAAGGACAGTTTCTTTGAACTCCCGTGGACAACTGAGCCATTCAGCGGTGTCTGCTTCCCATGTGTTACTTAATATTGGTAATAGGATTGACATTTTGTTCATGTCTTTTTAGGGAATTATAATCCCTCTGGAATTTTTTTTTTTTCTTCATTTTGCTCGATGCGCCTTCAGTGGACATCATGAAAAGAGTCTCAGTCTTTTGGGAAACACAACAGCTATGCTGTATCACTGAGGCAGATGCTTTTACAGTCTCCTGGAAAGTTGGATAACGTGGCTCTCATAGATCAGGAAAGTATAGTTATTACATTTAGGCCTGAAGTAAATCTCTGTACGGGGGTGATGAGGCAGAGATAGCAGCTTACACAATGATTACTAAGATCGGATGCATTTTTGTCAGCCACATGAAAACACTGACATTTGATAGAATCCAGGCTCCAGCATTGTCCGGTGTTGGTGTTTTGTGAGGTTTTGTTCATTAGTGCTTCAAACGGCACCTATTCTGTGATGGGGTACTTGTAGAGTCTGTAGGTTTGGGCAGGTGAAGTAAGGAGCCGGGAGGAAACAAGCTGCTATCCCATTGGAGGCGAACGGCAGCGTTGGTCCATAAAAAACCTCCTCTTTCCCCTCCGTGGTTAGATCCAGCACCTGAAGGGAGGAAATGTACATGAGATTCCTTATGAATCACCTGCATCTGTTTAGTGTTGGGTTAGCATTCCTTTTAGCCACCTAAAAGGAATGCAGATTCAGTTGAAACACAAACATGCCAACATGTTATCGCTCCTGTGGCAGCATCACAATTAAAATGACCAGTTTTTATTGGATAATTGGTTAATAAATTCATTAATTCATTTTCTATACCCGCTTTTATTCCGCCGTTGCTGGTTGTGGGGGAGCTGGAGCCTATCCCAGCCGACTGGAGGCGTGAGACAGGGTATACTCCGGGCTCGACGCCAATGCACCGCGGAGCCACATGCAGACAGACAAGCATGCACGCAGACACTCACACCCACAGGCGATTTGAAACCAGGCAATTAGTCTGAAGCACATGTTTTTGGAGGTGGGAGGAAGTCGGAGAACCCAGACAGAACCCACGCAGACACGGGAAGAACATGTAAACTCCGCACAGAGTGGGACTCGAACCCGGAACCGCCCTGCTAAATAGCGAGAGCGCTACCCACTGCGCCACTATACTGCCCTGGTTAATAAATGTACAATTTCATCATGGGTCGAGCGTTTATCCCGGTGCTATACTCCATGTGGGGGAGATAATAAATTCTAACTATGATGAAAAAAATATTTATTGAATTGTCATTTTTTTTTGTTTGCATGAAATTATTTTATCAATTTTCAAAATACATTTTTGTAACTGCATTTACTTATGTAATGATTTACAATAAGTGCATTCAACTGAAAAACATTAATAAACTCTTTAAAAAATGTACCTGGATTGAGATAAAATTATTTTGTGCAACCACGTCACGTAATGAAATTAAGTAAATTCAACAACCTGTTTTTTTTTTCAGTGTTCAGTCCACACAGTCAGACACAGAGGGACAGACTGTTACGAGTTAACAGTATGGAAAGTACAAGTACTGCATCCATCAGGTTCAGGCTGATGGGCTCCTCTGTGATCAGAGCGTGAATCTAACGTGATTTTCTGCACAACACTGGCTCTATCATGTTTCTAGATGCTGGTGGTTTTATTGTTCCCAGAACCTCAATGCTGCTACAGACACTAAAACGGCAAAATATTTGTCAGTTTCCATCTTCAAAAGATGCAGATCCGTTTGTCCCCATCCCATCTTTCTCTTGGATCTTCCCGCTGGAAGGTCCACGGAGATCTAACATGTCAACAACTGAATCACACCATGATATTTAGTACAGGTATTGATGGTTCCCTGAGGATGAACACTGTTTACTCTGGTGATCCCTGGACTTTTAACAAGGTTGACATATGGTGTGTGTGCGAGCGTGTGTGTGTGTGTGAAATGTCTAAACTGCTGGAAACATCCCCGTGAAATTTGGCCCATTTTTTCATCTGATTTTAATCAGTTTGGTGATAACATTTTGAGCCAAACATCAGACATCGGCCAGAAGTTTTACCTGTGCCAAGGATTATAGTGGTGCTGGTTTACCTGCTATCAGGATTACATAAAACTATTCATTGGATTTTCATTAAGCTCAGTGGGTGGGTTGGTCATGTGACAGAAAATACACCCTAAACAAAAGGTTCCAGATAAAGGGATGGATCCATCAGGTTTGTTGTTGTGTAACTGTTAACCATAATTGGCCAAACCAGGAGCTTTTTTATATACATCCCTGATTTTATGGCCATCAAAACAAAAGAATTTACATTTCACTGTGGAATCTAGAATGTGGACATTTTTCAGCACTTGCATGATGACGACACTGATTTTTGTAACTCACACTATTCAAATGCAACAAATAATAAAATGTATTTTAATTTCTATGATTTTCCCAAGGCTTTCATCAAACTTTACCAAATAGTTTTTCTGAATTTTAGCACCAAAATTTTGTCTTGACATTTTGACACAAATATGTTTAGATGTATAAAAGTCACGCTTTTATCGCGCTACATTTATATTGTGTTTATCCTAAGAAAAACTGAGCTGTAGTGACGAGGATGTTCAACGAAGGGTTCCACAAGTCCAGCACACCTATACAGTCGTACTTAACTCCAAATGAGAGAAAGGATTGGCTTTGCGGCAACGGATCCTTCAGACACACAATCAATTCACTTTGTTCTATAATCAGTCGCACGTTTATCATTAAAATAGAGAGAATAATACTCCGTACTTTTCACTCATGCAACAAGCTAAAGCTGTGACAAACACACACACACACACACGCACCACTGGGAGCAACTTCAGAGTTCAATTCTCGACTTCACCTGACAAAGCCTCAGTTTGCACAAACAGTTCTTTCTTAGCAGGAGTCATCAAATATACAGTATGTGATCAATAACGCTTCTGAATGTATAGATATTAATCAATACTCCTCTTGGACGTATGTTTAGACGTTTTCAATGCTGCTTGTTTTAAACTCTATAATAGTCTCCAGGTGTAGGTTCCTGCTGATAGAGACGGCATTCTCAGTCCCGGTCAATAGTATTCCTGCACATCGTTGGTCTTACTGAATTCCGTTTCGTTTACTGGTCTTTCATGACACCACATGAGCTGCACGTGATCAAGAAACAGCAGAGTCCAGTTGAGACAAGTCACTAAGATTCAGCAGCCTTCTCTCTCACCTGAATGCATACCAGAGGCTCGTTGGTCCAGATGGAGTAGCCTCCAACCACGTAGATCCTGTCGTCGTGGACGGCGACTCCAGATTCATTCTGACCTGAGGGGGACAGACACAATGTCTCACTGCACTGAACAGAAGGGCGTTGGGACAGCATGACTTCCACATCCCTCCCAGGAGACAGAGATAAACGGGAAAGATGACAGGAAGGCAGGAGTGTTTGGAGAGCCAACACTGAGCTCCTGCTTTGTTTTCTGTGACATTGTCTGAAACTTTTGCAGGAAGATAAATACCTACGGAAAGTAAAGAAAGTCAAATATGAGGAGAGGAGGAAGGAGGAGTGAAGTCTCCTCAACTTGAAACCTTGGAAGCCTTAACTATGACATGAAATGAGAGAACACGGTCATATCTTACAGTACAATGTGTACATTGTGCTTCTAGTGCCTGGGGGTCAGTGCTGGTGGAGGTGGTGTTCCATCCCACTTCCACCAGCATGGAAACTATATGCAACACGCCCAGGGGTCCAAAGTAGGGATGCATGCCTTTTCATGGTAGATCATCCTCCTGCCTACTCACAAGCAGCAAGGACACATTATGTGTTTTCTGATGAAACAAATAAAAGAAAGCTTTGCACAACCTGTGTTTCCAACAACCACATGCATACATCACTGGAAGTAAAAACACACTATGTTTCAAATAAACAAGCAAGTTTTCTGTGTTTTATGAAATGTTTAGGGAAAATAAGCTACAATCAAGCTCCAAATTTGGCAGAAAGCCATGTATTTATGTGGGACCCTGTTATTCAGAGATTGATTGAGAATATTTTTTATGTTTTTTCTTTGTAGTTAAGTGTATTTTATAGTGAAAGGTAAAAGTCAGGGAATGTTGATAGAATACCATCTGGACTATCAGTGTTTTTGTTTTCCACGTTCTTCTGACAGAAATAACTAATGATAAATCTCTAGGAGACATTTCTTGAGATTATATCAGTGTTGTTTCGGTCTGTCCCAGGGATTTCCACACTGCCACCTGAAGCAGGGGCCCCCGCCAACCAACATCAATGGTGTTGTTGGTAGATGATTACAAGATATGATATAAAAAGAATTTTAGACGATTGAAAATAGTTATTTTTAGCCATAATTGCTCTAAAAGACAAATAGTATGAACAATAAATAATAAAAGTTAAGATCATGAGTGTCTGGCACCCTCATTTTGAGGTTTGGGGCTGAAAATATTTATGGAACTCTAACCCAAAGTAACCAAACCACAAATTTCGGCTAGAAAATCAAAGCTACGTCCAGTTTCTCTATGGTAAGTTGTGCTAAATGTCTAGCTTCATATTTAGATATGAGGTTGGTATAAATTGATTATGGTCCTCTCGACTACAAGACATTGCATGGATGATGTAAGCATGTGACACATGGATATACTTGAAGTTCTCCTGCGGTTCTGTCTAGAGTATCAGAAAGCTGACCTCCCATTGACCTCTAGCAACAGCTTCATCACCTGCAGTATAAATCTGTTCCCATATATCCCATCAGATGTGTGCACCTCACTTCGCCCACCTGTGAGGAGGCTGAAGGAGCAGCGCGTCCACTGGTCCTGGTCCATGTTGTAGGAGTCAATATGGCGAACCAGAATGCGATCGTTGTTGTAGTCTAGGTCGTTTCCACCCAACACGTAGAGCTGCCTCCTCACTGCCGCCATGACGTGGTAAACCCGCCTCTGCAACATGGGACTGCGGGCCAACCACTGGTCCTGAAAAGGGGGGGGGGAGTGTTGGAGAATGGATTAGGGGGGGGGGGGAGCAGATGGAGGGGAAGAAAGGGGGAAGAAAATGATATGATGCAGATGAGAGAGGTGAGACGTGGTACGAGGAGAGGGAGAGGGTGGGAAGGGAAGGGAAGGGAAGGGAAGGGAAGGAGGATGAATAAGAAGATTAATATTTAAGCATAGCCATGCATAAGTAATTGATGTATGCTCAGTGCTAGATAAATAACGTGACACTACAGCTCTGGTTGGTACTAATGACTTCCCTCCCTATTTCTAATCATATGTTTCAGCCACTCCATTCTACATCGAGGATCCCTGCTCATTTCACTAAGTATGCCGAAGCCGATTCTCTGTCGGCGTGTGTGTGTGTGTGTGTGTGTGTGTGTGTGTGTGTGTGTGTGTGTGTGCGCGCGCGCCAGTGTTTGATTGAGGCAGAGAATGAGTGTGTATGCGTGCATGTGTGTCTGTTGGGAGCTGACGGGTGGCCATCTGTTGAGGGTAGAGTGGGTGGGGGGATGCTGTTGCTCTGGCAGGTGAATGCAGATTCATGGAGAATACAAATGAGACTCTCCCTCTCTCTTTTTCGCTCACTCCTTCATTCCCTCACTTTCACGTCGACATGTACAAACAGACCCATATGGATGTGCTCCTTACACATATACGCACTGCTTACCTCCATAGACAACCTCGCACAGACCCAACAGCTGGCTCATATACATACACAAACAGAGCAGCTCACCACATTCCTCCACAGCGTGTGTGTCGTGCAATACAGAAAATATATGAAAGCATTTTCCACATATCAGATAAAGTGATGACTGTGTGTATATGTAGTTGTTCACATTGTGTTATTAAAGATAAACTTTGATAACATTGCAGAAGCAATATTAAAGATTTTCCTGGAACTGCATTAAATGAAAAATAACTTTAAATGACGAATGCAATCATTTTAATTCTGAGGTAAGGGCTACAGCTTTGCATGTAATTCCTGTTTTCCACAATGCATTCACTTCCATATGGTGTGAAAATCAATTATCAGATTCTTGACACCGGCTCTGAAAGGAGCCATCATTGTGACTCTGATGCTGTTAAGTACGGGTTATTTTACAACCATGCATTTTATCACCTCACTTCCATGTTACTTTGACAACATGAACTGTCAGACCAACCCCTAAGTCAGTGAACACAATGTGAACAGTAGGATTCACCGCATACACACACACACACACACACACACACACACACACACACACATTTAGAGATGAGAATAAACTCATCAGTGGATGAGGAACAGAACACACACAAAAAAACACCCAAATCAAAACTCAAGAAAAAAAAAAACAAACGCTACATATACACACTGGAAGCAGTGCAGCAAGAGAAAAACTAAACTGATAGAGTATTGGGAATAAATCAATACAATTTCAGACCAGTATATAAATTTAACAAAAAACCAAACAATTTCATGAACAAATATTAGAATTTTGGTTAGATATAGGAAAGTCATTCTGTTTGTGTTTACGCCAGCGGAGAAGGCCTTGTGTATTTTGTGTAAATATTAGCTTTGCAGAGAGCGTCTCACTGCACTGGGCTTCTGCGCTAGTAGTCCAGCTGTCTGACGTCTGGTTCAGTCCACCTTAACACAGGTGACTAAAACAGTTTCTGGATGGAGACACATAAGCACCAGCTGAGTCGTTGAGTCTGGGAAATGAATTTGGTGGGTGTTCCTGGCACAAATTTAACCGGAACGAAGGACGTCCTACACATATCATTTGTGGTGCTGAGCATCAGACAAACACTTTTTCCATCAATTTGCACATTGAAACATTTTTGTCTGACAATAAAGTCACTTGTGTTTCTGCTGATATTACCCTTATTGGTTGTGTGGAAAGTGATAGAGAATACATTTAAACTATGACTAATGAAGTTATCTGGTCACTTGGTGATACTGTAACAAGCTATAAACTACACTAACACCTCATTTTATTGCTAGAAAATCTGATATGGCAAAAAGTGTTGGGAAACAGTCACTGAAGTTAACATGAATACAAGTCGTGTCTCTTGACAACAGACAAATGACTGATTTCAGTCACTGTTGATATAAAAATTATCTTTGAAATATTAGAGTCCAGAAAGCTTTAGGATAATGTCAGCAGTCATATGTTATACTACACAATAAAAGTACATTTATAAGCATGTATGATAATTACCACTGGCTCCTACTCACACACAAGTAAGTGAGTTCATCATTTCTCAGTTACCTGTTCTGGGTCGTACACCATCAGTCGGTTCTGGTACTGGGCGGTGTTGGTTACTCCCCCTGGAATGGAGAGGAACAGCACTCATTGTGTGTGTGTGTGTGTGTGTGTGTGTGTGTCATTGTGTAGCATGCATGTGTGAGTATCTGGAGTCGTTCCATACCTGAGACCCAGAGCAGGCTGTCGGCCACACAGCCAGCGTGGCAGGACAGGGAGCGGTCAAACGGCTGGACAAACATCCACTTGTTCCTCTTGGGGCAATAGCATTCCACCGATGGCAGCACCTGCCTCAGCTCGTTCCTGCCCCCCACCGCATACAGGCACTGCCCCAGCACCCCCAGGACAAAGTGTTCTCTGCAGGCCTTCATGGAGGCGATCTCCGTCCAGCAGTTGCTCCTGGGGTCGTACCTACAAGCGGTCCTGACTGCACACGTCCTGCCAGTGGCGTGCTCCACCTCCCCGCCCACCACAAACAGGAAATTCCCCATCACGGCCACACAGTGGTGGCTGCGCCCGGTGGGCATGGGGGCCAGCTCGCTCCAGTTTGACCCCCCGGCGACTCGCACGTGTTCCTGGGCAGCCGGGTTGAAATAGCGCAGCTCCCTGACTCTGCTCACTTCCCGCTTCCGCCCACCGGCTATGTAGAGGGTGAGGGACTGGAAACGGGGGCGGGTGCGGGCAGATTGATGTAGGGGCTGGGCGAAGGTGGCGTGGTGGTAGTCCAGGGCCTCGTCCACCAGGGCGGCAGCAGTGGGGCTGGACTGGACCAGAGGATGGCTGCGGGCCAGCTGGTGCAGCGTTGGGACGTCCATCAGGCCGTAGCGGACGTGCTGGATCAGATCCTCAGCGTACTGGTAGCGACAGTCATGTTCCAGCCACAGGACGACCAGCTGTGGGGGGGTGGGGGGGGCGATGAGAACAGTAGGGGATGAGTGAGGGGCCCGCTTCAACATGAAGCTATTTCACATTCAGTCACATAGTTGGACCCAGTTCATCATGTTCTGTTTGGTAGAGTCTCGTTTGTTTGTGGTTGTTGCTGTTGTTGTTTTTTAATTAAGTTGGGGCACAAGGCAAGAGAGAATCCATTAAATTTTGGGGCTAATCCAAATAAAGCTTTTTTTTTTCTGCATTGCATTGTCATTACCATTTTTTGGTTTGTGTTTTTTTTTTATTTATTTTGTTTAATGACACAACAACTGCTGACCTTATTTCCACTAAACTTGGTGAGAGAGCCGGACACGGGTGTGTAAAGCTCTACAGATGTGCGGGATTGTGGTTTACATTTGCAACATCTTTATGCTGTGTCTGTTTTATTTATCAAATTAAAATTGAAAATCGTCAAAAATCAATACAGTTGAATTATTTTGACTTTTAGTAGGATGCATTTCTATACGTAAAGAATTATTACATTTGAGCATGACCTCGCTCTTTCCTTGAAATTAAGGTGGGAAAAAGGAGAAAGACAAGCGGAGGAACGAATATTAAGACAGAGGGAAACTATTTACATGGCAGCGTGGAGTCAGAGTTAAAAGACGGAACGTTTAAAGGAGGAAGTAAAAAAAAAAAAAAAAAAAAGGCAGGAAATAACAACAGAGTGTCTGAGAAAGCAGAACAGGACCGCTAATCATTTCTAGACACTCCCCAACTATAGGCCATTATGGCACGAGTGGGGCAAAACACACACACACACACACACACACACACACACACACACACATATATTAATCAGCAGCACTGGATGTACACACTGTATATATCCACAGGCACACTTCTTTGTATAACGCAGGCGGAGACTCGGTTGCACAGAAGAGATTTAATTGAACTCGAGAGCGATGGAAGGTTATGTAGCTGCGACGCGGTGGTGATGTGGGCGAGATGACTGGAGATCACTGAAAACCATTATCAGGAAAACAATATGCTTTTTAACACAATCAATGCGGAGAACAAGAACTTCTATAATGCAATCAAGATAAGTTTGGGCCAGTGGAAGTGTGTTTTCAGACCAGAGGAGATACTCAGTGTGTGCTGAACAGCTTTTTCTTTGTTTCCCATCAGTCAGAGGACTGAATACACAACAAACACACAAGTCAGGATTGTCTTTTTGTGGTATCTGTGCAACTCTCCCATCTCTTCCTGCCTTTTCTCCACCACTCACCCCGCCTTTCTCCTCCTCGCTGCTCTGAAGTGACAGTATATGCTTCTGCTTGTGTGTGTGTGTGTCTGTGCGTGTGTGTGCGTGTGTGTGCGTGTGTGCGTGCGCGCACTATGGCAGCTGACTGTGAAGGTCATGCTGCATCACACAACTTCCTCAGGGCACAGAATAAATCAACTCCTTCTCCCTCCTTCCCCTCCATGCTGAAAGAAGAAGTGTGTGTGCATGCGTGTGTGTGTGTGTGTGTGTGTGTGTGTGTGTGTGTGTGTGTGTGTGTGTGTGTGTGTGTGTGTGTGTGTGAAAAGGAGAGTGAAGCCACAAAAGAGAGGGAGAGACAGTGAGGGGGAAGAGATAGTGAGGGAGAGGGGTGAGGGGTGAGGGGAGAGGGGTGAGGGGAGAGGGGTGAGGGGAGAGGGGAGAGGGGTGAGGGGAGAGGGAGGCGACAGAAAACCAAAGCAAAGGCAAGAAACGAAGAGAGGAGGAAAAAACAAAGGGAGAGAAAATGTGATTTCCAGAGCGTGAGAGACTCTAAGAAAACTCTGAGTGAGAATGATTGACGGCCAAGCTATATTAGTTCGGTATTGGCACGCACACCCCCCCCCCCCCCCCCAACCCTTCGGACGACAGCCCCCGCTTGCTGCTCGCTTCCGTCTGATGCCCAAATTAACCTTCTGGGTGGAGTGAAGGAGGCCCAAAGCAGCCTAATCAGAGACTGATTAAGGTGGCGGCGGCTGGCTAAAGGGTCAGGGTAATTGTGCCATCAGAGGCCTGATTGTTTTCAATCAGACGGGCGGCCGAGTGACAGCTGGGGGATTGGGGCCCTGATGGAGCCGCACTGGGCCTAATCAGAGAAGAGAAGGGGAGAGAGATGGAAGGGGAGACCGGGTAGGAGTAGGGGGGGACTGATTGGTGCAAATGAACAGTCAAAACAGTGAGTTCACATCCCTCTCTGCCGCTTCAGTTCATGACAAGTTAACACACACACACACACACACACACACACCAAAGGATGGTCACACTGACACACAAAGTAAGGCGCATCACCTGTGATTACTGCATACCTGCATTGGTGTAAACATTATAGGACTAAAGAAATTTTGTGTCATCTTTTGTTTTTCTGCACACATAGAATAAAAATATGAAACATTTTAGCATGTTAATACTCCAGGAATCTTACAAAACTATTTCTACACACACCTTCCATATCTCCTCCTCGCTCAGGGAGGTGAGGCGGTCGCTCTTCAGCACCTCTCTGAGGAGACGGTAGGGAAGCTGCACGGCTTCGTCCTGCCGGCTCTGGCTCAGCTCGGACAGATGCTCCACCAGGAAGGTCACCACCGCCTCCTCCAGGGTGGGGAGGTGGAACAGGTCGGCCACACGGTACAGCTCCAGGTAGTTCACGCTGCTCAGTTCCTGCAACAGAGTAGAAAAACATACCAATTAATATGGGCTTAGTGTGTTTTCTTAGTACTTTGATCTACCAATTATGAAAAGGTAGTTTGGAGATATATTTAGTCAAAAATGTGAGAATGAAACATGCAAGATTCCAAATTTAATCATGTAAATCATTTGAGAAGAATTGGTAACATTTCCAGATGTCTTAAAGAGAGTGGTAACACACACACACACACACACACACACACACACACACACACACACACACACACACACACACACACACACACACACACACACACACACACACACACACACACACACACACACACACACACACACACACACACACACACACACAATCAGGTAGATGCACACATATACGTTACCAGATGAGAAAAAAATAGAGAAAAGGAGCAAATTAAAGACAGTGAAGGAAAGCCTGTGGAATAAGACTGCCATCTAGTGGCAGTAAGGGTTCATGTCACTGGATGTGGTTCACTCATTCACTCACTGATTCTCTCTCGCAGCCATACTACGGTCAGTTTTGAGCAACCGATGCACCTGTGTTACATGTTTTAGGTGGGAGGAAGCCGGAGAACCCGGAGGTCACCCACATAGACACGGGAAGAACACACAAACTCCACACAGAGAGGCCCCCGGGGGAATTGAACCCAGGACCTTCTTGCTGTGAGGCAACAGCGCTCCCCACTGTGTCACCATGCTGCACATGGATCTAGAATTTAAACTTAAATTATTTTGAATGTAACGCTTCTTGTTAGTATTGTTGTTGCATTTAGCTGGAGACAACCTCTGGTGGGCTGGGGGCAAGGTACACCCTGGACAAGTCACCTGTTTATTGCAGAGCAACGTGAAGGCCAAACAACCAATCACACTCACATTCACACGAATGGGTAATTCTTTTGCCTATATTGCATGTTTATTATGGTGGGAGGAAGCCAGAGAACCTGTAGTGACCCCTCACATACATGACAGAAAAGTCCAAGAAGGATCTGAACCCAGGACCTTGTTGCTGTGAGGCTACAGTGCTACATGCTGTGCCATCTTGCTGTCAAGTGTATTTTTTTAAATGTCAAAATATGGATTTAAAATTAAATCAAAACATATTTATTCTACCATATACAGAAACTAATACATGTGCAACAAATCTAAATATATCATTGCTATTGAGTCAAATCAGTGAGCGCTATTCACAGGAATTCCTGTATTGATCATTTAGTAGATATTCAGGGAGTTCTAAACATCAGTATCCATCAAACCAGGGGCGGATGGTGCTTTTACATTACTAGTCCAGCTTTACTGTCTATAATGCAGACTAACTAAAATCCAAATAAACTGCTCAAGTGACTGTAAACAAAGATGGTAGCGGATAATGAACAAGCAGATAAATCAATGTTTTTCTGTTTTGTTGACATGTAATTCAGGACTGGTCACTCATGCACGAAGCTGCTGCCACCACCAGATGGCGCGTTTGAGCTAACTTTACTATTGTAATGTAACTGCATAGATAAAATACTCTGTATATGATTGACTGCTGGGTCAGGATTTTAGAAGCACCAGCTAACTCGATACACACATAAATACATAGCACTATTCATACATAATTATGGGATTTTAAATAAAATACAAAATTAATGAATTCCAGGGAAACACCGAACACCTCAGGGTGATTCTGCCCTGCACCCAACTCCAATTTGTCTTCATGTACATCAGCTTCTGGCTGTGGACCCAGAGACAAGGCTCGCCTCTGTTCCTGTAAATGCATCACCATCTAAGTCATTAGACACACAAAACAAGCAGCTGGGAAACCTCGATCCTGAAGAGGATGGTACTCAAGTTCCTCCCCCAAGTCCTTGTTCAACATGCTGATACAATGGTATCAGCTTAAACCTGCATGTGGTGAAGGATGAGCACTGCATCATTAAATATTGATCACAATAGATTGATTCGCTTGAAATGTGATACACATCCGTGCTATCTCATACGTCTATATGCTGAATATGAAGATGGAGCAATTAGCTTTGTTTAACATAAAGACTGGAAAATCTCTTTATCTGCCAAGCACAAAACACCTCCTGAACACTGATTCAGATTAAATAAATGCGTAACAAGATGTTTAATGGAGCACTTTAGATTCCCCAGACTCACAGGAGGACAGAGCCAGGCCAGCCATTATCTTTGTGCTAAGCTAAGCTATCTGTCACCAAAGTTCTAGTTATATTATCAATAGGTGTATTTCCTGCCACTGTTGCACTTTTTCTCTTTCTCAATTTTTTTAATTCCAAAAATTAGACAGGCCCATCATGAGGCTTCAGAGACCAGTATCTAGTTCCTGGTTAATGTTTCTGTGATTCTGTGTGTGTGTGTGTGTGTGTGTGTGTGTGTGTGTGTGTGTGTGTGTGTGTGTGTGTGTGTGTGTGTGTGTGTGTGTGTGTGTGTGCCTGGATGTGTATGTGTACCTGGATGTGTGTACCTGGATGTGTGTGTGTACCTGGATGTGTGTGCCTGTACCTGGATGTGTGTGCCTGTACCTGGATGTGTATGTGTACCTGGATGTGTGTGTGTACCTGGATGTGTGTGTACCTGGATGTGTGTGTGTATCTGGATGTGTGTGTGTGTGTGTACCTGGATGTGTGTGTGTACCTGGATGTGTGTGTGTGTACCTGGATCTGTGTGTTTACCTAGATGTGTGTGCCTCTACCTGGATGTGTGTGTGTGTGTGTGTGTGTGTGTGTGTGTGTGTACCTGGATCTGTGTGTGGACCTGGATCTGTGTGTGTTTACCTAGATGTGTGTGTGTACCTGGATGTGTGTGTGTGTGTGTGTGTGTGTGTACCTGGATCTGTGTGTGTACCTGGATCTGTGTGTGTTTACCTAGATGTGTGTGTGTACCTGGATGTGTGTGTGTGTGTGTGTGTGTGTGTGTGTGTATGTGTGTGTGTGTGTGTGTGTGTACCTGGATGTGTGTGCCTGTACCTGGATGTGTATGTGTACTTGGATGTGTGTGTGTACCTGGATGTGTGTGTGTACCTGGATGTGTGTGTGTGTACCTGGATCTGTGTGTGTACCTAGATCTGTGTGTGTACCTGGATGTGTGTGTTTACCTAGATGTGTGTGTGTACCTGGATATGTGTGTATACCTGGATGTGTGTGTGTGTGTGTGTGTGTGTGTACCTGGATCTGTGTGTTTACCTAGATGTGTGTGTGTACCTGGATATGTGTGTATACCTGGATGTGTGTGTGTGTGTGTGTGTGTGTGTACCTGGATCTGTGTGTTTACCTAGATGTGTGTGTTTACCTAGATGTGTGTGTGTACCTGGATATGTGTGTATACCTGGATGTTTGTGTGTGTACCTGGATGTGTGTGTGTGTACCTGGATGTGTGTGTACCTGGATGTGTGTGTGTACCTGGATGTGTGTGTGTGTACCTAGATGTGTGTGCCTGTACCTGGATGTGTATGTGTACCTGGATGTGTGTGTGTACCTGGATGTGTGTGTGTACCTGGATGTGTGTGTGTGTACCTGGATGAGGTAGTGGGAGCAGAGGCTGAGGAGCTCCAGCAGCTGGAGGTGGCTGCCTGCAGACAGGACGTCCTGGATGACCGCCGGCTCCAGAACGATCTGCAGACAGAAAAAACAAAACAAGGTCAGCTGTTAGTAAATCAGACTTTTCTCTACTTTCAGTTCCTCTTTCAACATGAACTAAATATATCATTAAATAGACTTTAATAATAATGATCCCCAACTTCTCAACTCAACTATCTTGACTTCATGACTTCTCCTGTTCAATAGTCGACATCACACCTGCTTCAAGACCAAAGGGCGATACCAAAGAACAGCCATGGTTTTGGTTTCACACACAATCTCTCTCGAATGACCAGACTAAATGTCTCCCAGTTCTCATATCAACTGATTTTCATCATTTTTTGTGGATTTGTTGCTTTTCTGTCATGTATGACACTAAAATGAATACTGTGGCCATTGTTTCAAGTGTTCTGGGTCTGAAATGCTTTATCTTCCCTGTTGCCAATCAATTTGTTCCGGAAAGGGTCATTTAATATTCTCTGTAGTCCAAGTATAACTCTGTGTAATATGTATAAAGTACTACACTTTATTGCAAAAGAAAGCCTACAGTAAAGAGGCCCACAGAGCTTAGGGACCGACCCCTTCAGTCACATCCAGGCCGACGGTCACAGGTTCCGTCTTTAGGTCAATGCCCACCGGTCCAGCCAGTTTCACTGTAAATCCTCAGACAGTTGAAACACAGAAGAGATGCTGCCTTGTGTAAAAAAAAGTAATGCATGTATACCTTCATCTGGATCCACTCCAGAATTCCATGTGTTACATTCTAACCCTTAATCTTTACAGCTTCATCAGAATCTTCCTGGTTTATACAAAATAAATGGAAATGGTGAAAAAAAACAAAAAAAAACCTGTCAATGTAAAAAAAAAAAAAAAAATTTTAAAAGGGTCAAAACAAGGCAGCGTGCTGGTTTGGTAAATTATTGTCACTAGAAAGCAGGTTTAAGAACAAGGTGATATAGGTTACATTCAATTTCATTTTATTTAAATGTTTTTAGTGTGGAGTCAGTAAGAATTCTAAGAGCACGATGAGAACAGCCCTACTGACAGGCCTCACTCAGTGTTGTTCTCACAGTATTGTAAAGCATTCATTCCGTTCCTGCGGCACCGATTCTGATCAAATGTTCCTGTTGAGATGAATGAGGAACATCCTTCTGCTCAAACTACAACACATCGTGAAGCTGTGGCGGCTCATAGCCAGGTGTCCCACGGAGGCTACACCGCCCTGTCGGGTGGATCCTCTCAGCTCATTCTATTATCAAATCACACCAAACGTGTTGACGTCACCTCCAACAGTGGATTCCACATCGATAGTAATTTGGTATTGTTTCAACGGACAGGAACAAACCTTTGATAATCCAACTGGCAGCTCTGGCCTACAAAAGCAGAGAGGCGTGACTGCATCGGTAGTGAGAGAGAAAAAATGACTTCATCATTGGCTTCCCTTCCTCTCACCAATGTTGACACACAGGTGTGAATAATATTCATACCACTTCTCACGTCTCCTGAAAACAGACAACACAGCAATCCAATCACATCCTTTTATTACCTGCTCCTCTACCTATAGTAACCAATCATCTGTCATTGTCTGTTTGAGTACGCGCTTTGCTTCCAAGTAAACACAAATATTATTTGCCGCTTTAGCATTCATGTGAACAGTTGGAGGTGATCAAACACTGAGACGGAGAACGAACACGGCAGCTCCGCTGATACTTGTTTATTATTTTCTCAGCAGTTAGCACATTTATCGCTGCATGGTTTCTTGCCAGGCAATCTACTGCTGGCCTATTTAACAATCCTTGAGCTACTCTAATCCTGTCCATATTAATACAAGAAGCAGTTACGCTGTGTGTAAAAGTCATCCAGGACTTCATCTCATCATGTTTGGTTTGTAAAACGTTCTGCATTCTGGGTTCCCGTCCCGTCCCGACTTTGAACAGATCCTAAGAGACCACTTCAAACCGCTGTCATCCCGACGGCACCACACTGACTACCTGTGAGGTGCAGACTAGGATTTAAACTTTTACTTGTTACTTTTAAAGCGCTGCATGTTTTTAATGAGCCGTACTGCTGTCTGGGCTCAGGCAGGATCCTCCTCGCTGTTCCACTACTGAAGCGTTCTTCATCAGAACCCTGCAGCTGTGGAACTTCCTGCTGAGGAACCCGGTGATGACAGTCAGTGTCTTAAATGACTCATAAAAAGCTACTTTCACAGCTACTTTACTTTTAGTAAATCTGACTTGATTTGTTGTGTTTTTATTGATCACCAGTGTTTTAATTTCACCGTTTTTTCTTATGTAATATTTACAGTTTTTTTTTGTCATGTTCAACATTTTTGCTGCATGAAATACTTGATTACATATTGTAAAATACTCTGTAACTATATACAAAAAATGAATGTTGTTATTATTACTTTTGCTGTTGCTGTTATAGCTGGAGATGGTCCTGGTAATAATATGTCTATTATTAAAATTAATCATTGCTGGCGCTGTTGTACACATCTCTGTCCCTGTTCCCCAATGAATCCTCATTCCTTTCTATTATTATGATGATTACAGTGATGATGATGATAATTATTAATTAATAATGTTGATCTTAAATCAAGTTGATCACTGACCTTACCTACCCAAAGCAAAAAATCCTGAATTAATTTCTTATTTTTCAAAATCAGTGTTCTCACAGACGGCAGCAGCGATGAACCCAACCCCACGCCGCATCAGGAACGAGTGAACGCCACTCACCACCTGCCCTCCCCACCTCTCCTGAGGCCCTCTACAGCTGGAACGCGTCAACCCCACACGGCGGAAGTCGGTTTCATAACGCCGTGGCGGGTCGATCGTGGGTGTATAGTGAGCTCTTTCAGTTTAGAAAAATAGATTTATAGTATGAGGTGGGAGGGTGAGGACACAGTGGGGGCACAGCAGGATGTTCCAGAGGTTTATTAGATGTAGACACAGGCGGTGGTCTTGGCATGCAGTAAACATTTCATTTGCTAACCGGCTTCCGTGGCTGGAGTCCCGCGGCAGCATGCCTCGTCACTCACGCTGCTGGCCAATGACATGTGGCTGAAGGGTTTTTACTAGGTCATTATTCATGGTGTGGGGATAAGCATATTGCCTTCATCTCATCTGCGATCATCTCCTCTGGGCAGACAGGAGCTCAGCCAACCAAAGCAGCAACCGGCTGTTGACCTACTTACGCTCCCCAACCACTCACTCTTTGCTCATTTCCACTGTGGAAATAAAATTAGTAGTAATTACAAAGTTCCTGGCCTCTCGGTGTACTGCAGAACCCGCTAGGCTACTTATTGGAGAGAGCATCGCCTGCTCTAACAAGGTCAAGGAGGGTTATTAGGAATTATCACACACGTATTCTGTACCGATGGGATGAGGGGGCGAAGACAGCGACCTCACTCAGACGCTGTCTCGCTGCTTCGGTGTGGAAATGAAATGCTGTGCTCTTCGCTTCCCCTGACTTCAATTAAGTCTGATTTTAATTTAGAATCATGTCCAGCAGTGTGATGGCAGGCAGCAGAAGAGAGAATGATTTAAGGTCAAATCTGACAAACATCTGAACAATCCTGAATAACACTCTAACCATGCTGCTAGTCTCAAGACCTACAGTCAATGCTTCTTTGGTAGTACAAGCTGTGTAAACATACAGATAGAGATTATATATATATATATATATATATATATATATATATATATATATATATATATATATATATATATATATATATATATATATATATATATATATATATATATATATATATATATATATATATATATATATATATATATATATATATAAAATATAAAGTGTTTGAAAAATGTTATAAATTGTTTTAAATTAAATTAACCATTATGCCTGTAAGTTGACTGGGATAGGCTCCAACAACCCCTCTGACCCACGTAAGCAGTAAAAGCAGTACAGAGAATGAATGAATGAATGAATGAATGAATGAATGAATGAATGAATGAATGAATGAATGAATGCTTACTATTTCGTGAGCGAATATTTCTTTTCTAGCTTTAATCCAGCTGTTTTTTAACAGCAGTTCCCAGCTATGACCTTTAAATAAAACAGTGAGGGAAGAACTGTGTGTGATGGAAACGTTCTGTTCTGTAGCAGACGCTCCCCAGACTCACCTGGCCAGTGTAGGCGAAGTCCAAAGCGTGCTTCAGTCCAGTGCAGGTCACTCCTTGCAGGGTCACTTCATCTGCCTCACTCTCCACCATGCATAAGCTGAACATAGCCTGACGACACACAAGGTGATGTTAGCTGAGGGAACACCCCATCACAGGTATTTTAGCTGTGACTGAGTTCAAAACAGAAACACATGGTCATTGGGACATGATCAATGATCAAACACTCGCGCTAAAATCTCTGTGTCACACGCATACACAGTCAAACCTGTGAACACCACGCTCCACGTGAAATGAAAGCAGTGAACGCAGCACCTACATTCTGCCCTTGCTGTGCGTGAGTCCAGCTTGCTGCTTACTAATCAAAGCTATTGACTGTTGTCATACTGTGAAGGGATGACACAGACATTGATCAGCGCCAACCAGCAGCTCACAGCATAAGGCAAGGGAGAGGAGGATGGCGGGTCAAGGGTGGCCGTCATGAAGATGACTACTTGTCCTCTAAAGTGTGCAGAACAGGGGCGTTAAAATAGATTAAAACAAGTCGGTCTCTGAAGCAGAGTCGTGGGGAGTAGAATGTCCTCCACAATCTCTTCGCCTCAGAATCCAACACTAAAAAAAGATCTGGCAGAGCCTTCCTCTGCATGTTGGGGTTGATGAACAGGACAGAGTCGGGTTGAGGCATGTTGAGCTCTAACCTACACATATCATGAGTACCTGTGACTTTACACACTTTGCTGCAGGTTTGTGCCCAAGTTTGTGAACGTTAGCGAGTGAGCGAAAAAGGTAAGGGGAGGAAACCCTGGGAGTGTTTAGACAGCTGTCCACCTCGTCGAGCTCCTGACCTTGATTCAGCAGCTGAGGGGAGAGCTGGTGGGGGTGAACGGTGGCTCCTCTGACTTGGGTTATAGATCGAGTGCACACTGCAGTCCTTTCACATGATGCTGCAGGGGGACGCATTGCTGCAGTTACCCTGATGTCAGCAGAAATGATGTGTCTGCTTGTTGCGGTCATACCAGACAGGATATGTGACTCCCTCTAACACCCAGAGAGACATCCCCACATTCTGTGAGGCTGTTTTCATGTCTGAGTGAAATACTACGCTCCCTCTGTAGACCTGTGGCTATATCCACTGGTACAGAACAGAACAGAACACCACAGAAATCACTAGCAGTTGTGCACAAATCTCTTTTTACCCTGGGATCAGCTGTGATTGTTGAAGATCAACAGATATCACTGCTCTGATCAGAAGTTCGGGTGCAGAACGTTCTGCTTGATCAAATGTAAAACAGTCATCAAACTAAAATTCATTTAAATGCTTGTAATATGGCCCCTAACCCTAAACTATGATAAATGCACCCGTAAGAATAAATGACTCACATTGCCTTGAATAACAAATGTTAATTGCATTAACACATTTGTGCAACCACCAGAGGTATTTCTTTTTTATATTACATTCCAAAATTGTTATTCTAGCTTCAACACTTAATACTGCAAATAATATGAATGAAATACGTCACCTAATTAGTGTGTTCATAATTTCAAAAGAATTTTGCTTTTGAAATCATTTAAAATTACAACAGAATTCTACCAAATTAAATTCTACCAAACAGTTTTAATCAGAGGATGAATTGCGTGTACATATTCCTAAATATTAAGTAAATATTAAATTTAAAACCAAACCCAATGGTATCACTGTTAAATCCTAAATTACTTATAAATAACTAAACATTAGTCATCCCTCATTATTACCTGAAAATTGGACCATATGTGAGGTTTAGCCTCAAATGTCTTCAACTAAAAGACAAGCACACACTTTTCTGCTTAAATCTCATGGAGCTGTTGCTATAACAACAGTTTAGGACAATTTCAAGAACTTACACAAAACAAAAGCTTTTCCTTGTGAAAGTATTGTGGCGTGACAATAGACACCATCATTCTACTACTAGCTGACAAAGAGAAGTAAAGGCCTGATAAGGCACCACTAGGCAGCACCAGCCAAACTCACCAATTTCCTAAGGGAAGGCGATGAGCCTCTGAAAGCAAGAACTGAGATGAACTTTCTCTCTGTTTGCAATAATCTTTTCACTTGGAGATGCAGGGGAACATGAAAAGGAATCTAGTCTTTCCAGAGATATGGGTGACCTCAATATATCAAGACATGCATGGCGCTTCTATCTAGGAAGACAAGGAACCTTTCAGTAGCCAAACTCCTAGTGCCCTAGGAGGCCAGACAGGACATTTCTTATGAGGTGAAGAAAGACCTAAATACCAAGATTCTGGTAACTGTTAGCAGGCTGCACACACACTTCACAGCAACATTATGGCCTTGGAGAAAAAAAAGCGCCAGCTGAGACTAACTCGAGATAGTCATATTGAGCGTGAGTTCATAATCAGAGTCTTTTCTTCCAAAGAAGGCAAAATTGTTTAGCTCCTTCAATCAGGCAAATGGAAATGTCAAAGGCTTTTAAACACTGACCCTGAAATACTTACATAACACATGCAGAAAGGTTTCCAAAAATCCAACAACCTTAAACCCATAAAGATATTGAATGCTTTCTGCTTGTAGCAGAGGATTTATTGTATTTAGTTCATCTTTTTAAAGATAAAACTTCAAAACTCATAGTAATCTGGTAATAATCCATTTTGAAATTTGGTCAAAATACTGTATAGTCTACACTAAAATAGTCCATCTTCATAAGCAGCATGTGTAGCACAAGCTGTGCTGAACACAGTGCTAAATCTTTCTCTGAGACAATAGCGGCTAGTGATAAGCGCTGTGCTCGGACTTCAGATTTGAGAAGAAGGGATTTCTCTGTATGACAAAAAAAGAGAAATGATGTTCTCACGCCGATGCCAGCGTGACCGCTTTCAAATGTCTTAGTAACGGCTTTGGAAGAGGCAGGTGACACATTCAGTCCTAGGCAAGCAAGTCACGCTCGATCAAGCGTTTTATCACCATTTCACACGTCTGCTGGCTTGAAGGAATATTGTGATCACAGCTACGTGCTGGTCTGGTGTGGAAGAAAGAAGCAAAGAAAGAGGGAAGAGTCGCTGCTGATGACTCAAGGCACCTTCATCTCCCCAGTAAATTAACTAAATGAAACCCTGTGGTGTATTCAGGTATCAAACCAAAGATAATGCTGTTAGGCCCCGACAGATGAACAGGAGAGCCCAGTGACATTTCTTGCTCATTGTACCAAGATGATCTAATAATCCGAGCTCTGCTCAGGCGGGACTTGAAAGAGTGCCATTTGAAACGGGAGAGAAAGAACAGGAGGAGGAGAAAAGTAAAAGAGGACAAACAGAAGGAAGGGAGAAGTGTGAGTCCCCCCACCCTCAACAACTCAACAGGAATCAGTAAAAATAACACACACATATTCACACAAACACACACACTCACGTAGAAGGAGGAATTATCTCTGGTCAACTTGGACATATTTAATCTGTCTCTCATTTTCAAGAGGGATTAATTTCTAGTTCCTAATCTCCTCAATGTCCCTAGATCAAATCTCATCGGTGCCCTTTTTGAAGCCTGTTTCCTGTCTGGCCGTCTGACAGCGTGACTGTACCTCCAGACCATGTGAGCAAAAAAAAAACAAAAAAAAAAACAGGGCTTGATCCACGTGAAATGTTTGAAAATTGACTTTCTCCAAGTTTTTTTTTCTGGGATGAGACCCTAAAACTTATGTTGAGAGTAGGTTTGAACAAACCAGCCCTGAAGATGCTCCTTAACATGTTGTAACCTCCATCCACATAAACTTCTGGTGCTCATTCCTTCAACAGACACATGTTTTCAGATGTACGATCCAGCACTCACCCTGAAGTAATCGCTGCACGCTGCCAGGACGGCTTTGTGGGCGTGGAACTTCTGCTCGCCAGCCACCAGGGTGACATCACACAGCAGACCGTCCTTCCTCTGCTGGTTGAGGGCAGAGAGGACAGAGTCCTGGTGGGACTTTGACTGACAGAGCCTCTGTCCTGTCAGCATCTCCCTGCTGCTACACACACACACACGCACGCACGCACGCACGCACGCACGCACGCACGCACACACACACAAAGATGACATGTTAAAACTAAGTCATGGACTTCCATTAGAGACAAAGCTCTGCTTATATTCAGGACTGCAATTGATAATTCATCCATCCTTCTTCAATGAATTAATAATCAATGGGGAGAGGCTGGATAGATGAACTGGCTCATTTAGGGATGATTTCAGGAATTCAATTTCTGGAAAAATAGACTGGAACACATATGACCGTTGGTCTTTGATTGGACCAGACTTCAATTCCTGGATGAATCACCGATGGATTTGGTATAAATGTTGCATACAGGATGGATGTAAGCGTCTTACTATGGTGAAGGAACCTCTCTGTACACAATCATACTACATTGAGAACTTACCAACTATAAACTTGGCTTGTGATTTGCTGGGAGCAAAAACAGCACAGTGTTTGAAGCATGTTGAATATGTGACATAATAAAATAGAAAATAGAATAAAGGGGTCAAGAACACTTTGTGCTGGCGCAGGAAGGTCAGTACGACTGATGTGAAAGAACAAAGGAATGCTTTGTGAGGACAGAAAACAAAAAAAGACCACCTAGAACCATAAGTCCTGTGCAGGTTTTCAACATATGGAATCTGTTTCTGACTACAGTCGTCACTTATTGATTTTCATTTTCCAAATGTCTGTTTGTGTCATTTTGTCACAGCTGTTGTTATGTAAAAGACCTCCTCAATGAAGTATGGAAGTGTTTAAAACAGAACTCTATTATAGAGGCTGTAAATTGGAAAAGTCTCATTACAACATATCAGGATATCGTTTTACTGCCTGTCACCCCATTTACACAAAATTACATTTGCCAGTCATTATTTAACCTGCATAAATCCAGCTGAATTTTTCAGTCAAATATTTAGTTAAAAACACGATTCTCCGGTTCAGGGCTGGATGGAGCTGCTGTGTTCTCACCTACACCTGCAGTCGCTCTACTTTCTGCAGCTCATTGTCTACACTTCAGGTCACTTCTGCTGCTGGATGCTGGAAATAATATCACCATCATTACAGCCCCTTGCCAGCAAGTCACCCTTTGCAGCCAGTTTTCACGCCAACATCACATGTCGGCTAATGCATTGTGAAATAACGCAGTTTCATTATGGCTGGTGTATTATTGAGGCCTGGGGTACATGTGGAGTTCAGTGTTCAAAAAACAGGCCAACAGGGATGTTTAGAAAGAGACTGCACTGATAAAGAGGAGGCAGATCCTTCAACTCTCTGTGGTAAAATAAATGTTAGTCTTGGGGTTGTCTCAGGACCATCAGTTTTGTCCCCCTCTCAAAAAGACTCTTTAGCCTTTATGACTATTCTGGCCAGGAGACTTACTTTACTTAAATGGAAGTCACCCCAGCCACCTTTCCATATTCACTGGCTCAGGGACACTCTTTATTGTCTCAAACTTGAGAAAATTAGAATGTCACTACAGGGGTCCGCAGATAAATTTCTACAGATATGGAGGCCCTTGTTTCAGTTAATAGAAAAAAGCAATTTTTCTTTTGTCCCAGGCTAGTTTTATTTATTTATTTATATATATTTTTCTATATATACCTATTTACTTCTGGTTTGCATTGGGTATTGCATTGAGTGTACCTTATTTTGTTCTAATGTACCTGTCTTAATATATTTATTTTTTGTATTTATTTGTATATTTTGTAACATGAGTTGATGGAGGTTGTTTGTTTGGAGGTGAGTTGAGGGTTTTTGTTGTTGTTCTTTTTCCTTTTTTCTTTTTACAAGATTGCACAACATAGTTTATGTTTTACACTGTGAATGATTTGTATAATTATGCAATTCCTGAAGAAAACCTGATAAATAAAGTTTTGAAAAAAAACTGAAAAATAAATAAAATAAATGTTAGTCCATTAACCTAAGATAGCACGAAACAGTATGGTGACATTTCCTACGATCCTTCATACACATGTGGTAACATGAAAGTGTTGTCATGACAATAGTTACAAAAATACAATAAGACGATTAATAATACAACAACAACAATATTAATAAAATTATTATTATTATTATTATTAAGCCGCAAGAGGGCACAAGCCAGTGTCTTATTGTGCCGGTCCCAAGCCCGGATAAATACAGAGGGTTGCGTCAGGAAGGGCATCCGGCGTAAAACTTTTGCCAAATCAAAGATGCGAATCAAACCTATGACTTCCATACCGGATCGGTCGAGGCCCGGGTTAACAACGACCGCCATCGGCGCTGTTGACCTACAGGGCGCCGGTGGAAATTGGATTACTGTTGGTCGAAGGAGAGGAGGAAAGTGCGTTCGCACGAAGAAAGAGAAGCGGAGCGCCAAGAGTATAGGACTGAGAGTAGGGAAGTTGAATGTTGGAACTATGACAGGAAAAGGTAGAGAGTTGGTCGACATGATGCAGAGGAGGAAGGTAGACATACTGTGTGTCCAGGAGACCAGGTGGAAAGGTAGCAAGGCTAGAAGTTTAGGAGCAGGGTTCAAGTTGTTCTATCACGGTGTAGATGGGAAGAGAAATGGAGTAGGAGTTATCTTGAAGGAGGAGTTTGTTAGGAATGTCCTGGAGGTAAAACGAGTGTCAGATAGAGTGATGAGTCTGAAGCTAGAAATAGAAGGTGTGATGTTCAATGTTGTTAGTGGGTATGCTCCACAGGTAGGATGTGAGCTGGAGGAGAAGGAGAAATTCTGGTTGGACTTTGATGAAGTGATGCAGAGCATACCTAGAAGTGAGAGAGTTGTCATTGGCGCAGACTTCAATGGACATGTTGGTGCAGGTAACAGAGGTGATGAGGAAGTGATGGGCAGGTTTGGTATCCAGGAGAGGAACGCAGAAGGACAGATGGTAGTTGACTTTGCAAAAAGGATGGAAATGGCTGTAGTGAATACTTTCTTCCAGAAGAGGCAGGAACATAGGGTGACCTATAAGAGTGGTGGTAGGAGCACACAGGTAGACTACATCTTGTGTAGACGATGTAACCTGAAGGAGATCAGTGACTGTAAAGTAGTGGTAGGCGAGAGTGTAGCCAAACAGCATAGGATGGTGGTGTGTAGGATGACTCTGGTGGTGAGGAAGATGAAGAGGGCAAAGGCAGAGCAGAGGACGAAATGGTGGAAGATAAAAAAGGAAGGGTATTGCATGACCTTTAGGAAGGAGTTAAGACCCGCTCTGGGTGGTCAGGAGGTGCTTCCAGATGACTGGACAACTACAGCTAATGTGATCAGGGAGACAGGTAGGAGAGTATTTGATGTGTCATCTGGAATGAAAGTAGATAAGGAGACTTGGTGGTGGAATGAGGAGGTACAGGAGTGTATACAAAGAAAGAGGTTAGCTAAGAAGAAGTGGGACACTGAGAGGACTGAGGAGAGTAGACAGGAGTACAGGGAGATGCAGCGTAAGGTGAAGGTAGAGGTAGCAAAGGCCAAACAAGAAGCATATGATGACTTGTATGCTAGGTTGGACAGTAAGGAGGGAGAGACTGATCTATACAGGCTGGCAAGACAGAGAGATAGAGATGGGAAGGACGTGCAGCAGGTTAGGGTGATTAAGGATAGGGATGGAAGTCTATTGACAGGTGCCAGCGGTGTGATGGGAAGATGGAAAGAGTACTTTGAAGAGTTGATGAACGTGGAAAATGAGAGAGAACAAAGACTAGAAGAGGTGACTGTTGTGGACCAGGATGTAGCAAAGATTAGCCAGGATGAAGTGAGGAGAGCACTGAAGAGGATGAAGAGTGGAAAGGCAGTCGGTCCTGATGATATACCTGTAGAGGTTTGGAAGTGTCTAGGAGAGGTGGCAGTAGAGTTTCTGACTGGGTTGTTCAACAGGATCTTAGATAGTGAGAAGATGCCTGAGGAGTGGAGGAGAAGTGTGCTGGTGCCCATTTTTAAGAACAAGGGAGATGTGCAGAGTTGTGGCAACTACAGAGGAATAAAGCTGATGAGCCATACAATGAAGTTATGGGAAAGAGTAGTGGAAGCTAGACTAAGGGCAGAAGTGAGCATTTGTGAGCAGCAGTATGGTTTCATGCCAAAAAAGAGTACTACAGATGCAGTATTTGCTTTGAGGATGTTGATAGAGAAGTACAGAGAAGGCCAGACGGAGCTACATTGTGTTTTTGTAGATCTGGAGAAAGCTTATGACAGGGTGCCCAGAGAGGAACTGTGGTATTGTATGAGGAAGTCTGGAGTGGCAGAGAAGTATGTTAGAGCGGTGCAGGACATGTATGAGGACTGTAAGACAGTGGTGAGGTGTGCTGTAGGTGTGACAGAGGAGTTCAAGGTGGAGGTGGGACTGCATCAGGGATCAGCTCTGAGCCCCTTCTTGTTCGCTATGGTGATGGACAGGCTGACAGACGAGGTTAGACAGGAATCTCCATGGACTATGGTGTTTGCAGATGACATTGTGATCTGCAGTGAGAGCAGGGAACAGGTGGAGGAGAAGCTAGAGAGGTGGAGGTTTGTCCTGGAAAGGAGAGGGATGAAGGTTAGCCGCAGTAAGACAGAGTACATGTGTGTGAATGAGAGGGACCCAAGTGGAAGAGTGAGGTTACAGGGAGAAGAGATCAAGAAGGTGGAGGATTTTAAGTACTTAGGGTCAACAGTCCAGAGCAATGGAGAGTGGGGAAAAGAGGTGAAGAAACGTGTACAGGCAAGATGGAATGGGTGGAGGAAAGTGTCAGGTGTGATGTGTGATAGAAGAGTTTCAGCTAAAATGAAAGGAAAGGTGTACAAAACTGTGGTGAGACCAGCGATGTTGTTTGGTCTAGAGACAGTGTCACTGAGGAAAAGACAGGAGACAGAGCTGGAGGTAGCAGAGATGAAGATGCTGAGGTTCTCTCTGGGAGTGACCAGGAAGGATAGGATCAGGAATGAGTACGTCAGAGGGACAGCACATGTTAGAGGTTTTGGAGATAAAGTCAGAGAGGCCAGACTGAGATGGTTTGGACATGTCCAGAGGAGAGATAGTGAATATATTGGTAGAAGGATGCTGAGTTTTGAACTGCCAGGCAGGAGGCCTAGAGGAAGACCAAAGAGGAGGTTTATGGATGTAGTGAAAGAGGACATGAAGGTAGTTGGTGTGAGAGAAGAGGATGCAAAGGACAGGGTTAGATGGAGGCAATTGATTCGCTGTGGCAACCCCTGAAGGGAAAAGCCGAAAGGAAAAGAAGAAGAGAAGATTATTATTATTATTATTATGAAGAAGAAGAATAATTTATGTTTCAGTTTTTCCAGTCATTCAAGGAACCTTTATCTTATCAATTAACGACAATAATAATGCTAATGTAGAAGAGCAATAACTATTAAATTCATAGAAACAGCTGAAGCAGAGGAGCAGAGGCCAAACGCAAGTGACACAGCCAACAGGAGGAGAAGAGGGAGGAGGAAGTAGAGTAGGAGGAGGAGGAAGAGGAACAAGAGGAGGATAAGGAGGAGGAGGAGGACACAATGCTACAAGGCAATGAGACACAGGTGAAACCAGACACAAGTAGCCCAAAGGTAGCCTGTCACAAACAGAAACAGAAAACATAACAGAACCATTAAACATAACAGAACCATAATAACAATAAAATACAACAACACTATAACACATATAGGAAGGACAATCTCATCTAAACAGCTGAGTTTTCATCTGAGGATTTCCAGAATCATTTATCTGGAGCCGCCCAGAGAGGGAGACTCTGGAGGCTGAAGAAGAGCCACAATGAAGGCATGTTACCCATAGTTCAGAGGGTGGAAAGTGGAGCGCAGAGAGGACAGACATCCAAGGATGACGTGAACAAGGCGACGCGCCGGGATGCAGGAGAGAGGAAAGGTAAGGAGATAATTTCTACACAAAGGGAGGCACTTTAATAGTGAACTATTAAACTGAACACAGTTAAGTGTGTGTGTGTGTGTGTGTGTGTGCGCGCGCGTGCGTGCGTGTGTGCGTGCATGTATGTGTGCGTGTGACGATTCGTGTGAGTGCAGTTAAATTCTGAACATCCTGTTAACTTTCTAATCCCAGAGTGGGAACCGACGGAGAAGGGCATTCTGGTAATCAAATATGTCATAAAAGGTTTTAGTGGCTCTGCAGCAGAATGGAAGCAATCGAGTCTTTCGTCTTCCGTCCTCAGCTCACTGAGTCTAACAGCAGCAGAACAGCAGCAGTAAAACAAATCCAGATTTAAACTTTTATGTTTTCATTAGATCAATCTGTGGTGCTGAATGTCTTTTCCATATACAAGAAACAATAACCAAACCAAACCCTACCCAATGGAAGGATGTTCTTTCCTGAAATGAAGAACTAATTAATGACATAAGGTAAGCTTCAAGTGGCACTCGCACAAATCCTTAGCTACGAATGACATTCCTAGGATGTCCTCCTGCCAGTGAAGAACACATCGTGACCTTCAGTTCTCACATCAGATTCTTTATGGAGAATGAGACGATGACGCAGACTGCAGAGCGTGGCTGATTCACAGACTGATGCGGATCCACGTTGCACCAAACGTACGTCTGTTTCCCGCCACTCGTCCTTAGCCCCCCTTTGACTGTGGCGTCCGTCAGCAACACCCTCTCCATCCCATTCCATTTCCGTCCACCTCCAGCGATGGCAGACACTCCCAGCACTGCTGTCTGCCAGAGGCTTACCCTGTCACCTTCATGGTGATGGGGTTTAAGGCTGGGGAAATAATGGCTGAATGTGGGTGGGTGCATACGTGCACTGTGGGCCAGAGGCGAGATGATTGATGAGTCAGGCTGTTTGTTTGGTATTTGGACTCTGCTGGGGTGGGGGAAGAGTCGGGGGGAGAAGGGGATGGAGCTGCTGAGCGGGATGAGAGAGAAGGGAAATAACCGAGTTTTACAAGTCAGAGAGGGAATTCTGGACTGGGGATCTGAGGAGCGTCGGATATCCTTGATGATAATGAATACATGAATATATAGAGATGAAATCATCATCCTATGACTTCCATCACTTTTATCACATTTGCAGCACACCCCAGTGATTTAGAATGGCAATTTCATAGAACTGGTTGATTAACAGGAATATTTTATCAAGACAAAACTGAAAAAAAACACAACAACAATCAGATCATGTTCCCTCTCTGTTTGTACATTATTCAAGCCTCATAGCCCAGTTTGTACCACAGACGTATCAGTAAAAACCATGTGGTGTTCAGGCACAAGCCTAGATAACATCAACCAGACTTATATTTCTCAGTCTTGCCTCGACAAAGATCTTCCGGAGCCCACAGGAGACGATGGCCCTAGGCTGATTAATAAGCCGAAAATGAGCCAACAAGCTATGAAACTGGTGTTGGACTTTAAAGTCTGAACGCGATAATGGCTTTCGGCTTAATGGTCTGCTCAAATCTGGCAGGAAAATTGAGCAGGTTATTGTTTTAAAAGAAAGGAAAAAGATTATTTTCAGAAAGGAAAATGTTAGCGAACTAATTCAGTCTGCACATATCCTCCAGAAAATCAATGGAAAGACCAAAATCAGAGCACTAGCATCATCAGACGTGTCCAAAAAGATTTCTCTAGTCCTCGGTGTCGTCGCTCACACATCAACCAACACGACTGCTGACATCTTTCTTCATTCTAACAAATAAGACTACAGGACTCGAGAATTGCATTAAATGTTCACATTGATATTTGACTTTAAATATGTGAATCTATATAATGTTCAGTGGACAACTTGTTGACTTAATCTTTTCTGTCCATCTTTTCCAAAGAATTTGTTGACAAAATCTAAAATATAAAATGCACAGCCTTATCGTTTGAGTCAAGGGGGCAGCAGTAGTTCAGTCCAATAGGGCTTGTGCTGGGGACCGGAGGGTGGCTGGTTCAAGGCTCATGTGGACCAAAAAATTTGGAGCGTGAACCGGCAGTGGAGAGGGGCCAGTTTACCTCCTGAGTACTGCTGAGGTGCCCCTGAGCAAGACACCGTCCCCTTACAAGTTGCTCTTTGGGCGCAATGCAAAGTTAGCTGTCTGCTGCTCTGCTTCCCACAACTCTCTGCATGCTTACAGGCCCCTTGTGTGTGTGTGTGTGTGTGTGTGTGTGTGTGTGTGTGTGTGTGTGTGTGTGTGTGTGTGTGTGTGTATGTGTGTGTGTGTGTGTGTGTGTGTGTAGCAGCAGGGAGATGCTGACAGGATGGAGGCTCTGTCAGTCAAAGTCCCACCAGGACTCTGTCCTCTCTGCCCTCAACCTGCAGAGGAGGAACAGACTAGAGTGGGCAAATGATTTCCCCTACGGGGGATGAATAAAGTTGATTACTTCTTCTTTCTTCTTCTTCTAAATCATCCTCATCTTATTTCCATTACACCCAAACAATAAGGTGTAGAAGTTCAGCCCTAAACTCCGACCACATAGCAATGAAATAGAGAAAAGGACCTTCAACGTCACAAACAAGTTGCCCATAGGCTCCTTATAGAGAAATCACTGAGACTAGTTACCTGAGGCTGGGTTCAGAAGGCATGCCCCTGGACACAGGACGTGGAGATGGGGGTGCAGGTGGAGATGTTCTAAGTGGCTCCAGAGGACTGCAGTCTCCTCACTGGGAACAAACATCAGCCTGATGGGGCAGAGCAGCACATGTCAGCATCACTCAGCCCATCTCCCTGACCCGGCCACGTTGTGACACCCCCCCCCCCCCCCCCCTGTGTGATGTGTGAATCCACCAGTCCCTTCGCTCGCACACACCGCTCTTGATTTGACAACTCGTGTGTGTGTGTGTTCTTTCCAAGCCTTTTCACTTGCAGCACAGCGACTGTCGCAGACAGCATCACTTCAGGGAGGGAATAAACAACCTAAGCACCTTTCATAACAAGCCGGTGGTCCATATTACACCCAGTCCCCCCGGTGTAGACTATCTAGTCATAATGTGCTACACACCTGAATCAGATACCCCTTCCTGTCTCCTGTGAGATAATACCCAGCAGCCTGTGGGGGGAAACAGAGGGTATTGCAGATACACTCTGGAGCCAATGCTGTTCTGACTGAAACCCTCCATTCTTGGGCTGCCTCTGGACCTCTGTGGTTGATCCAGCCAGTGTGTGTATGGGGTTCACCTTAAGTGGACGATGGGATAAGTGCAACGCTGGCTCGCCTGGAGTGTCGTCCCCAGCCAGACATGCTGTAGGTATTGATCTGTGGATGACTGACCTTCAGACACAGCCTCAGGCAATTTCTACCGGCTGAGTGAGAGAAGGAGCCCAGACGAGCTGCACACATGACAGAGCTTATTGGCTTTTAACACTGCGGTAGAACTCAAGCAAACGCACTAAACTATGTCTGTGAATTGCATTAGCAGGATCAATCGAAACAGATGTTCCATTTCTCTTTATTTCTCTCTATTTATTTATTTATTTTTGGTCATGTCTCTGTTTGAATCCATGCTCTAACTATGTGTATCTTACATAGTTTTTGCTTCTTAACCTCAATAGTTTCAACACACCTTGTCTCCTCTACTTAAAGCAGAAAAAAAAAATCCAATCTTTGTGGCTTCAGGAATGATTAGAGATGTCCGCAGGGTGGGTGTATTTGGGACAATCTCAACAAGTAGGCCATTGTTCCCTGAAATACCATCGTAATCTCCTGATTGAAAACAAGCACCCTGGGCAGCGAAATGTTGTCTTTTACGCATCAGACGGACCTGGGATCTACCCAGGAACTGAACTTGACCAGAAGGATGAAGGTTTGGGTTGCCAGATAAGCAGACACCACCAGCGTCACCTTTCACTTTCTAAAAGCTCCCAGCTGTCAAAAGGTCTCCTAGCAACAGACCAGAGCCTCCGTCTGCGGGGACGGGAAGCAGCCTTTCGAGCAGAATAATAACCCTGTTGCATCCTAAACCAACATTTCGATTTTTAAAAAAAAAATTTTTTTTAAATGTACTGAATTCGATTCTTGTTTTAACCCCTTGCGAGCTTACCTCATATGAATTCGTTAGGGGACAATTCTTTCCTCTCTGTCGGCGTCTCCGTAACTGTCTGTCATTTGATGTCCGAGAATGTTTCATATAAATCCACGGCGTGTGGACTGCAAAGGAGAGCAGACGAGCTCAGTTATCACGGACTCTTTATTGGTTACACTGTAGCACCCACATTGTCACATTATAACCCCTCCTCTCCAGTCACATGAGTGTGGACACGGAGGACCTGCAGCGCCCCCTCGTGGTGTATTTGGACAATAGCGTGTACCCAGGAACTGTATATGGACGGCATAGCAGCAGGAATCGTCGCAGGATCTCGATTTAGAATGTAATATTTTACATAATAAAAAGAAGCAGAATTAATGATGTCACTGCAATGTGACACTGTGCTGCTCTACTGGGGTCCCGTAAGAAAAATCTATCTCTCAAAGCACCAGTAGTGTTACCTTTATAAACATGCTATATATTATTTACCTTATATTTATATAAAATTTATAAATTTCCTTTAATGATAAATAAAGATTAATATTTTTAAATAATAAACACATCCAATTTGTAAACTGTAGTCTGCAATTCTAAAAACATTGATACTTTTTTTTCCAAAATCTCTGTGGCTATATGACCATTAGCTGCAAGCTGACCTTTTCTCTCTTTTTTTTGGATAGTGCTTTCTCGACTTGATTGATAATTCGTTGACGTCTATTAAAAGGTATTTCGGAAAAATCCGCACTTGAAATTTATGTGACATCTTTATCTTTTTGATTATAGGACAGCACTTTAAACTGATATGTATGTGAAAAAAATATTTACATGAAGGTCAGGAAAAATAAGGGAAATAATGTTAAGAAGATGACTTTGTTAAACAAAGAATAACACAAAATTTTGACACAGTTTTCACCCAAACCCTCCCAAAAGCCAGTTTTACTATTGTTTGGTGTGGAACTGGGATTGTCCCTTAGTGGGACAGGCTTCACCTCTCATGTGCACTCACGCTACGTTCATGTACTCTGCGTCAATCTACGAGTCTACAACTGCTGGTTTTTTTTCAAGGGTCAGTAGATTGTGTTGAGATCTTATTTTTATCATTAATTTGAAATGCTTTTGTGTGTGTGAATGCTCACCACATTGTTAAGAAAGTAACATGTTACAACTTTCTTCAAACTCTCGAATGAGTAATAGACTCTGGAAAGACAAATACAATTTTTTTTAATTTGTTTTTAACACAAAAAATTGGGATCATTTCCCACGAGGATTTTTTCCATGCATATACTGCTGGAGTTTAATGTATAACAACGTAGTTATGAAGCGCTCACGTATGTTCCTAAAACAACTCAGGCACGTCCTACAGCACCTGAAGGCATCTTCGCTTCCAAACAGGAGCCAGACCGGAGAGGACGAGCAGACTGAGACGGAGCCTGTCGCAGGAAACACTCCTCCAACAAATCCCCCTCAGAATACTCTAACGACCATTTATGTAGTCAGCTGTTCCACGAACTCTTAGACAGTCCGGGGTGAGTGTTTGTATTTCGCGTTTTGTGTCCTTGCTATAGTTTGAGAACTTTGTTGTACTGGAGTTGTGTCGGGCCTCTGTTTCATAGCAGCGACCGAGGCAGGCGTCTGTACTGTAATTTATCCCTGCGTTTAGCGTCCAATTTACGGGAAAAAAAACCCCGATTAACTTGTTACTTGGTTATCTTGGGGGACTTTAAAATGTTTTAGTAACTTATTAATTATAATTTTACTAACATGTACATGACTACTTTTACGCCAAAGCGTGTTTTGTTGGTTAAGTCAAACACCTGCTTTGCTAACTTTTACTCTTTTTAATCAGTGCTAATAGGCTAATGGGAACGTAATGCTAACGTGTAGCTGCTTCATCGATCTGTCTCCACTAGTGACAGACTTCACAGACGACTGCTTTCATTATAAATACATGTGGTAATACTGAGTAAACTACAACCACAAATGATAAGCCGCAGATGATCATGATTAGGAAATCCGGCTCATATAAACAAATAAGCTCTATTCTGAAAGAATGTGTCTTGATGGTGATTAATGAATATTTAAACACTATTTTATACACCATGCACATGTTTTTGTATACAATACTGAATAAGATCAGAACTGATTTCTAAACCTAGTATGGACCTTTGTAACCCCTTTTTACCTTCTTGTATTGTTAGTCAGACATTCAGAATTCTTAGTGTTGCAGCTTAATGTGGAGTATGAAAATGTGCATCAACAAGCTGAGACTCATTCTACTGAATCACCTTGGGTATTTAGCATTCCCCACCCAAAGCAAATGAACGCTCTGGAGGTTTTCATGAGAGATTGACTGGATTTTAATCTCCATCTCACTGTGTCTCTAAACGCTGCTTGTTAAAACTGGCGCCCTGGGACCTCAAGGACCTGTAGGGTTCACGAATAGATATTGGATCATTTAATTTGCTGTGTTCGATTTGTCTGCAGCAGCACAGCTTGTATTTTGCTTTGATAACAAGGCGTTATCCTTTTCCTGCTCTGCAGTACTCTGCAGAGCAGACTACTGCAGAGCAGTACTTTTTTGCTTTTAGCAAAAAGAACTACCTGGAAAATGTTGTGAGGTGGGGATGTTGATCTTGAACTACAGTATGTGTTGTGATTCAAAATGAACCTCAGGAGATTCTTTTCATTATGTAGACGAAATTTGTCACTCCAGTAATGGAGGACTTACAGTATTCACATTCTTTCCACTTTGAAGTACAGTATGCTGTAGTTTGTATGTAAGTCTGATCCACAAAATATTCTAAAAGTATTATAACTACTCAATGCCAAAAGAATTTCTGGTACTTTCAATATTTTGTATTGTCATTACATTATTACTACTCACATATTAATGTAAAAGCAAGAAAAATCTTACTATTTTTTGGTTCAGACATAGTTAAGGTTGTTTTTATTTTATCTAGTGCTGTAAATATGATGATTATGTTTATGGTTTAAGCTTTTGCTGTTCATTCTCCTGATTGAATCATTTGTAGAAATTCATAAAATACTGTAATGTATTTTATTTTATTTTATTTTACAAACGGAATGCTGCCAGTGTCTTTTATCACTTCACCCAGAATAAAATTCATTCATTCATCTCCTTTGATTACAATTATCTCATCTTCAGCCACTTATCTGAATTTGGGTCACTGGTTACACTGGAGCATCATAGCTGACAATTGGTGGGAGGCTGCGTACACATTAGGCAGGTCACCAGTTCATCAAAATTTACAAGACAGTAAATCAAATCATACAAGCAAAATCCAATATTTTGCCCGGAAGGTTAGATCTAAATGTAACACTGACGTAAAGTACACGTACATCAGATTTACCCATGAGCGTATAAAGTGCTTCATTTTGAGCGATGTGTAATTTTTATTTTTGATCCAGGGTCACATGCTGAGCAGTGATGGGAGGGTTTTACCTGCTGCAGTTCCCCATCAGCTCCTCTAAGATGATCCCAGGACACGCGACAAGTAGATGACCGAATGAGAGAAAAGGAGCCAACCTCTGGACCAAGACATCCACACGCTGAGCCAAAGATTAACCTCTTCTATTTAACACGGCCAAAAAACCACACACACATACCCACTCTCAATCCGCCGTCATCATGCTGATGCCAGGACCACTGTGGGTGTGCCTGGCTCTGATGTGGGGTGTCAGCTGCAGTGCCCACAGCCTGTTTACCTGTGAGCCCATCAAAGTGCATCGGTGCTTTGGAATGTCGTACAACATGACCTTCTTTCCCAACATGATGGAGCACTATGACCAGGATATTGCAGCCAGCAAAATGGAGGTGAGTGTTCCTTCGATGACAGAAATCACTTTGCTGATATACTTTATTTTGATAAAAAATTTTATATAATGTATTTATTAAACCATGCTGTGGGTGTGAGCAATATCTGAGCCCCAAAAAGGTTTTCAAATTCTAAATTTTGAATTCTAGAAGAATTTTTCCAAAGAACATATTTAATATCACAGAATAAAGTGAGAGTGAACTTGTATTGAACTTCAGTGATGACTAGAACACACTAATTCACAACATATGTGCAAAACTTGTGTGTAATTTGATGTCTTAAAACCTCTACATTAAGTGGTTCCGTAGCTGCTGACCCTCCTCATAGCATGTCATTAGTGTCGGTTTCCACGTTTTCATTCATGAGTTATAATTAAATTGGTGTATGATAGAGAGGCTTCCTTTCCTCGGAAAGAACAATTAAAAGTCAAGTCATGTTTGAAAATAATGAGTATCATCTGAAAGTAATTGAAAGGATTAGCACTATTATTGGTGCTGTTACCGGATCTGGTCTGTAAATGTCAGTGTGTCAGCCATCAGCAACACATATTGAATGAACCATGATTAGCATTTTGTAACAGTCATCAAGACACTCATAATTTACCCGCCTCAGTTTGTGCACAAATCACGTCTGATTGTTCTAGAGCAGCTGTTGATGGCACATTGTTGTGAATAAGAGATCAGTGAAGCTGCACGCATGGCTTTGAATTCTCAGCTTCGGAAATAAAGTTGTAAATATTCTACATCATTGTCATATTTTAAATGACTGGCTGTGAGTGTGGAATGTAAGAGGGAGCATCGTACTGGAAGTAATAATGAATGAAGGTTGAAGAGCACATCTTTTTGTAGCGAGACTTGTGAGGGGTTAAATAACTCTCTGTGAGTTGTTTACCAAACTACGAATTATGTTATTTGCGTTTCATGCTGCCTCATATTAAAAGGTTTGAGGGCTGTCCCTACAACGAGGACATCATTTGTTTTTTACAGCAGTGGTTTCAGTTCAGTTGGTTCAGAGCAATTTGGAACATTTGCAGCTCCATGTTGGCAAATATCTAAAAATACTTCCATTCATTACAAAGAACCCTTCAGGGAGAAGTCACTCTGTTTTCACTCCGTTTTCTCAGCTTCATATTAAAAGAAATGAAGGAGATGCAGAAGATGCACACTGGTGTCACTGTGGAGTGTGAAGTGACGTGAGATTTTAAAGATCAGAGAAAGGTTTAACTAGAGGTGCCATTTTCTATCAACCCTTTATCATGGAAGAAATACGACCTAGACAAGTTTTATTGTGTAAAGTATTTCACAATGAAGTAATACGAACTGCACTTTTAATATGAACTAAAGGTAAAGCCAAATAAAGTTAGATCATTGGTTAGCCTTACTTCCTAGATTTTTCTCTCCGGTGAAATTATGGGTAACATATCGGCTAGAGCTGCAGTATGTTAAAGTGTTTATGGCACACGACCAATAGGGATGCTTGTTTCTAATTTTGTTGTCATTAATATGTAGTATTTGATACAATGAAAGCTATTTTTACTTTTATATTCTATTCTATTCTATTGTTAAAAATCTATTTATGTTAGGATTTTTATGACGTTTATGATTTGCTCCAATCTAAGAAACTGACAGTGTGTGTCCTTGCAATGCCATTTGTAAAATGAAAGTTTGAACATAGTTTCCCATAATGTGTTGCATCAAAAGATTTTAAGTTTTTAAAAAGTCTTCATCATAATTTATATTTTCTTTATACAAAGCATTACTGGGCTTGTTTTTCCAACATGCCTTTGGATCAGCAGCGGTCTCAGGTTCTGTGCTTGTTTTATTCTCTGTCCTGGCATTCCTGAAGCCCAGGACAGGTTTGGGTTACACACAATTGGCGTAAGAGCATCAAGCATGAACAGTAATCTGTCGGAGAAGCCTTTTGTGAGGCGTCTGGTGAAGGACGAAGGCTAGCAGGTACAGGCTTTTTGTCACAGCATACTTAGCCACGGGCAAGTTCATCGACTTTGTAGTGAGGAGCCTTTGATTTCTGGAGGAAGGGGAGGGACACACCCAGTCTCACACAAAGCCTAGCCTGCATACCACAATGAGTATTCTCCCTGTTAATCACTCACTCATTTTCTGCCTGTATACAGTTTTACCTCCAAGGTTCTGTCTCCCAGGTGACAGCCTCACACTCTGGCCTTTAGTCAACATTACATACTAGAACCCTGCCTGAAAGCAGCAGTGATTTATTATAACGCTCTGATGCCTGAATCAAGTAGACTTCTGCATATCAGTAGGATTTTCCAGAGGAGAGTTGTTCTGCTGTTATCCCAGACTCCACCCTTGTTTGCCAGCATTTGAAACACAAATGTTTGAATGAACAGTACAAATAGCATCGATAGGTTTCACTGCAAAGGACCAAGACCACTTGACAGTCTTAAAAGTTTGAAAAGTGGTGTCCTTTTAGCCCGTTTTCATCCTGTTTCTCTCAAATTCTCTGCTTAGTATTCCGGCCGTGAGAGCGAATCAGCTTGACTTTGCCACTGACCCTTGTGGAGGGTGTCTGAAATGAGGGCAGTTTTTACAGTAACTGTGCCGTAAAGCATAATGGTCAGATTGTTGAGCAACGGACGGCTTACTGAGAAGGATTCCAAGACCTCCAAGAGAAACAAGGAGGCTTACTGTCAAAGGAGACGAGGCCAGAGCCCCAGAGACACGGGCCTACTTCCAGGCTGGATTTCATGCAGTAAATCATGGACTGTGTTGAAGTGTGCTAGTGTGTGTTTTGTGTACAAATATTAACATTATAGACTGATGGAAGTCTGCTCGTGTACGTTGGCCTGATAATATTGGCGTGTTGACCTTGCTCCCCTTCATCTTGGATATTTTCCATTCCTACCTTGACCGTAAGGCAACTAGCATGGTGGGAGACTCCACCCACCCATTGCAAACCCTCTTCAACCATCTCTGAAGAGTTACCAATGTCCATGTCTGCTCCAGCAAACTGCAGGATGCTGAACTCTCTCTGCTCTGCCTGAAACAGACGGGAACTCACAAGTTCCAGATCCCAAACTACAAAAATGTTTTCAATAAACAAATGTGCTACCACACGCATTAGACTTTTATTTAATTGCAGAAATCCTTGTTAGTGCTACTATCCAGATGGAACCATAAATATTGTGTTATACATTAACATTACGCTGTCAACAGTTCTGTACATTCCAGTCTTCCTGACCTGTCATTGTGTGTTTCCAAAAGTCCATTCACTCATTTCCTGCCACCTATACCACATTCCCCACCGTTCAGTCTCCAAACTCCTGACCAGTGTGTTGACATGATAGTCCGACCTTCTCCACCAGTGAATGGGTCTTTTTGTTTGGCTCTGTAGATCTCTGTAGAGCAACAAAATGAATTTATTACTCAATGCAAAGCAGTGGTTACAAATATTTATTTATTTATTTATAAGTCAATAATTTTTTAAATTATTTAATTGGATTAATTAAAAGTAATTTATTCATAAATTTGTTTGTTTGTGAGCCCCTAAAATGGAGCAAAATCTGCTTGTGACTCATAATTAAAACCTCTGTCTGTTAATGAGCTGTTATGAAGACAAATCTTTTTTACAAGGTAAAGTGATCTTGTATTTAGTAATAACAGACTGGAAACTAACAAATACACAACTGGAAGCAAAAAGATTTATCCCTTTTGGCACATTAGGTTTATTGCCTAAATCTACTATTTATCAGATGTTTGCAAGAAACAAATCAAGAACAGTCAAACTAACACTGCGCTACAAATTTGAATTTTTCCATATATAACACAATATGTCACTTCTACTAACTACAGCAGTTTTTAAGTGATTCATCTCTTAATGACAAGTATCTCTGGTAGAGATTAGCTGCTTTTTTTTACTGTTACTGCCTCCTGAGGAATCTTAGCCCATTCCTCAGGAAAAGTTTTTAATTCTGGATTATATCCCTGGATTATTTTACACATACACCTTCTTCAAATCTCACTTGAGATTTTCTTTTGGGTTCAAGTCAGGTGACTCTAATGGGGACTCTAGAATGACCCCTGAACTCCACTGAAATCATTGTGGTCATTGTTCTTTAGGAATGGGATCCCATTGAAATTCATAAAGAAATTGCTGCTTTGTGCCTGTTTCCCAGTGGTGGGTTGTATCTTTCAAAGTAATTTTATAATTTTTCAGCCTGCTGTTATCTTCTTGAAATGATCCCAGAAAATAAACATCAAGCATGGATCACAGCATCAAGTCAATAAGGTGTTAACTTTTCTCTCCGTCTCCAGCCTTTCATGCCGCTGGCAAATCTGCACTGTTCTCCAGACGTTCACCGGTTCCTGTGCCAAGCTTTTATCCCACAATGCACTGAGGAGAATTTCGTGGTCCGTCCATGCAGAGAGCAGTGTGAGGCTGTCCTCTCCGACTGCCACGAAAACATTCGGATTTTTGGTATCGTCTGGCCTCCTGAGCTGCAGTGTGAGAAGTAAGAAACCATTATTGATTGACATGCTGCTAAGGAGCAACCATTGTACATTAAAAAACAATTTTTATCTCCTCGCTAGACTGGACTCGTGTAGTTTTGTTGATGGTTTGACACCCGCCACCACACCGATGACCTCATCGGCTAAGAGGGACCTTGGCTTCTGGTGCCCGCTGCAGCTCAAGACAAAACCCGGTCACGGATCATCGTTTTTGGGAACCCCGGACTGTGCCCCGCCTTGCTCCAACATGTACTTCAAACCTCATGACATTGAATTTGCAAAGTGCTTCATCGGAGTATGCTCCATCATCTGCTTGGGCGCTACGCTCTTCACCTTCCTCACTTTCCTCATCGACGTCAAACGTTTCCGTTACCCAGAGCGCCCTATAATCTTCTACGCAGTCTGCTACAGCTTCGTCTCACTGATATACTTCATTGGTTTCCTGCTGGGGAACAAAGCAGCCTGTACAGAAGCAGCTCATCCTACCGGTGTGGATACTGTGGTGCTGGGCTCTCAAAGCAAAGGCTGCACTCTGCTGTTTATGCTGTTGTACTTCTTCTCTATTGCCGGTATTGTTTGGTGGGTCATACTCACCATCACCTGGTTCCTGGCAGCTGGACCCAAGTGGAGCTGTGAGGCCATAGAAAAGAAAGCGGTATGCTTCTTATCTCAAAAATGCAAATGCACAGTGATATCAGCCAGAATCATGATGGATGCTGTTGACCATGATGCTCTCTGTGTGCTCTGTGTTCAGGTGTGGTTCCACTCTGCAGCCTGGGGTATCCCTGGTGCACTAACAGTCATGCTGCTGGCGTTGAACAAAGTCGAAGGGGACAACATCAGTGGCGTTTGCTTTGTGGGGCTCTACGACCTGGATGCCCTGCGCTACTTCGTACTAGCTCCTCTGTGCGTGGGCGTCATAGTCGGCCTCTTCCTCATCCTGGCAGGAATAGTGTCTCTCAACCACGTCCGGCAGGTCATTCAGCATGACGAGCGCAACCAAGAGAAGCTGAAGAAATTCATGATCCGCATCGGTGTGTTCAGTTGTCTGTACCTGGTCCCGCTGGTCACCCTGTTAGCCTGCTACACCTACGAACAGAGTCACCGCAGTACCTGGGAGAACACCTGGATCAACGACCGCTGTCAGGAGTACAGCATCCCCTGCTCCTACAAGGTAGCTGAGCTTCATTTATTCGCTGAAGGTGTTCTACCTCAGTCTTCAGTTTGTTCAGCTCGAGTATTATTAGAAAGTTGTGGATTTGATGCTCAGAAAGAAAAAAAAAAGGGGGGGTTATTTCTTTTTTTATGTCAATTGTAATAGCACACATAGAAAATAAAAAAGTGCCAAGACAGTGATAACAATTGGCTTGTATGATTAAATCAAGTCTCCAAAGCCCTGAGATTATAAATAGATTTTAAAAAGGTCTGATTTTCTAAATCAGTAATTGCTTAAGTCAGTTTACACACACATCTGTTCACCAGGGTCCTACGTAAGTGTGTTTGTGTTTCAGACAACAGAATACGACCGGCCTGACCTTTCCCTGTTTCTGGTGAAGTACTTGATGACACTGGTGGTTGGAATATCTGCTGTGTTCTGGGTTAGCAGCAAAAAGACCTGCTCCGAATGGGCCTACTTCTTCAACAGGACCCGCAAGAGAGAGTGAGACCACATCTGTTCTCCCAGGCATTGTTCGTATTCAGTTTGATGAAAAGTTAATTTGGGGCGAACTAAACCCTCCACTTTGTGACCAACAGTCCAATCAGCGAGAGCCGCCGGGTGCTGCAGGAATCCTGCGAGTTCTTCCTCAAGCATAACAGCCACGTCCAACACAAAAAGAAGCACTACAAGCCCAGCTCCCACAAGCTCAAGGTCATTTCCAAATCCATGGGGACGAGCACCGGCGCCGCAGCTTCCAACGCTTCCACCCCTGCAACCAGGACCAATCAAGGAACCTCTGTACTGGGCAATCATGAGCACCACGCGCAAGGGTCTGTGTCCGAGGCTTCAGCCAGGGAACATCTAGACAGGGGCACCTCCAGCCGAAGCTCTAGGAAGGGGGAGAGGGAGCGGGAGGCTGGGGAGAGACGCAACAAAGGTGGGAGCTCCAGTAAGTTGAGCAGCCGCTCAGAGACCATGAACAAAGTTACAGACGAGAGGTAAGTGAGACAGACGTGGTTGACCTGAGCTACAACAGTTACATGTTTTTGTAAAGTTCAGATGTAACATGCAGATGACTTCCCTTGTTTTATAAGTTGATATAATAAACATCTCTTTTACATCTTTGCGTAGCTTTTTCCTCTGTCATCTCGTGAATGAAACTATATCTGGACAAGTAATCTCTGCTGCGTCCTGGCTGGCATAGGTTGACTCCAAGGAGCGATTTGTCGGAGGCCAGGCAGATCATCGGACCGCAGCATCCTGCTTTAAACCTCTCACACAGCAGCAGCATCCAGGGCTCCACCCACCAGATGGCGCATCGGATGCCTGAGGAGAGCAATGACACAAAGGACAGCAGCTGAGGTGTCCAACCATCCAAATGTATCTGTGCCTCCATCCCATCCATCAGTGCAAACACTCTTTCATGTATCATCTTCATCACGTCAGAATGAGACTGTGTGGGTTACACTGTAGTCACTGAGTTCCACCTGTACGTCTACCAATGGTCATTTAACTTGAATAGCACGCATGAAAAACAAGACCTGCTGTTTTGTAGCGTAGTCGCTCACTGGTATATAATGCATATTAGTAAACAAATGCAATATTTATGTGGATAGTTTTAGAAATGAAGTCTTCCACTGGACTAGTCACGACACTGACTGTTACCATTAGGAAGGGCAGGATGTCCTTCCTGTGGTAAACTATTTGATGTCTTATTCTGTTTCAAAAGTTGGATTTTCATTTAGCATGTAGGGCACAGCTTCACTGCCCCTTTGAACAAAGGGACATTCTGAAACTTGATAGTTGATTTTGTTTCATTTCTGTTAGTGAATGAAGAAAATGTCTCTGTCTCGTATCTGTTGTGCAAACACTCATTGTGCAGACGGATCTTCAAAGAAGCGTCCTGTGAATTTTGATATAGCTTTAAAGGTTTATATGAGAATGTGCCTTTCTTTGAGTCGTTCTTCATCTCCCATGAATGTCTGTGGGCATAGGGAGGGTTTGCAGGTATGCTCTCAATGTAAGTTTATCCTGTGATTTTTAAGTCAAAATCAATCAAAGAGTCTTTTTGTTATTTATAATTAGAAGCACAAACCACTAATTATGAGTAGCCGTGATTAAACACAACAAAGTGATTGTGGGCTTTGTTCAGGTCTGATTTGTAACGTGGGTCATGGACCAAATATCTTTTTTTAAGAAAAACTTGTGTGATTTATTTGAAACACTGTTTTTTTTTTTTTTTTTTTTATGTCTATGAGGGAGAAAGTCTTCCCTTATATTCATTCACAGTTTTTATTTGGGAGACACAAGACAAAAACTGATTAAAAGGGAAATCCTTGTGAGTGTGTTTCTGTTGTATTTCTGTAATGTGTCATGTGGACAGGGCTCTTTTTTTGTAATGCATCTAAAACGTTTGTAGTGTAGCATGAAATATTCCACACAACTTTTATGAACTGCTTTTCTTTTTTTTTCTTTTTTTTTTTTTACATGTTTTTGTAGCCTATCTTTTCAGTCGTGTTTTGTATGAAATTGTAATAAAATACCTTTGAACTTTAGAGTGGATTTTCTGTGACTCATTGCTTTTCGGGAGAGATGATGCGTTTTGCTTGGGGTGGCTTTTCAGCGCGTTGACTGGCTCCTGCTCCTGCGTCCGGCCCTCCTCTGGACTAAAACCCCCGGGATGTGGATGGAGAGGAGCTGACGCCTCAGACTCTCGCAGGGAGCACACAGTCCTCTATTATAGGATGTCTCCTCTTGCTGCCCGCCTGCTGCTTCTTGCCTGCTTGGCTTTCCCTCTGTATGCCGTGGAAAAAGTGAGAAGTAGAGGATACCGAAAAGATCCTGACGCGGACAAGGTAAGAACAAGATGAAGCCATTATGGTCACTTCTTAAATCAGCTTCTTAAACCAGAACATTTGTCCATTTAGGGCAGATTTATGGCATCAGAACAAAAATCCCTAGATAACTACTCATTTTTATTTTTTTATTTTTTGCGCGTGGTTGCATTCGCGCCAAAGTTCTTGGATCCACTTGGATTTACTTTTCCTTATTATCGTGAGAAATAAGCTTTTTTAAATTTTATTTATTTATTTATTTTTGACAAACTAAATTGCTGATTCAACTCCTGATCTCCATGTAGGCGTGCAGTGAGTGTGGTTGAATAAAGGAGCTCCAAAAAAAAAAAAAAAAAAAAAAGCCCCCTGGCAGCAGATGTGAAAACGCGGTTTTATGGTTCCTGAGCAGTCAGCTGGTTCTCTATCGTTCAGGCTTGGCTGCTGTCCAGCAGACTGACGGGACAAAAGAAATCCCCTCACAGGAAGCAAAGACATTGCTCATGCTGTCTGCTGCCCCGTTTAGAGTAATGTGGTTGATACTTCAAGTGTGATGTCATGGTTATATCCTCAAGAAATTCACACCAAATCTCATCTGACATCATTTCTGTATAGAACTACATGATCATGTGTGCTGTAGGTGTGTGATGAATGAACAAAGCAGACACACATTTTCTCCTTCATCTCTTGGGAGTCAAATGAAAGTGAAAACTAGTGTTTATTTTGTTTGGTCTCCCTTCAGGGACTCCTAGAAGTCTGCATACCCCACTGTAGGAACCACACTGCTCTCTGTTATCCCCCAAACTCATATCCCTGTCCAGACCACAGTGGAACAGTTTCACTGATAGCATTTATGTTATCTCTGTACCTAGTGCTCTGGAAATGATGCAGAAAAGACTAACTGCACTAGACAGTCTGGAGAAGGACGTTCTGCTTGTTTGAACAACATGGTAACATAAAAACCCTATTTTGCCTCCACTCCAGAGCCTCTGAATTGAATTGCATGCTTCAGGAAGAGCTTCAGCTCTTGCTTCAGTGTCGACTAATGCATGACATGCTACTGATTTCTCGGGACTTTGGGGCAAATGCAGTCTTTATGCGTCTGTTACAGTAATGGACTGTGTACTAGCAATATTCAGAAGGCAGGCAGCAGCACTACAGGAGCCACAGACAGAGGTTCCATTCATTGGTCTGCTTTGAAATGTCTCCAGAAACCCGGCCCTTAATAAAGCGAACAGATATTTCCTTACTAAATATCAACCTAAATGACTCAAGCTGTCGTTTTACTCGATTCCAAATATAACCATCTATTTATCTTTGTCTTGAGGATAAAATTCCAGGTCCCTAATGACACATGCATACCAAACCCACCACTTACTGGTTTCATCGCAGACTTACCAGTTTCCCTCAGAGCTGATGTCAGACTTCATATCTCCGGGTTAATCCAGCCCATGCACTTAATGAACAAAGCAGACTCTCAAACATCTGTTTCTCAGCAGCTGGCATTTTAACTTTTAAATATTTTCCAGAATCATGCAAAGAAGATTTGTCTACCTTACCTCCAAGGACTCGGTTTGAGACGAGATGTTTGGTTAAAAACTCTTTGTTCTCCTCTCTTGATTGGTTTTGGCCAGATGTCTTTCTGGCCATGTGCCTTTATAGCAAATTTACAGCATCATGAAAGAAGTCAACATTGACCCAAAAAAGAAAACCCCACACCCAATCCTTTTAAATTTGGCATTTCTTAACTGTGAGGACTCATATCTGTGTTACTTTATGTCTGTCATGACTAAAGGAAGGAATAAATAACATTTACACATCACTTCACAAAAATTAAAATGCATTTCTGACTCAGAACAGATTTATTTGTAATCTGTTGGTCAAAACGTCTCTGTGAAGTACTATATGTTTCCTAAATCTTTGGGTCTTAATTGTGCCACCTCAGCTTGTGGAAGTACAGTTTAGCAAGAACCCCGTCTGTCTGTCTGTCTGCCTGTCTGTGTGCAGCTGAGTCAGTTTGAGGAAGATACACCATCTGTTTAAAGACAGCAGATGCAGATGGACGATGAATCACCCCCAGAGATAGAATGACCAGACATATTCTGTCTTAGGCCATCACTGAGCCCTCAGTTCCTCATTAACACACATTCATTTGCTTCACGGCTCCATGGCGTGCTGCTCGATTGAAATGGAACACGTCTGTGCACCTATTTAGCCTCACGGCGCTGGATTGATTCACATTACTGGTTTATGAGGTAACATCTGGCTTCTTGTGTGCTTCTTGTGTGTTTGCAGCATACTTGTGTTTTTGTTGCATGCAACCCAAACAGGAAAGGAGGAAACGGGAAGCTCGATAACAATAGACTGCCAGTGTTCAGTGTGGTTTATATTCGGCCACTACTTCTTATATTTTCTGTTTCTCCAGTATGGTAGTTGTATGCAGGGGCCAGCAGGCACCCCTGGCAGAGAGGGCAACCCTGGGACCAACGGCATCCCGGGGACACCGGGCATTCCTGGCCGTGATGGGCTGAAAGGTGAGAAAGGAGAGTGTATTAATGAGATTTTCGAGGAGCCCTGGAGGCCGAACTACAAGCAGTGTGCCTGGAACTCTCTGAATTATGGCATCGACCTGGGGAAAGTAGCCGTAAGTATCATGATGCCGACCTGCTGCTAAGGATGTGGGTGTCACAAACCCCCGCGGTGGGTAACAGTGATCTGTGGTGCCTTGCAGGACTGTACGTTCACTAAGTTGCGTTCAGACAGCGCCCTCAGGGTCCTCTTCAGCGGTTCCCTGAGACTGAAGTGTAAGAACGCATGCTGCCAGAGGTGGTACTTCACCTTCAACGGGGCAGAGTGCACAGGACCCCTGCCCGTCGAGTCCATCATCTACTTAGACCAAGGAAGTCCTGAGCTCAACTCAACCATCAACATCCACAGAACATCTTCCGGTAGGACTCAAGACTCAAGCTGTTGTCAAAGCAACAACTCGAACCAATGTTTTCTCCAGCACCAGGTTCTGCATGCCTTTTCTTGCTACCAGCTACACGTTTGTGACTGTAGTTTAACTAGAACAGCTGGCATAGCTTAGCAAAAAGACTGGAAAAGGGGGTAAAAGAGGGTGTTAGTTGGCTTTGCTTTGTCAAAATTCTACACAGCAGCACCTCAAAAGATTGGTACGTATATTTTCTAAATACTACAAGAATACAGTTTGTCGATCCTATTTTATAGTGACCAGCAAGAAGTTCCTTTCTACTCATCAACTACAAAATGCCACTGGAAGCTTTTTTTCTTTTTCTTTTTTTTTGCTTTCAAGACGCAGCGGGAAACTCATGATGTGAATTTCCAACTTGTGAAAAATCTGGGTTCACAATGAACTTGTGCATCAACAGTCAACAATGTGGATGCTCTGATTATTTACCATATCAGTAGCCAATCACGTTCACGTCACTAGTTTGAGTAAACTGGTAGGATAATATCTTATTACAGATGATTTTTCAAAAATCATAACGCTGTCAGTTTCTCTAAATTTAAGACTCAAACATGTGACATACAACAGAATTCAATCTGACCATGTGTTCAAATCCATTTGTCCCAAGTCTGAATTTTCCCGTTTACCGATGTGAAAGTGAACGCGGCATAAGTTACATTGTAACAGGTGACCCCCCCCCCACTTTACAAAACAATAGAGTGTGTTTACATGCGTTTTCCAGGTTTGTGCTAAGCAAAACAGCCGCTGACTAGTCGTATATTTATTTGTCAGAGATCAATACTGATGCCCTCATGTCCTCATGCTGCTCAGGTGGTTCCATGTCTGGAGCTGCCAAGACATTTACCTGATGTTTATTTATCAGCACTTACTGCTGAAAAGTGATCATATGAATGCATTTTTTAAAAATGAAACTAACCTTAAAACTTGTATTATTAAACAATATTTTTACACAGTAAATTTCTTTCAAATGAAAGTAAACAGTGATGTTTGAATGCTAGTGACATATTTTGAATGTAACGCTCCAAACACTCCTCAGTACGGAGTGTGTCTTTTGATTTTTGCTTTTTATTTTTAAGGTAGCATCATTGAGTTCTCCTTAGGCAGAAACTCACTTGAATGCACCATATCTCTCTGTAAGAGAGCGACTGAGTTCATTTCACAATTCCTAGAAGTGGTTATTTAACTGCTGTGGTAAAGTTAGTCTTCCAAATAAGTGTTTAGCTTGTCTGCAATAAAAGAAAAAAAACAAAGCAATGACATTTGTTTCTATGGAGTCGGTTTGGGCGTTACCTAAACTTCATTGGTGCCTCTTTCTTTCTGCAGTTGAAGGCCTGTGTGAGGGTGTGAAAGCGGGGCTGGTGGATGTGGCGGTGTGGGTGGGGACCTGTGCCGACTACCCCAGAGGCGACGCATCCACAGGGTGGAATTCAGTGTCCAGAATTATCATCGAGGAACTGCCCAAATGAAAAACCCCTGTTGGGAGGGCGGTGCTGGCGGCGCAACAGTAGACGTGTGTCACTCCGTAATGATCAGGTGTGGTTTGTGCAGAGTTCACAGCATCACTGATGATAACTTGAATCTTTTTAGGTTTGGTTTAAATACTACAGTAGTTGACAGGCTTATAAACAATGACAAGACTGTGTCTTCTGTCTACTACAAATACACTTTGTACTGTAGCTCCTCTGTTTATCGGTGCTGCTTTTTTTTTAACCATTTAACAGACATTGTGATACAATGACTGAACTTTGTACCCCATTACCTGTTAATATTCAGTATTGCTGTTAATAAAGTCTTTTTTAAAGACCTGACTGCTTGTTTTGCCGCTTACATACATTTAAAAGATTACAACTACAAATTACATGTTAATTATGCATAGCAATAATTTAAATGAGTTTTTTTTTATGTTTTAATTACATTTTGTTTCCAGGAAACAAAAATGCAGTTAAAAAAAAACGAGATAAAGGTGACATTTCCATTGCTGCAGTCTGTATACGTAAAGAAACAATAATTTAAAAAAGACAAAGTGTCACAAATACATTGAAACTTAAAAAAAACTGAGAAGATTTCCTGCTGGCCCTTCCGTTTTTCACCTGTCAGTATCTTTTATGAGACCAGAAATGTAAACAGAACTATGACAGACTTATAATCATCCTACAAGTATAAAATGTTGGCATCTTTAGGCATCATTACAACAAATCATGCCAGTGGTGCCACTTCACATTTCACTGTAAAAAGGTTGTGTTACAAAGTCCCACTGCTGCCATTGCTTAGTTTGGCAACTTCTCCTCTCTTTATGAAATGCGAAAAACAATTTGCAAAAAGACACGGGGTTCCGTTGATGTTCTCTTCCGTGTGGCTCCTGAGTGTCAGTGTGGGCTCAGAATCTTTGCCTACGCCGTTCCTCTAAAGAACATTTAGTTTATTCTCAGAAGAAAACGAGACACGTTCTCATAAACCACGAAGGTGATGCAGCAGGCGGGAGTGACTCGAATCACATTGGGGATGATGCCTTTGTAGAAACCGATGGCACCTTCATTCCTGCAGATGGAGGGAAAGAAAACAAACTCAGAAGGGACAGGATTTGTTTGAACAGACGCATTTAGCAACTGGACCGGGGTCTTACCTCCACGTACGTCTGATGACATCAACAACTCCGGCGTATTTATTGTGCTGGTCTTGCAGTCGAGCTCGAATCACCTGATATGGGTACGTAATGGCCACAGCAAATATTTTGGATAGTGCTGCCATTGTGATGTATTCCATGGCATTCTGTTGACACACGGATAAACAGATGAAGGTCAAATGAAGTAAGGAAACTGACGAGTCGCTTCTTCTGCTGTGGGATCAGTCTCAGTAGACGCGGCCGGCTCTATGTCTCATTAAATAGGACACAGGGATGTTTCCTGACTGCTTGTGAATGAAGGCGTTAATGACTCACCAGCTTTGTGTCTGAGGGTAAGTTCTTGTATTTGTAGTAGTCTTTCTTCAGCTCTTCATAGGCCATGAACTGCAGGGCTCCATGAGACGTTCCAAACAGACCAGGAACATAGCCCTGAAAGGAATACAATTTTGCACATTTATCTTTCATGACACATTAATATATCCACAATATGCATGACCTGTAATAGCAGAACCCATTAGACTAGATGCATCTGTAGCTCTATGCCTATTTAAAAGATTATTTCAATGAGCTTATCAATGTTGTGACAGTAACCATCTTATCTGGTTAACAGATTTAACATAAAGTTGGGGAAGAAACTGAAATACAGTTTAAGAACTTGACAGCAATCCTTTTTTTATTTGATGCAAAAGTTCTTTCCTTGTGTGTGTAGGCTGACGATGCCCTCTAGTGGTGAAGCACAAACAACTACAAGAACTTCTTTTTGAACAGCAGCGTATAAATGACATTTACTGTGTTAATTCCCTGAAAAAATGCTTAGTGTTCATTGGGTTCATTGGGTTCAATGTCTATTTTGAAGGCATTAACTCAGATGGATGTCTGACCTTGTACAGTCCAGGCACTCCCTCATGACGACAGATCTTGACCAGCGTGTCGATCATCCCCTTGTACTGTTTGCTGGTGGGGTCAGTGTCGTACTGCAGCATCAGCCGGGTCTTGGTCACCCAGATTGGGTTGGTTATGGTGAGTGAGAGGATGCCTGGGTAAGAAAAGTCAGCCCGGTCAGAGTGAGGCTGGCAGCAGAGAGAAATAGTACAGGTAGTCCTCAAGGTACGAACACCCAACTTTGGAACATTTGTAGAAACGAAAGAATAACAAACATGTACGACTACTTAAGTACCCCTTTCTGCAACAGCTCTGGATGAGAGGTGAAACACCTTCCACCTAAACCAGATCCACTTGATTCTATTTTTCTCTTGGTTTATCTCGACCTGGGTCACTAAGAATCTACACAGACAACTTTCAGCTCATTACTGAGTTGGACATCGGGCTCTTTTGGAGGCAAATTTGCTCTGCCCCATTCTAAATCATGCTTCTCACGCAAAAAACAAATATGAATTTAGAGTCCCTAAAATAATCACTAGTCTGAGCTAGTGCGCATCCCCTTGTGGCTGGGCCTGGCTCAGAGCTGTGCTATTTGCTCTCTGGCGGCTGTTGTGAGCGGTGTAGAGATCATGGTAGTGAGATGCAGTTCGATGTACTAGTAGTTCTGACCTGCCCCGGCAGCTGACAACAGGTGCTCCGTGGGGGACAGCTCTGTCTGACGGCCCTCCTTTCTGTATCCTTTAATAGCGTTGTAGCTGTAAGGGACACATGACATGATTAATGTATACATCAGGTCAACAAAATTCATAAGAACTGATATATAAATTAGGTTTGCTGGCAAAATGTTTGTAACCATATTAAACAAGAACTGCTTAAATATCTCAATACAACAGATTTTAAGTTTTCATTCCGCACAAAATATTACTTTTCCTGACTGCATCAGGTTTTTTAAATCCTTGAACAGTATCAATCGTAACAGACACATTCAGAAATAGGATGTTGTTAAAACAATGTTCTAAACGATGTAATAAATTCACATCAGGGCTCCATGTCTGAACTCCAGACGTTCGATATGGCTGACCCAAAAGCACAAGAAATATTAGCTGAAGTAGCCCAGAATCTTACAGATAAGACACTAAAGTTTTGGAATGCTGTTTCGACACCTGAAAGAATCCCATTGAACAAGTTGCAGCAAGTGAAACAGGAATATTCCAGAAATGGAGGCCTTTCTGAGCAATGGGCTAAGATTCCTCTGGAACCAGACGGTGGTGCCATAACTGCATTATGTTTGCAGCAGATCATAGCATCTGCAGGTCACTATAGAGAACTAGTAATGCTTTTTATGAACAATTTTTTACACAGGAGTATTCAGTAAAAGTAGAATTTGTTATATCTGGGAAAAACACTCGTAATATTTGTTGCATTGATATATTTTTACGGCTGTTTGTAATATGGTTACTTCAAACAGGTGAAAACTTGTCAATTTAAGCAACAAACACACAATGGGTCTGAAAAATATGTAATCTTTGAAGGTTGAATCAAAAGCTGCTGGACTTCTCTTTAGGGTTTGAAGACGTTTCACCAGTGATCCAAGAAGCTTCCTCTGACCAGTGGGGAGTTTCAGGAACTGGCTTGGTACGTTCAACACACTGACAGTCATTAAGGTCACATGTTGACTCTAACAGCAGCATTCTGGGTCGTAACAGTCTCTGAAGGCATGTGGCTTGTCTGGCTATGGGGCCATCCGTTTCAAATTACTCAAATTGTGCATATTTGTGAAACTATCGGTGGACAGGCACGAGGGCTGCATTGAATGTGGGTGACAGGTGCTGGAGCAGACCCCCACGCCAGACCCCCACCACCTTGGTTCCACTTGGCTTCTTTGGTTCCCTTCTCAAACCACCTATCTTATCTTCATATAATCCCTGTCTTTTACGTGTCGGTGGACCGCTGGCCAGAAGACCAGAGTGTGTCGAGCCATGTTTGCAGAGTGATTGTTTGGTTAGGCTATACATAGGTTAGAGCACTGCTTGTTGTGTTGGACTGCACAAATAGCATTGCTGAATTTGTGTTGGAGTCTTTCGGCCATCAGAGGGTGTACCTTCCCCAGATTCTATGTGGTTTCTCAGCCCTCAGGTTACGGTGGACCAAATCTACTGCTGGACAACCACTTACATCATTGTTATTATCAGCATCACCATTATTATCAGTGGGGAATATAATTTTTTAATTGACATCTAATTGGCATAACCAATTACAATTAGGACGCAACTGTAGGTACATTTTCTCTTATTTTTGTTTGCATTGAAGTGTAGTCTGTTTCACATCATTGTATGTCAGTGTTTTAATACTTATTGTTATAATAGTTATTGCACATTCTACAAAGTCTCATTTTTTTATTATCATAGCAATTATTGTGATTTCACGCCCACGTCCCTGTATCTCACTCCTCTAGGTCTCTCTTTTCCAATCTATCCACCCATCTTTCTCTACCAGACCACTGAGTCTTTAACCTGCTCAAGGTTTCTACCTGTAAAGATGCATTTTTTCTTGCTCATGAGGGATTGTTGGGTGTCTGCAGAATAAGTCCGTCATTGCTTCCGGGTCAACCTTCAAGGATTCATACAATCTACACAAGCATTCTTCCAACAGTAGCTTACGTACAAGAGGAAGTAGAAGCCCCAGGACGCCCCAGCACCCCAGACATTGGGGGTCACTCCTTGGTACAGTCCTCTCAGTCCCTCCTGCATCCACACGCTCTTCATACAGTGTAATATACCACTGTACTTCGGTCTCAAGTCCAATCCATCACTCACTATAATGACAGCACACCAATTACCTTTATTAGATCATATTATCCAAATGATACTTCAACACGTAAGGCAAAAAAACAGGTACAGTTGTCATTAAGCAAGCAACTTTTAAAATAATTGATCAGAAATACAGGTTTACAAATCAGTAGTCCATGTGACTCAACGGCTAGTTAGCAAAAAAAAAACCAGGACAACCAGACATTCTTACAAAAAAAAAAAAAAATCATATGTTTGAAGTATGAGATCATAAAGTACCTGCAAACCTGATTTTGACCAGATCCAGAGGATGAAGCACCAGTGTTGACACCACGCCGCCGCTGAGTCCAGCGACCATGTTTTCTATCCTCACATGGTCGAAGACCTGCTTGAGTTTTCCGGCTAACGACCCAGCGGAGGGATGTTTGCTAGTCAGTTCCGTCTCCGCGTCGCGCTCCGGAGCGGCGCTCATTTTACTACCGCTGAACCTCACCGGCTCCCGTCAGTTAGCCGTGTCAACGTCGCTAACTGGTGTAACACTGAAATTAATCTCAAACCTTACGGACGTCAACTCATTTTCCTCCGGTAAAACGTGCGTGTGGTGCAAAGACGCTACTGACGGCCGCACACTCCCTCATCCCCGCTTGAACCGAACCACTAACATGTGTAGCTTCCCAGGCTGCTGCTGCAGCGTTACCTAAAGTATCAAGGGGCGTGCCCTGACTCGACCTTGTCGCGAGCGAATACAACATTGTCGCAATAAGGACAATGTACTTCCGGATTTTAACTTCAAAATAAAAGCACTTCTTTCCAAGCGATACAATGTCGTCCGATCCCACGAAGCCGTTGTAAGATTGAATTATTTTTGGGAATATATATTTTTAATTGACATAACTAATTACAATTAGGACGCAACTGTAGGTACATTTTCTCTTATTTTTATTTGCTTTGAAGTGTAGTCTGTTTCACATCATTTGCAATGTGTCATGCAATAGTTTTACACTTTATTTGTATAAGACTCATTGTCACATTTTTGACAATGCGTCCTCCTCAAGGTCTTGCTCTATTTATCATATGCGGTCGAAATATATTATCAGCAAAAGTTACCAATTCTCACATTGATTTAGTCAAGCATCTTCAGCGAAAATGCTCCTTTACAATCTGAATTAATACCTTTATTCAATCATTTTTAAAACAATTAACAAAAAAAATTATGTAACCACATTCTATTTCCTGTCTTTCTGTTGTTGAATTTTGTATCTTGATGGCTGACGCTTTAATCTTGCAGGTGACGTAAACGGGAGGAAGAGGCGGTCGTGTGCAGCAAAGTCCTTTGCAAACCGCCGGAAATGACAGAAGAAGCGGGAAGACTGGACATCCCACAATGCACCACTGTTCCCGTGAAATTCCACTTCAACACATGGCCATTACTCGCTAATGTTTTCCTTTTTGTTTAAAAAAAAAACAGTTGTTCGTTTTGAATAAAGGTTTTACTCTTAAACCAAATGAAAGTTAAGGTTCTGTCGAGGAACCCGGATGATTATGTTCGGGAGACCAAACATGATATTCAGCGGGGTAAGTTAGAAACTTAAACTACTGCAACACAGTTTGCTAGTTATACTGTTAGCTAGTGGTTCATTTCAGCCAGATTGCTATCATTTGCTAATCGTTACCGTCGTGATACTAATAATAATGAACAGTCCAGACTACAATTCTCAGATAAGCTATATTGTTGTGTTGTTGTGTTTATATTATGTTCATACTGAAGATTACGTAAACTAGCTGAACACCAACAGCGTTAGCTTTACTCCCTGAATGAAAAGCGCTCATTTCCCCATCGGTCTCTAGCGTGCCATTTGATTTTTAATAAGTGAAAATGTATTGTTAAAGTTGTTTCTTTTTGTCTGTCCCTGAATCTAAATCGGCTGAATGCAAAAGAGATGATCAGCAAAGACTGATTACTTTCTGTTGTTAGTCCCTAGAAACTATGACCCTACACTTCATCCCTTTGAGGTGTGTAGGGAATACACTCGAGCTCTGAATGCCACCAAACTTGACAGGGTGTTTGCCAAGCCTTTCCTGGCCTCCCTGGATGGACACCGAGATGGTGTAAATTGCATGGCCAAGCACACCACAAGCCTCTCCACCCTTCTCTCCGGTTCCTGTGATGGCGAGGTAAACATCTGTTTGTTAAGCCTTTGTGACATTGTGAAAGCTGCACACTCATCTTTGTTTGATCCTCAGGTGAAAGTGTGGAATCTGACCAAACGTGAGTGCGTACGCACCCTACAAGCACATGAAGGATTCGTCCGAGGAATGGTTGTCCGCTTTTGTGGGACATCCTTTTTCACGGTAACTAATGCAAAGCAATATCTGAGAGGAGTTTACTTTGCCTTTGATTAGCTGATATCTATCACAGCTTATATTTTATATTTGGACATGTTTATTGTAACAGGTTGGTGACGACAAAACAGTCAAGCAATGGAAAATGGAGACACCAGGTTACGGAGAGGAAGAGGAGCCACTCAATACCATTTTGGGCAAGGTATAATCAGTAGGTTACATGTAATTATGAGGCAAGGATTATCTGCCTGTTGATCTGGACATTTGTTTATGTAAATGTCTTCACTGGATGGGAGTATTAATTGTGGATCTTAGTACTTAGTACTGCATCAAGTACTAAGGTTAAAGATGCATGACATGTTTGATAAACTTTGAGCAAAGACATAGGTTCCACTCAGTTACACTGCCCAAAGAAAAGCACGAGGTCACACTGGAACAATGAAGGCTGTAAATTGTCCACACAGTTTAGATGCAGTGGCAACATTGCTGTTTTGCATAGTTCTTAATGCATTAATATGTTTCAACAAGTGCTACAGTAGTCTTTAAATCCCACATTTTGATGGTGGAAAATTTGTTCCTTGTCAGACGGTCTTCACGGGATTGGATCACCATCGAAAGGAGGCCATGTTTGCAACATGTGGTCAGCAGGTGGACATCTGGGATGAGCAGAGGAGTACCCCAATCCGCTCTTTCACCTGGGGTGTGGACAGCTTCAGCTCAGTCCGCTTCAACCCTGTAGAGGTAAGAAAGAGTGCAGAACAACAGTTTGCCCATTTCTCACTCGCATCAAAGTAATGGCACACATTTTTAAATCTGACACTCTGCTGTTGCCTTTAAATAAAATTTGACATCTTTCCACAGACTGAACTTCTTGCCAGCTGTGCCTCTGACAGAAGTATAGTACTATATGACATGAGAGAATCTGCACCACTGAAAAAGGTGGGCCTCACCATTCAGTTATTTAAAATACTTTGAAAAAGACATTATTTACATTTACTACTGCTTGTTGTTTTTAGGTCATTATGACAATGAGGAGCAACACAGTGTGCTGGAACCCTATGGAAGCTTATTACTTTACATGTTCAAATGAAGACTACAAGTGAGTTGAGGATGTTAGAGATATTCCAGAGCCACTTATGAGATAGAATGTGCTGAAAATTAAGTTTCCTCCATCTGTTCCTCCTGTCATCAGCATCTACACATACGACATGAGGCACCTGGACCGACCGGTCACAGTGCACATGGACCATGTCTCTGCAGTGCTGGATGTGGACTATTCTCCCACGGGGAAGGAATTTGTTTCTGCCAGTTTTGACAAAACCATTCGCATCTTCCCCAAGGATGGTGGTCACAGCAGGTCAGTAGTTGATTCAGAGATTGTAGCTGTTTAGACGCACCTTTTCCGTCATAATAAATGAAGCCATTGTTTGGTTGCTATGTGACGTAAAAGTAAATACATGCAGTGTTTGTTCATTTCTGAACATTTGCTAGAACAAATAGGAACAGTTTTGTTGCAGTAACTAGGGGCAGTAACTACTGTAGCTGGTCAGCATCATAGCAAAGGGAAGTCTGGGCTTAGAGTGCTACATAATGCTTGTGTGTTATGGCAACAGTTTAAAACTAAACACTGGATAGTTAAGAATTTGGAAATGAGTCTGCGACCTTTTTATATGCAGAATGTTATAAATTGTCTTCATAGGAGAATTACAGCTGTTATAAATATGATCATAGCTTAAGAAAACTGACCTCTGGAGCGATGCTCTTGTTATAAAACTGGGAGGTCTGACATTATGTCTGACATTAGTGCCCCACGACCTGTGAAAATGAAGAGGAACAGCTTATTGGTTTGGGGGGATGGCAGCTGGCTGGCAGCACACTTTTAAAAAAGTTTTTTTTTACTTAATTATTGTTTTACAGCTAAGAACCAAACTACAATATGTTTTTAATGAGAAAGAACTTCTTTGGCGGGTAGATGCTGTTGGTTATTCATTTGTGCATACTTCACACTTAGTGATTATAACTGGTTGAACATCATCAAAATTACCCTTAATTATTCCAGTAGGGTGACATGGTCAGTCATTCTATACAATGTTGTTGTCAAACTGCTTTAATCAAACTCCATTAATTATATTGTACACAGTTGTCTTCTATGAAATGGAGTTTTAGAGCCACTAAATGGATTGAGGGATGAACTAGACAAGTAATTTAGCACAAGTGTAGTTTGTCAAGAAAAGTGCCTGTGCACTATTCTGTAGGTAGGAAATTTCATGATTATCACATCATTACTGGTGTTTAAAAAGAATAGCTGCAAGGAGAATTTCCATGACTCCTTCCATAACAATCAGCTTGTACTGAAAGGGTCTGAAATTATCAAGAAATGCTGAATCGAGGCTCTGTGTCTGAAGGCGTCACGCTGGACTGATCAGATAGAAGTTGTCTGAGTTCTCAGTTATCCAGGTCATGGTTATCCAAAGTTGTTTAAGTCAATCCACTGGACGTCAAGAAAGTTCTTGAAGATGTTTCGTCTCTCATCCAAGAGACTTCTTCAGTTCTGAAAGTGGCTGGTCTTGTCCCAGCTTATTAACTCTGTGGGGTGTGGTCAGTGCTATTCACATTTAACAATGTCCAGTGGATTGACTCAACAGCTTTTGGATAACCATGACCTGGATGACTAAGAACCTACACAGACATCCTGCTATTCACATTCAAACAACCGTTTTTGAAGCAGTCTGGCTCCTCAACGATTGTTGGTGGGGGTGTCAAAGGGGGTCGTTGAAATGTGAGTTTCATCTTTGTATGCTAATGAGGGTCATTAGCATGAGACACATCACCTGGGTTAGTCTGCTGAGACAATCTTTTTGGGAGTTTTGAGAGGACATGATTGTAAATGGGAGAAAGGTGAGGTCGCAGGTTTTTTTTGTCATATTATGCAACACGAGCCACTGATAGACACACACATACACGCGCACACCCACCACCCAATGTCCATCCCCCAGAATAACAGTAACAGCAGTGTTGTGGGAATACTTTGGATGTCAGAAAAAACAATAAGTAGTCATCCTGAAGGATAAATCCTAGCAACACAGTGTGTAAAGAAATTTGGGTTTGAAGAACATCATCGTTGTGTCAGATGTGTCACATTCATGACTATAATCCTGAACAAAGAAACACGTGGTCACACACACACACTGTACGATTCAGTCCTGCAATTTCTGTTGAAAATCCAGTCATGAAATGCACCAGTTTGTCTCGTAGGTCTCGTAGGTCTGAGGTTCTGAGATCATACTCAGGTCTTTAAGAGAGGATGTTTTGGTAGTTCTTTTAACAGCTAATCCAAGTATGTTATTTTTTTTCTCACCTTTTTGTTCTTTTACTTTTATCAATTTAGGGAAGTCTACCACACAAAACGCATGCAGCACGTCATCTGTGTGAAGTGGTCAGCAGACAACAAATACATCCTGAGCGGCTCTGACGAAATGAACATCCGGCTGTGGAAGGCCAACGCAGCTGAGAAACTAGGAGTGGTGAGTCCTGTCCTGTCCTGTCACCGCCGCCCTCACCGGTCCTCTCACCTTCAATCAGTTCCATATTCAGGCCTGCTCTGTGTTTCTTGTTCACCCATCAACAGCTGTATTTTCCTCCGCCGTCAGACGTTCTGTATCTCCCTCCGGTCTTTTTACCTAATCTCGTTTCATGTGCCAGCTGCTTTCTTTGACACGGCCATGGCCCTCTTCAGCAGGGCAAGACTGGGTGACTGTGCCAAGAATCACAGTTGGCAAATGCCCTGATGGATGCTGACTGAGGGTAGAATTACTTTCAATAAGTACAATGTACCAATTGGCACTGTGTCTCCTGTGCCAGGTGGAAGTCCATAAAACTCCAAAGCTTGTGTGGTTGTTTGACAAGTTTTCCAATAAAAGATTCGGCTAAGAGATTGTTGACAAAACACCACTGACTTGAATAGTTCTTATTCAGTAGCTGTCATATGTGTCGTATTCAGATAGTCGCATACATTTCCTGTCAAATGTTCAACTGCCTCAAATCCCGCTTTTGGCCAGACTGATTTAAGAAAAATCAATATCATCTGGTGTGTCATCTCCAACAGCCATGTTTCATTGCTTATGGGATTCACTCACGCTTATTCTCTTAATGCAGATCAGAACAACTGGCCCGCTTTTGGCACTTGTTTTACAGTCACTGTTTAAGAGATTTATCTGCAAGCGTTGCACTTAAAGAGATCAGACAGGGCTGCCCCTATCAGCAGTTTGAATCAGCCAATCACTTAAACTCTGAACATAATGAAGCATTAACAATCAGCTTGTACTGAAAGGGTCTTTAATTATCAAGAAATGCTGAATCGAGGCTCCGTGTCTGAAGGCATCATGCTGGACTGATCGGGACTTCTCTATCAGCTGTTGTACGTCAGGTTTTGGGGGTTTTTTTTGTCTCATAACTTAGCAGTTTCGGCATTTGGCTCCAGTGTGAATTAGACTTTTGTCTAAAAGAAGTTGAATCAATCAGCTCCTGTTTATTTTCAATCTGGTAAATTTCTCTGGCTAGAGGAATCTTGACTCATCACTACTCGTTGACTAAACGCCGCAGAGCACAATGAGTCGCTTTGAAAAGATTTTGGATTGATTGTATGATTCGTTTATCAAATTAAAGCTGCAACCTCTGAACTACATAAAGGACTATATAGCCTGATCAAAGAAATCATAAAGGATAAGTAAAGGATCAATGTATGTTTATTCATTTCTTTTAGTTTTGATTGACTTTATTAAGTTTATTAGGAGATAAATACAGTATATTAGATTGATTGCAGGAACAGTCTGTGCAGTTACACATATTAAAATAACTCAAAGGATATTAACATGTGATTGAAACTCTGGTCATCACACTTCTGTATTGATTTTAAGATAAAGTGTATCAGCTCCTGAAGCATGTCTGACTGGGTCCAGTAAAATGAGGCTAAATGTCTGTTCTGTTAATGAAAGACAGATGATGATGCTGTCAATTCTCCACCGATTTAGCGTTTATGTCCATCAACCAATCTCTGATTGCTTCAGAAGAAGATCAGAAGTAATCTGGATGAACCTCAGAGATCCATTCTGATCCACACCTTCTCTCTTGTCAAAACCTTGAGCTTATTTTACCCTTAATGCAATGGATCCACTAAATGTTGGGAGTGGGTTATCCTGATAGCAGCTGATAACTCCTCTTGTCTGCGAAGGGCTTCATCTTCAGAGATGTGATGAAATCATCTCTCTAACTTCATCAGAGGTTGTGTTTAGGGTTTCCCTCATCTCACCTTTCAATTTGATCTTTTTGTAACTGTATTTTACACCACAGTGAGGTCTTAGCATCTAAATCACCAACAATTGTCTGCATCATTTGTACACAATTTTAGTCCAGAACATCTGATGGGAACTAGTTAACGCTGTAACCTGAATGTGTGATGTTGTCAAATTAGTTTGTTAGTAAAGCGTTACTGTCTTTCAGTTTGTCTAACAGGATGTCACCACCCTAACTCATGGTGCGATAAATTACACTACTTTCATTAATGCTATGGTACAGATGCAATTTCTTCAAGTCAAAGACCTGTAAAAATACCACTGAGTCGAATTTAGGGAAAGGTTTTTGTAATAAACAGAGTCATGGTCATTCTGAGCTGCTTTGCTGGTGGTTTTCACCAGTAGAAAACAACCCATCGACTGAGGAGGTTGTCGGTCAGTGGACACTTTGAGGAACTCCTGAATCCAACTACCCCAACTGACCCGTCCTCTATTGCAGAGGCAGAACTGGAGGATGATGGGGGATCAGAGTCAATCTCTCGGGGCGAAGTCACCGAGGTAGTTAAACAACTTCACGGTGGCAAAGCCCCGGGTGTTGATGAGATTCGCCCGGAAATGCTGAAGGCTCTGGGTGTTTAGGGGCTATCATGGATGACACGCCTCTTTAACATTGCGTGGAAGTCTGGGACAGTGCCGAAAGAGTGGCAGACTGGGGTGGTGGTTCCTCTTTTTAAACAAGGGGACCAGAGGGTGTGTGCCAACTACAGGGGCATCACACTCCTCAGCCTCCCTGGGAAAGTTTACTCCAAGGTGCTGGAAAGGAGGGTCCGGCCGATTGTTGAACCTCAGATTGAGGAGGAACAATGTGGGTTCTGTCCTGGTCGTGGAACAACGGACCAGCTTTTTACTCTCACAGGGATCCTAGAGGGGGCTGGGGAGTATGCCCATCCAGTCTACATGTGTTTTGTAGACTTGGAGAAGGCGTACGATCGAGTCCCCAGGGATATACTGTGGGAAGTACTGCGGGAGTATGGGATGAGGGGGCCTCTCCTCAGGGCCATCCAATCCCTGTATGCCCAAAGTGAGAGCTGCGTTCGGGTTCTCGGCAGTAAGTCGGACTTGTTCCGAGTAGCTGTTGGCCTTCGCCAGGGCTGCGCTTTATCACCAATTCTGTTCGTGATTTTCATGGACAGGATATCGAGGCGTAGTGGTGGTGGGGAGGCTTTACAGTTTGGTGGCCTGAGGATTGCATCGCTGCTGTTTGCAGATGATGTGGTCTTGTTTGCGTCATCAGCCTGTGACCTGCAGCGCTCACTGGTCCGGTTTGCAGCCTAGTGTGAAGCGGCGGGGATGAGGATTAGCACCTCCAAATCTGAGGCCATGGTCCTCAGCAGGAAACCGGTGGACTGCCTTCTCCGAGTGGGGGATGAGGTCCTTCCACAAGTGAAGGAGTTTAAGTATCTTGGGGTCCTGTTCACGAGTGAGGGAACAATGGAGCGTGAGATTGGACGGAGAATTGGGGCAGCAGGAGCGGTATTGCAGTCGCTTTACCGCACTGTTGTCACAAAGAGGGAGCTAAGCCGAGAGGCGAAGCTCTCCATCTACCGTTCAATCTTCGTTACTACCCACACCTATGGTCATGAGCGATGGGTCATGACCGAAAGAACGAGGTCGCGGATACAAGTGGCTGAAATGGGCTTTCTCAGGCGGATAGCTGGTGTCTCCCTTAGAGATAGGGTGAGAAACACTGCTGTTCGCGAGGGGCTCAAAGTAGAGCCGCTGGTCTTTCGCGTGGAAAGGAGTCAGTTGAGGTGGTTTGGGCATCTGATGCGGATGCCTCCGGGACGCCTCCCTAGGGAGGTGTTTCTGGCACGTCCAGCTGGGAGGAGACCTCGGGGCAGACCCAGGACCAGGTGGAGGGATTATATCTCAACACTGGCCTGGGAACGCCTTGGGATCCCCCAGTCAGAGCTGGTGGATGTGGCCGGGGAAAGGGAAGTTTGGGGCTCCCTGTTGAAGCTGCTGCCCCCGCGACCCGACTACGGATAAGCGGTGGAAGATGGATGGATGGAAAACAACCCAGGTTGTTGTTTCAAATCTGTACTAGTTAACCTGGAGGGGACGTCCGATGTCTGACTGGATTATGGCCGACGTATCCCAGGAGACCCACTTTTTTTTTGGAAAATACTCAATTTCTGTCTTGCCAAGAATTGGATGATGCCAGTCTGTTGAATGTGAAACAGACACTTAGCTTAGCAGAATGAGTGGAAACAGCTACCCAGTCCAAAAGTAATAGAGTCTTCCTGTCATTGCTTTTAATCTGGCAGACACCGGTCAGTCATTTTATGTCCACCTGAATTTCTTCCAGATCAGTTAACACTGGTGGTGGGGGTGGGGAGTGTGGGGTGTTCGACAGGACTGCTGTAAAAGTAATGAATGAAGTTCAAAACATTAACTTGGTATTCTACACTGTACCACAGTTTTGACTGACTGAGACCGTTCTGATCTAAAACTATTTTGAGTAATAAGTCAACCATTAACATCTCTGAGAACCTGCCTTAAAGAATGGCATCGTTTCATCTGGATGACAGTAGCTCAGTCCTCAGACACTTGGCAGGTTCAAATCCAGCTGGAGTCTAGCTACAGGTTTCAGAAGTGCCTTTGAGCAAGGCATGAAACCACAAGCTGCTCTGAGGGCTGCAATGGTTTATAATCCATTGCTCTGTGTGTGTATCCCGAAGGGATCAATAAAGTTCTTCCACTTTTCATTCATTTTGTCCTCTGCTTCTCTTTAAATTCTCCTCTTCACCTGATGTCATCTCATCTGTGTCTCTGTCCACTCTGCCCTGCTGCCCCCCCCCCCCTTCATTTTTCCACTTTCCCTTTATCTTTCTAACTCAACCTCTCTTGCCCATCCAGCTGGCCCCCAGAGAGAAGGCTGCCAGGAACTACAATCAGAAACTGAAGGAGAAGTTCCAACACCACCCGCAGATCCGACGCATCTCCCACCACCGACATCTACCGAAGAACATTTACCACCAGAGACAGGAGCTGAGGATTATGAAAGAGGCTCGTCGCAGGAAGTAAGTATTCTTTAGCTTTTCCTTCTTTTTTTTTTTAAGAACAAGCGAGCTGGCTGGTTTGTCCGCGGTAATGGCATGACGTCGCCTTTGTGGCCATGTGGAGGTGAGGAGGACCGCGGCGTCCAGAGAAGGATTGAGCTAAGCAGTCATGCCAGCCTGATGGAAAATGTCACAGATGGGACTGCCCTCTGTGACACGGTGGCGATAGGCCTTGTATACTCATTTACAGCCTGTATTGTGGATTGATTGTTCCAGTTTACCCCTCCCATGATTCATAGCTCAACCACCACCTTTTTTGGTAATTACCGGTGGTGTTGTGACATCAGACATGTGTTTGGACTGTGAATGATTTACTGTCTGTGCTTTACACATTATTTTCAGTGTAATTTAGTGCCGTCTGTGACGTCGGGGTGACGCTATCAGCGTCATGCTCAGCCTCCTCGTCCTTCCTGCTTGCTTATCTCTCCCTTTCTGCTCCATCTTTTCCTGAATATCCTCAGCAGTCAGTCAGCTCATTCATGCCTCTCCGTCTCGTTTTGCAGGGAACGAAATGTCCGCAAACATAGCAAACCAGGAACTGTTCCAGTGGTGTCGGAGAAGGAGAAGCATGTTGTGACTGTGGTCAAATAGAGAATGGAAGACGTCAGACCGCCTTCGAGAGACGAGGAAGAGTCGGAGATCACATCAGCACTGTTCTCGTTTAGACTGCTTCCTCTAAATAAAGTTTGGATTACCCAGTTGGAAGGAAATGAACGTGACTAATTCTGCCATTGTGTTTGTAGAGAGACTGTAAAATATGCAGAATAAATATTTAAACTCTCATTTTTCTGTCATTAATGTGGAGCTTGTGTTTTCACCACAGGCTCCAATGCTACTGAAAAAACACAAGGAATTAATATATTAAATGTATATATATTTAAAAACAAAGTGATGTGACTTCCTTCTTACAACAGTGATGTTCTTAGTGTTTTCTTTCGATCTTGTTCTTCCTGTAATGGAGGGAGTCAAACATAGAGCCACCAGTGGTGCCATAAAGGTTTCAGTCGGCTTCAGATGAGGTGTTGCCACACTTTAAACACTTGTAGCTTTAACCTGGGCCTGTCATGGTCATTTCCCAGGAGTATGTAGTTCATCTGTGTTGCAATGAACAAACAGTTGTTGAAGTTTAACCTTCCTTAATGACAAACATTTCTTCTGAGGTATGTTGAAGTCTTAAAATGCTCATGAGATACTTGTCTGCATCTTCATTAAATAATTTGATGATTAATTGCTAAATTGACACAGTAACTTTTCCCAATCTCAGAGTGAGTCCGATAGATTATGTGACCAGGTCTGTTACATCTGCAGCATCTCTGGTCATGTGACTTCTGTGTGCTCGATAACTAGTGTTTGATTCCGTTAATCACATTGGATGCAGGCATGAAATACAGAAAAATAACACATCCTGTAGATATTTGGAAAATAAATAATTTGGAAGACAATCTTCACTTCGGATTTGTTAAGATTCTGAAAAAAAGTCCTTTTTTTTGTAATGGCATGTCTTTTGGAATAAAACATCTGGTGTGACTTTTTGCACCCGATCATTGCCAATGTGCTCATTGACTTAGCAGCCCTAATGAGCTTTAAGATCTATCCTCTTAATGTCACCCGTCAGATCCTCTTAGCCTCTCAGATCAGGAGCACGGACTCGTTCGAGTCACGTCTTTTGAGTTTGAGAGGGTTTGATGTTGGACTGACAGACTGGATTGAGAGATGCAAGACTGATGCGTTTGGGTGTGTGGAGTTGATAAACGTTCATTTTAATTTACAAAAACTTTTACACACCGTTCTGAGGAGTCTTCAGTTCATTCCTTTTTATTGTGAACATCATGGTCCAAAGGTGCTTTTAATTTTCAAGACTACTTATATGATCGAATGACGTTATGATGCTTCCATCACATTTAATTTTCAGAACTTAAAAAGTTAAATATTTCTTCATGAAACTTTCCAAATACAGCAGACACAGTGATGACTTATTCTATTTAACAATTTTTCATTTTCATGGTTACAAGTATCCTCCGAGAGCTGCCACGTTATCGTGGTGGGGGAGTTTGAGTACCTGAATGATCCCAGGAGCTATGTTGCCAGGGGCTTTACGCTCCTGCTAGGGTCTCCCTTGGCAAACAGGTCGTGGGTGATGGGCCAGACGAAGAGCAGCACAAAAACCCCTATGATGAGTACAAAATCATGGACCGTGACGTCGCCCGGTATGGTGCAACCGGGGCCCACCCTGGAGCCAGGCCCGGGTGTGGGGCTCGTATGTGAGCGCCTGGTGGCCGGGCCTCTGCCCACGGGGCCCAGCCGGGCTCAGCCCGAAAGGACGACGTGGGCCCTATCTCCGATGGATTCACCACCTGCCGAGGAAACCGTAGGGGACGGGTGCAATGTGGATTGGGTGGCAGTTGTCAGCATGGGGCTCGACGACCCAATCCCCAGACAAAGAGTCTAGCTCTAGGGACATGGAATGTCACCTCGTTGGGGGGGAAAGGAGCCACAGCTTGTGAGGGAGGTTGAAAGGTACCGACTAGATATAGTCAGGCTCACCTCCACCCACAGCTTGGGCTCTGGAACCCAAACCCTTGAGAGGGGCTGGACTCTCCACTTTTCTGGTGTTGTCCAAGGTGAGAGGCGGTAGGCTGGTGTGGGCTTGCTTGTGGCCCCACAGCTCAGCCGTCATATGTTGGAGTTCACCCCTGTGAATGAGAGGGTCGCGTCCCTGCACCTTCAGGTTGGGTACAGGTGTCTCACTGTCGTTTCGGCCTACGGGCCAAATGGCAGTGCAGAATACCCAGCCTTCTTGGAGTCCCTGGGAGGAGTACTGAATGGTGCTCCGACTGGGGACTCCATTGTTCTCCTTGGGGACTTCAATGCTCACGTGGGCAATGACAGTGAGACCTGGAAAGGGGTGATTGGGACGAACGGCCTCCCAGATCTGAACACGAATGGTGTTCTGTTGTTGGACTTCTGTGCTAGTCACAGTTTGTACTTAACAAACACCTTGTTCAGCCACAGGGATGTTTATAAGGACACCCTAGGTCGGAGGTCGATGATCCACTTCGCTGTTGTATCATCAGACCTCCAACCGCATGTGTTGGACACTCAGGTGAAGAGAGGGGCAGAGCTGTCAACCGATCACCACCTGGTGGTGAGTTGGATCCGCTGGCAAGGCAGGAGGCCGGACAGACTTGGCAGGCCCAAACGTGTTTTTAGAGTCTGCTGGGAACGTCTGGCAGAGCCCTCTGTCAGTGAGGTCTTCAACTCCCACCTCCGGGAGAGCTTCTCCCAGATCCCACAGGAGGCTGGGGACATTGGGTCAGAGTGGACCATGTTCTCTGCCTCCATTGTCGAAGCGGCTGCTCGGAGCTGTGGTCGCAAGGTCTCTGGTGCCTGTCGCGGCGGAGACAGCTGACAGGTACAGGCAGGCCAGGCGTACTGCGGCTTGAGTAGTCGCGGAGGCAAAAACTCGGGTCTGGGAGGACTTTGGAGAGGCCATGGTGGAAGACTGTCGGTCAGCAACAAAGAAATTCTGGCAAACCATTCGGCGCCTCATGAGGGGAAAGCAGTGCACAGCCAACACTGTTTACAGTAGAGGTGGAGAGCTGCTGACCTTGACTAAGGATATTGTCGGGCGGTGGAAAGAATACTTCGAGGATCTCCTCAATCCCGCTGCCATGTCTTACACAGAGGAAGCAGAGGCTGAGGTCTCAGGGGTGGACTCGTCCATTACCCAAGCTGAAGTCACAGAGGTGGTTGCCAAACTCCTTGGTGGCAAAGCACTGGGGGTGGATGAGATTCGCCCTGAGTACCTCAAGTCTCTGGATGTACAGGGACTGTCACGGTTGACACGTCTCTGTAACATCGCATGGCAGTCAGGGACAGCACCTCTGGATTGGCAGACCGGGGCGGCGGTCCCTCTTTTCAAAAAGGGGGACTGGAGGGTGTGTGCCAACTATAGGGGGATCACACTCCTCAGCCCTCCGGGGAAAGTCTATTCCAGGGTACTGGAGAGGAGGATTAGACCGATAGTCAAACCGCGGATTCAGGAGGAACAATGTGGTTTTCGTCCCGGTCGTGGAACACAGGACCAGCTCCACACTCTCCATCGAGTGCTCGAGGGTTCATGGGAGTTTGCCCAACCAGTACACCTGTGTTTTGTGGACCTGGAGAAGGCATTCAATCGCGTCCCTCATGGTATCTTGTGGGGAGTGCTTAGGGAGTATGGGGTCCGGGGCCCTTTGCTGAGGGCTGTCCGGTCCCTGTATGACCGAAGCCAGAGCCTGGTTCGCATTGCCGGCAGTAAGTCAGACCTCTTCCAGGTGCATGTTGGATTCCGGCAGGGCTGCCCTCTATCACCGGTTCTATTCATAATCTTTATGGACAGAATTTCAAGCCGCAGCCAGGGTCTGGAGGGAGTCCGGTCTGGGGACCAAACAATTTCATCTCTGCTTTTTGCAGACGATGTTGTCCTGTTTGCCTCATCAAACCTGGACCTTCAGCGTGCACTGGGACGGTTTGCAGCCGAGCGTGACACGAGTGGGATGAGGATCAGCACCTCTAAATCTGAGGCCATGGTTCTCGACCAGAAAAGGGTGGTGTGCCCTCTTCAGGTTGGTGGAGAGTCCTTGCCCCAAGTGGAGGAGTTTAAGTATCTTGGGGTCTTGTTCACGAGTGAGGGAAGGATGGAACATGAGATTGACAGATGGATCGGTGCTGCTTCTGCAGTGATGCAGTCGCTGTATAGGTCTGTCGTGGTGAAGAAGGAGCTGAGTCGTAAGACGAAGCTCTCGATTTACCAGTCAATCTACGTTCCTTCTCTCACCTATGGTCATGAGCTTTGGGTCATGACCGAAAGGACAAGATCCCGGATACAAGCGGCTGAAATGAGTATCCTCCGTAGAGTGGCTGGGTGCACCCTTGAAGATAGGGTGAGGAGCTCAGTCACCAGAGAGGACCTCGGAGTAGAGCCGCTGCTCCTCCGCCTCGAGCGGAGCCAGCTAAGGTGGCTCGGGCATCTGTTCCGGATGCCTCCTGGACACCTCCCTGGGGAGGTGTTCCGGGCATGTCCTACTGGGAGGAGACCTCGAGGAAGATCTCGGATACACTGGGGGGACTATGTCTCTCGGCTGGCCTGGGAACGCCTCGGGCTCCCCCTGGAGGAACTGGAGGAGGTGTCTGGGGAGATGAAAGTATAGGCATCCCTGCTGAGACTGTTGCCCCCGCGACCTGGATAGGCGGTTGATGATGGATGGATGGTTACAAGTAGGATTTAGACTACAGTATTTTCCACACTATAAGACGTACCTAAAAGCCTTTAATTTTCTTAAAAAGCGTTAGTAAAGCTTATACAGTAATCCAGCACACCTTATACATAGAAAAAGTTTTAAAATAGGCCATTAATTGAAGATGAGTTCTCCGATGAGTTCTCAGCTCTCAGCTGTTACCTCATCCTCCACGCTGTTGCCTATCTGATCAGCAGCCCAGACAGAATACACAAATCTAAGCTGTGCTCCCTCCCCCAGTTACCTGCTGTTTCAGGTGTCAACCACATTTGCAAATCAATCGTAGCAATGCAGGCACCTTTGGCTAGCAGTGACTTGGCTCTTGAAATTTCAGAAAAGGCTGCACACTCATGAATGCAATCCCTTTAGTGCAGCTCAATGTAGTGGATGCATAAGGAAGCCACAGTCACTACAGTAGTTTCTATTCTATGCGCCCTATAATGTTTTGCGCCCTATTCTGGTGTAAACAGTCTTAAAACAGGCGATTCATTGAAGGTGCACCTTATAACCAGGCGTCTTATAATCCAGTGCGCCTTATTTATGAAAAAAGTTTTAGGATAGGCCATTCTTTTAAGGTGTGCCTTATAGTCCAATGCGTCTTATGGTGCAGAAAATACTGTAATAGCATTTGACCATTTAGTGTTTAGCGCAAATCTGAAAAACATTCAACTCAGTTTTTATGGCCAAAAACAAAGTACTCAAGGACTGTTTGTATTCCATTTATTTCCATGGTTGCGAGTTGAATTTTGCTGATGAGGCAGTCAGCCTGGGGCTCTACTGAGATAATTTTGAAACCTGAGTTGCTTTTGATAGTGACCTTCATCTCGTGTATTGTGGGGTATGAGTCTTTCATCTTCCTCTTGATAAAACTCGGATCAGGTGAGTTTTAACAGTCTGGGCTATTTTAACACTTAAGTCTTGCTGGAGAAGGAAACCAACATCTCCATCAAGCTTGTCAGCAGATGGAAGCATGGAGTCTCCTGCTAGACGCTGCCTCTGGTTCAGGACTCCATGCATGAGACTCTTGTAGTCCACTTCCTGGAAATGTGTTTGTGGTGGTTCTTCATGCTCTGACTCGAGACTCAGTTCAAGTTCTTCAATGAGTTTTACATCACAGTTTCCTCAAGGCTGCCGTCAGCCCTGTTGCTTTTGCTCCTCGTCCTTCCAGGTAACTTTCCATGAACACTCTTTGATGCAGAGCACAATCTTCTCATTTACGCTTATCCACCCTGCGGGTCACAGGTCTGTCTCATCTGGCTACAGGCAAGAGCCAGGGCACACCCCAAATGAGACGCCAACTCATCGTGAGGCCTAAATGAAAAGAAAAACAACCAAGCAACCAATCGCACTTACAATCATACCTACGGGCAAATTGATGGGAGGAGGGAGGAAACTGAGGAACCTGGCCTGTGATTTTTAAAATACAAATAAAAAGATGCTTTCCAGGCATGTAGTTCAGTGGTAGAGCTCATGGTTCACATGTATGCAGCCCCGGGTTCAATCCCTAGAATCTGCAGCCCTAAAGGGGACACAAGGCAGTGAGAACTGTAGGCCGGTCCCATTCTTGAATTAATGCAGAGTGTTGGGGCAGGAAGGGCATCCATCATAAAGAACTTTGCCAATCAAACAGAAGCGTTCGCCTAAAATCGACAAACAGAAGCGTTCGCCTAAAATCGACCCCTTTTTAGCTTGTCCCCTTAGGGGGACAAGCTAAAAAGGGGACAAGCTAAAAAGAAATTTGTCCCTAAGGGGACAAGCTAAAAAGAAATTTTACATTAAATTTTTTTTAAACATTTCAATTCACATTAAAATGATTATCATGATTTTTCATTTTCTAAAACAACTAACAAGAACATTTGATTTTCCCTTCATATTCTGTTTGTTTTTTTTTAAATACACCTGTGTGAGTGGGAGTTGACTCAGATGAGGGTTCCTTGTGCATGACTAAAAAACTTGTACTCATATCCCAATTACTATTTAGAATTTTAAAAAAATCAGATGTACAACCAAGTTAAATAACTTTTTTTCTGTGTTTCTTTAATGAAATCCGGTATGCATGATGAGACAGTCATTTTAAATAAGAAACTCCTTACATTTCACAGTTACATACACCAGTGTATCCTACATCCTCTTCACATCAGCAGCTGGTACAGGCAGGTTGTGTTGACTGACTTTCAGCTGGAATCAGCAGAAACTCGTCCAAACCTGCAGCGGAAGTTACCAGTGATGCCACTTCACAGTTCATACGATCCACTGGTGAAATACGCACCAGGCTCTCCGCGGTTCCGCCGCACAGCTGCAGCTCCAGTCCATGTTTTCTCTGCTGCTGTCCGCCTGCTGTCAATGAACATCCAGCGTCCTCTCCGCTTTACTCCTCTACGCGTTCCCATCGACTGACGAGGATGGTTTATAAATCTAGATGCTATCTGCGATTTGTAGGTATCGATGAGCTGAGAGAGAGTAGCGATATAGAGGATAACTCTCTGATAGCGATCTCTCATCTCTCATCTCTCTCTCTCCTCTATCTATCTCTCTCTCTCTCTCTCTCTCTCTCTCTCTCTCTCTCTCTCTCTCTCTCTCTCTCTCTCTCTCTCTCTCTCTCTCTCTCTCTCTCTCTCTCTCTCTCTCTCTCTCTCTCTCATTGCATCCATTTTCGTGCATTTAAGAAATCACCAAGAATTACCAACCTAGAGGAAAGAGAGCCGAGCGGAGCGACAGAGTAGGGTGAAGGACTCTAACACCAACCAGGACGGAGCGGCCGCCTTTTATTCCAACATGAGAGGAAAAGCTTTCTGAAGGATGGCAGCGATGGGTTAGACAGGATTTAAAATGACTGCAAAATAAAAGGCAAGAGTTGTGCTGTAATTCTCTGTATTTCTTCTACTTTCCATCCGTGGATGAATGGAGGCTGGGAATACCAGGAGGTTGTAGCATGCAGCCTTTTGCTCTCTCGCTTCTTTAAAGGGCATCTATTTCTAATCTTTTTCTGTTTCATGTTTCATGTGTAAATTCGGCTTTTTCCACCTACAACCGCTTGAACATCGCCACTTCCAGCTCTCATTCGGCTGCATCTCTTTCCCTAACCCCATCCTGGGTGTTTTAACAGAACAGGATGGAGCCAGTTAATTCATATTTTGACGCGTATTTACGCAGCGCAGTGTACTCTGTGCACTCGGTCCCAGCTGATATGTCATGCCGCCTCTCAGTCCTCAAGCCACTTTTGAATTTTGACAGCATGAAGTCGAACCCAACAGAATGCTGCTGGTTTTGACGGTGCTTTTCCTCTTTTTGTAGCCTGTGTGTGTGTAAAAGATGTCTGCTCCAGTCGGGCCCCGGGGCGGCCCCGGCCCTGCTGCTGCTGCTGCTGCTGCTGCCGCCTCCTCGGCGGCCGGCGCCATGCCGGAGATGCCGGACCTCAGCCACCTCACCGAGGAGGAGAGGAGGATCATCCTCGGTGTCATGGATCGACAGAAGAAGGAGGAAGCGAAGGAACAGTCGATGTTAAAGTAAGGAGAAGTGGAAGCCGGCTGGTGCCGGGTGTTTGCGGGCTGTTCTAGCGGTGGATGGTGGCTCTTTAGTGCTGGTGGATCATGTTCCCTCCTGACATCCAAGCCAGAGCTTTAATAGTCCACTAGCCGACAGCACCGAGGTGATGCGAATGTGTTCCTCGCATGGCTTCCAGCTCTCTGCTCCCCCCACCTCTCTCTCTCTCTCTCTACAGGATGATTTATTTGAATGGAGTATCCGAAAGAGAATAATTTATTTGAATGGAGTGTCATTTCTAATGCGGCATACATTCCCCCCTCTCTCTGTTTGTAGCTCTACTATAATGGGGCTGGGTTAGCAGCAGCGGGCGCCATTTTTCACGTTAAAAACACGCCGAATTGCTTAACCTTTCCCCACGAACGTCACCCAGATTACACAATATGACGCTGGAAAGATCATTTAAGGTGTCCTTTGTGGCGATGGCGCACACGGTGTGTGTGTGTGTGTGTGTGTGTGTGTGTGTGTGTGTGTGTGTGTGTGTGTGTGTGTGTGTGTGTGTGTGTGTGTGTTTTCAACGACACCAGCTCCGCTCCCCGCGCACAGATGTCGCTCGGAGCCGTTTCAGCACCACGGCGCTGACCACCGGGGGCTGCACTTTTTTTTTTTTTAAGGTGGACCGGACCGTTTCCGCCATCATCGCTTTAACCTTTTCCAGCGTGAGCCATAACTCTGCTTTATGGCGGGATATTACACTCAGTCGTATTGCCCCGCTCATAAAAACACACCGACTTGATGTATTGTTAATTAAAATTTTTGGTTTGACCTTCTTGAAAAAGTGAGGCTAATGAGAATAGAGGGATTTCGGGGCGGGTGCCTTAAATATTTCCATCCTGTTGATTTTCCTTGTAGTTTTTCCTCCTTGGTGAACAGAATGCACATGGTTTGATTCAAAACACACCGTTGAGATGTAGAGTTTTGATTTCACTAGAATGCAGCACAAGTATTATGCTGCATTTAAGTGCCTAATGATGAGTAAATCCATCCGTGTTTGGCAGGTTGTACAGTTGCTGCAGGCTACTGGAGTGGCAACGCTTCAGAGGCATTAGAGCTGTTGTTTTCCATCATCAGTTAAATATTTGCAACCAAGGCAGCATTCCTAATGGAGTGAAAGTTGTGCAATCCCTACCTAATGCTGCTGCATGATGAACATGACTCATGTACTCAAGACACGACCACCTCAGACGCTGCTGTGTGTGCTGTATGAATCATCCAGGCCTTTTTCTCCTTCCTTTGCTGTCACTGTCTAAACCCCCTTCCCCTCACCAATTCGCCTATTTCATGTTCTCCGAGGTAAAGGGAATTGTCACTTTTAGTCACTCTTAGTCTGAATGTGATGTCAAAGGCTTGTCATGACAGAGCATGGGGCAGAGGAGGCTGTTCTTTGCGAGGGACATGACTGACTGTCTCACCATGATGTTAGGTAACTCTGATCGTGGGACACACAAGCTCAAAGCATGCGAGAACTCAGCCGGTCAAAGAGACCTCGCTGCTTGTGTGCTCATTTGCATAAGAATTATGTTTCAAGCATGGCTTCTCCTCCGCATGCTGTGGTTACCTTGGGTTTCATCTCGCCTACTGCAGGAAAGCACATGGGATTAATATGAAGGGTACTATTTTGTTGTATAGAGGAGATTCTGACCTGCACAAGACCTCTTGACCTGTTTTTGACCTGATAGTAAACTTTTTATACAATGCTTTGTGCAGGAAGACAGTGGCTAGTTTGACTGCGTTCTGCCTATACGTGCAAGGTGACTCATCATGAGTCACCAAAACAGAAAATCCCCACTTTTCTCAACTATGAATCACACAAGAATAGCAACTCCTAAAGCAGCGTTAATATGCTCATCTCTGGCATAGGTACAACTGCAGTGGATTAACTTGTCACTGGATGGTTTGTAGTGTTTCCAGGACTGTCAAAAACAAACACCCACACTCCAGCATCCAGTCCGATAGTCTGTGCATCTGCACTGTTCCAGTCATGGTCCAATCCCACAGTTGCTTGGATGTTTTTTTTTTGGGAAAGTGTGTAATCTAACAGAGGGAATCCTGAAGAGAGAGAGAGAGAAGCCTCCAGCTGCAGGGCTCGCCAACTTGCTGTCATCTCACTGGGGGTGTTACAGACAGCGGAGATGGAAATCCGTTGCTGCTGAAGAGCATGTGATGAGCGACTCTCTCTTTTCTGCCTGTTCTTAGCAGGCTATGTTTGTCTGCATGTAGAAGATGTACCGCAATAATGGGATGTGGTGTCTTGAAGTCTATAGATGCCGTTCTGTCTTTCTTTCTTAGAGTTAGGTCTGAGAAAGCTCATCAAGAGCAGTTGTAGAGGAATTTTAAGTTCCATCAACACGATCATGTACAATTAATGGCTCCAAGCGCATTTGCTCTGTTAATTGAATACACTGGAGCAGTCAGCTACCTTAGCCTTCCATGCATCAGTGAATCTCTGAGCAGTGTAGTGATGATGGGTTTGGGACCCCCACCCCCCACCCAGTCAGACTCTGTGTACCCTACAGGCATATTCGCTGTCTGTGATGAGGTGACCCACGTTACGCCACAAGCTTTTTTTTTTTCTTTTCTCCTTGTTCCTACAGTCCTCCAGGGCTTCTTCCTGGTTGTGTTTGGTGGGAGGGAGACGGAGTCAGGAGGTGGTCCTGATGTTCTCTATCCTCAGTATGACCTCTACCGTACACCGTCATTGTTTCTGTATCATGAGCTGCATTTCTTGTGTGCACCCCCCCCCCCCGACACGAGTTTGGGGGGGCTGTGTCATTCTCACAGGGACTTCCTTTAACATTGATAATTACACTGGCTGTCTTCTAGAAGGGACTCCTGCTGAGATGCAGCTATTCCAGGGCTCTGAGATGTCTGCTGCTCTCTCATCTATTTGGGAACTCCATCTTTGTTGCACAAATACAAAGGAGTTCCTGCTCTGTTTGAGGGGAACAGAATGAGGATCAGGAGATTTTAGGAAGAACTGAGATAACATCTGTCCCCAACTTAAAAAAATGTTTTGGTGAAAATTTTTGGATCATCTTTTGCGTTATTTTCAAGTAATTCTTCAGTGCCATCCTCAATTGTGTAACAACCTTTCACTGGACTGGGTAACTCATGACAAAGTATAAACGGCTGTATAAATACTCTATTCTACAATCCCCACCATCTAACTTCATGCTCATTATCACACATATCTAGTCAGTCAGGTCCTGGATCAGCCTATCTGTCAGTACCTGCTCCAAAACCGAATGGGTTCTTTCTTGGCCCCCACATCCATGAAGTTTTCCATGTAACTAGTTGATTTAATTTTGCTTGATCTTGCTGGCAGACAAGAGACTGAACTGAAAACTGAAGAGTGAACATATACAAGTTAAAACCTGACCTCTTCATACAGATTTGACTCCTGTATAATTGTGGTGCACTATTCCTGTAAAAACCAACCATATGTCCCTGCTCTGTTTTCAATTTGGCCTTGTTTCCATGCACACTGATCAAGTACTGGATGTATCCTAGTACGTCATACCTGTGGACACGTTCAGTGCAGTGCGCTGCTGATAAAGCTATCTGTTATGTCATCTGGACATTTCATCAGGAATTGTTGGGGTGAGGAGTGACAATTTTTATTTCAGTTATCCTCATTTAAAATCCACCTGAATAACCCGTCCTCCACACTGATTTAAAAAAAAAAAGTTTGTGGCTATTTAACAACAGAGCAAGAGGTGTGGGGGTTTTGTGTGTGTGTGTGTGCGTGTGTGTGTGTGCTCAGCATGAAGAGCTTTGACCTAGAATTAGCTTTGATTGATCACATCCTATTTCCTTTTTCTGTTTCCTCCTCCTCCCCCACCACACATGCACACTTCCAAACCGCAGGCTTCTGTCCCGGTCATTTATCTGGTACCAGAAAAGCATGGTGTCCCAGAGCCAAAGAGGCCCCCCTGTCCTTCCCTGGAACCTATAGAGCTTGATCCCAGCGCTATGAGAGAGAGCAGCAGGGGGCTGAGCTTCTGCTTGTATATTTACATGTTACTGACGTAGAACAGAAAGAATACAGCTCAGTATAGACGGAGCGACCACAGCGTGCAAAGACAAACCTGGCAATCCAAAGACATCATGTGACTGTAGGTCCGAGCTGAGCAACACTTCCTGGTAGGCAGAGAAATCTTTGAATTTGAAGTTTTATATGTATAAAAAATAGAAACAGAAAAATGCAGAAGAGAAAAAAAGAGAAATATATACAAGAAATATATAAAAATATACAGAAAGTAAGAGAGAGAGAGAGAGAGAGAGAGAGAGAGAGAGAGAGAGAGAGAGAGAGAGAGACCTATGGTTGTGAAATGAGGCGAGGCAGAGCTCAGAAGCTTCTCGCTGGACAGTATACAGTACACCCTCTCTGCCTTCCTCTCGTTCTCTTACCCACTCACCCATGCTCCCCCCTCTCACATGCAAAGAGCAGATTCTGTCATGAGCATTCCAGAGACTCCCATCCCCCATCACTCCCCCCCCCCAGGGAGGCAGGGAGGGAAAGTGGAAGAGTGGATGCTGTCTTTACTCTGTAAAGCAGAACACACGCCAAATGAGTACATCATCACGTCAATTAAAGTAACACTCGCTGGTTATGGGATGTTATCGAGGACTTTTGCTCAGCAGTGTTGAGAATCTGGAAAAATACTTCAATCAAATGTTGTAGGAAATGATGTCCTGTGTTATTAAATAGAAATTTTGCTACTGTGAGAGCGTGGTTGTGTCCCTCCAGTGTTGAGGTGCTTGAGTTCTCTTCTTTCTATCCCTCTTTTTATAGATGTCAGCCATTGACCTACTGTGTCTGTCCCTTTGCCTGCAGCCACATACATCTAGTGTTGAATAGAGGATAACTTTGGTGCAGATTCGCCTGGGCCGAATCGCAATCTCACTGTTTCCTTTGTAGGTTAGGAGGAGGTTATGTTTTCGCTGTCGCTGTTTTGCCCATCAGTTTGTAGGATTATTGAAAAAATTAAGGTGGATTATGATGAAATTGATGATGTGGGAAATGGCCTGAGGAAAAATCCATTAAATTTAGTTAGTTTGGAGTTTTCCTGGTTTTGAATAGTGTTGGAATGATTAGGGGTAATGCAAGCACACAACTCTAGAATACATAACGGTCCAGTTAATTTCAGACATTTTACTGTGAAACGTTTGCGTATTTCTTGCCTTAGCATTGAGGTAAATGGAGCTGCAGGGTGAGCTGGTAATTTTCTGTGAGGCTGACTTCACAAACAAGTATTCACTCGACTTATAATCATTCAACCAGTTGTTCAGAATATCTAAATTTAGTCAGCTTTTGAAAGGCTGTGTTATTTCAACAAGTATGGTAAACGAAGCCTCACAATAAATATGCATTTGCACTTTAGTCACTTTTGCACATATGCATTTTTACCAGGAGTAGCACGTCAAATTTTATCACTGATATGTCTCCAATATTTTTTCAACACTCTGCAAAATTTTTTAATGTTATTTAGATCAGTTCATCATTAAGATAAAATAAAACATTTATTATTTCCCAAAAGGAGAGTCAGGATGTGGAGGAGATTTGTTTTTGGTTGTTTTAGTCTCAGAGTGGGGAGGACATACGAGGATAAGTTGAGGTGGATGAGAAAAACGAGATGAGAGGGCAGGACAAGAGGAGAGAGTGGCACAGGTTAGCATCGCAGGGAGGAGAGGAAATGAGATGGGACGAGAGGAGAAGAGAGGACAGGAAAGGGGAAGAGAACATCAGACAGAAAATGAGAGGAGAGACATTGACGTCTGAGATGCTATCAGGCCTCGTTGCTGATATGACAGCCTCAGCCCCCATTGACAGAGCAATCAGGCTGCCATCTCCCATAGCCTCCTGTTCTCTTGTGTGGAGCGGCACAGCATCGACTCTATTGTCTCTGAGAGCTTTGTTCTAAATAACATCTGCATTTGTCAGCAGTAGTTTTGTTCTCTTCTAGACTTTCATTCCTCAAGCAAAGTTTGAAGGGATTTTCCTGCCCCAGGCTGTGCAATCTGAAATGCCCTTGGCAAAACATGACAGTAGAAAAACATTTTAGAACAACGTTAACTACAACAAAGTACAATAATGTGTTGTAAAGTGCACGCTGCAATTACTGTGTATGTTAAATAATTAGTCAACAGTATCTTAAGCAGCAGTAAATTTAGTGACTGTATATACTACAGACAAACTAAATGATCCTTCTTGATTGGCGTAGTTAATGCCAGGTTACTTCTAAAAGAAGTTTAAATGCATAAAGTTCAAGTCCAGGTCTTCTTTTTCTTAAGCATTCATATGCTCTAAAACCGAAAAGGTTAAATTATAGTGGGACAAAAGAATATAAAGCATTACACATATAAGATCTGAATCAGCACAAAATAATAGCATAACAGGATAATCGCAACATATGTTCAGATCTCTTGCTAGTTACTCCAAATAGCAGGTGAAAGTGTCTTTCTGAAGGTGAGGCTGTGCATTAGTTTCTCCAGATGAATGGATATTTGTGGCATTAGGAATGAGTGATCCTGGACCGGAGTCAGAACAGAACCCAATCACATCTCCAGCACTAGAACATCTGGTCTGTTGTTATGTAAGCTTCCCAGGTTGCTGTGCAAGAGTGACCTCGATGAGATCAACACAATGGAGCAGGAATGCAGATAGAACTGAACAATATCTCACAAAGGGAATACACAAAATATTACAGGTAGCCTCAGCCAGCGAGGGCAAGGAGCAAAAATGCGAGAGTGAAAGGCTCAAAGATGGGGCCACTTTATCACTTTTATTGCCCATCCCCCCCATCCCTTCCACCCCTGGGAAGGGTCGATGCTCAGGGAAGATATACAGCATCTGAGCCTCTGAGGGAAGTCTATGCTACTGAGGAATGTATGTGATTGCTATTATGATTACTATACAGTGAGATAAATCCAGCAGCATGCCGTTGGCTGCTACACTAGGCACGCTGATTTGTGAAGGCAACACAGAAAAGGTATGTTGTATGTGTTAACCAGTATGGGGTAGACCCAGGTGGTGTCAGTACCAGAGATAGTCTGGTTTGAGTGGTCCGGCTGTCACGTTCCCTTTAATGATTGTTGGACTCTGAAAGGTTAGAGATAAGACATTTCTCCTACAGTCTCTGACCACATGGCCACCAAGGCCCAGATTATCTAACGGTAATGGTTCTGACCCAAAGGATCGTGTAACACATCAGCCAGTGTGATTTTGTAAGATTGTCTCTAATTTAATGTTATGCATGCAGGAATAGATGCTGTTAAAGTCTTTGTACATGAACTGAAAGCAGGAAGCTGAGACGGTAACAAGGCTGCTGAATGGCCAGTTACTAAAGGTGGAATGTGGCACCAGGTCATCTCACGCTGATTGCACTCAAAGCGTAAAGAACCCTCATGCTGTTAGTTGGACTATTAATAGTGGAGACATTCAGCTCTCTGCAGAAGCCGGCATGCAGCCAGTCATCTAAACAGGCAACAAGGCCTGTGGTCATTTAGGCATCCAGGAAAGCCAGGCAGAAAGGCAAAGAGGCTTACAGCATGACCAATGAAACGACAGACATCCTCATGAAGACGGTAAATGTAGCTCTTCAACAGAGCTAATGAAAGAACCACGGATAAATTCATTCTTGATTCCACCTGAATGGAACTGTGTGAGAGAACTAGTTCTGACTTCACGCCAATGACTAAAAGTGGACTGACCTAAACTAGTGAGGGACAACTCATTATTTGTATTAATGTGACTAAAAATATGAAGAAATATTTCAGTATTTTTAGGGATGTTGTTTGGATCAGAATCATGTGATCCAAAAATCAAACAGCGATTATAAATAAGTTGTAAATAAATAAATGCCCTGAAAAATAGAATTTTTATTCAGACGTTATAACTTGATATAATGTTGAGGAAACAGAAGTTGGAAGAACGTTTTCCAAATTCAGGATGTGGGACCATCTTTGAACACGAGTGTTCTTGCTGGGAAACCCGCTAATGTGATCTCAAACAAGTCATTATTGCGGTTAGGAAAATATACTTTTAAAAAGCAACAACAACAGAGAGGTATGCAGGCTTAAAAAATGGATTATGGTTAAACTATTAATTCATACAATGGTAATGAAATTCATGTGTAGGAAAACTGGTGTCGACACAAGCAAGCAACAAAGGAACCTAGAAAACGTCCTTGGCCCCAGATGCTTTGGTGTATTTATTAGTGTTAGTTTACACAAGGCGCTCTAATCTTTCCTTCCCTGTGTGTGTGTTTGCTCATTCAAGACTCAGCTGGTCAGAGCAGGTGCAAGCCGGTGACTCAAAAACGTGTCCGCTGCCCAGCCGGTCCTTCTAATGCTCCTTTGTGTGGCCCAAAACTCAAACCAACCAGCGCACAAAGACGCGCTACACTCTCAATGAAACACCCACACACTCTCACATGAGATCAGTAGAGGCTCTTAAAGCAGACAGGCAGGAGAATTTATCAATTTATCATGGAATGATTGAGGTAGTGATGCTGAAAAAGTCAAGATGATTTTATTTATATATCACCAAATCATAAAAGTCATATCAAGACACTTTGCAAGAAGAACAGGTCAAGACTGTTTTCTTTATTCTACAGAGATCCAACAATCACTCACCAGCAGGAGAACCTGCCTTTCTGACAGGTAGAAACTTTATGGTAGGGGGTTCTGCTATAAGGTTGGGATGAAAGAGAGAAACAGAGAAAGAGAGAGAGAGATGGGGAGAAAGATGGAGAGAGGGTGAGGAACAGTGACAAAGTCCAATCAACATAACAATAAAGCTTTATAACAGTAAGAGTTTGTACAATAACGACAGCAAGAACAACACTGATGATGAAGAAGAAGATGAGGACGGGGTAAACATTGTCTATGAAACCACTCGGGTTTCTGATGAGAAAATACAAATATTATCAGGAGATTCTAGAGAATTTGACTTTGAGGGTTCGATGTTGCGTTGAGCTGAACGTTGAAGGCTTTTATGTTTTTTTGTTCTTGCTCGATTAGTCCGTCATTTTCTGCACCATCATTATCAGCTTTGTCACAACAGAAACAGCCTCTTTATCCAAGACGGTCCTTGTTGTTCTTCCACTGTGCACCATTGGTGAAAGGCCACAAGGACAAACAATCTAAAGTCAGAAGAAGTTTCACAGGAAGTCAAAGCTGCATGGAATCAAAGCTGTTTAAGGAGGTGTGAAGGAGATGCTTTTGAGACGAGCTTCATGTTGCACAGCAGCGCAAACGTAAGAGGGTTAGCGCCTGTTAGCTGCTTCAGAAGAACCTTTTATCATATGACACATTTCTGATGAATGGCTTCCTCTATTTCCTCTTATTTCCAGATTTCCTTGTACACGATATGCATCCAACCTTCTGTTGGTGTCTTGTGCCATCATAATTCCCCTCCTGTTGTTGGAGGGTCGGCGTGCGCCGGTTGGTTTGGTAGCATTACAATGTTTTACATAAACAGTACAGGCTGCTGTAGGTAGATTACAGAAGCAGCCAACTGACATGAAGAGAGGAGGATAAAGAGCAGCCGTTATCATAACGTCACTAATGCAGCCGCGGCCCTTATATAAGTCCACTGTATGAACGATAGCATGTAGCTACACCAAGACATACTGTACAGCGTATAGGCCGCCGCTCGCATTGCCTGGGGCTGAAGGTGGCTTTGTACTAAATGCATTATTCCACAGATTCACCATGTTTGTGCGAGCATGCGTCATTGTATTCACGGTTGCTCGGGTTGTGTAGTCTTGCGTGTTCTAGAGCGTCTCCCGTAAAAAACAGCAGGGATGTGTGTTTTCTCCCCTCGTCGTCCGACGGCCATCAGCGCAGAGACACAGAGAGGCGTTGTTGTGATCCTCCACTGAAGTCTGATGGAGGATCTCCCGCTAATCCCTTAATATCACTTGTCCCACTGAGATACTGCCACCATTGCCATGGCGATGCTGTGATGACCTGGATGTGTAATAGTGGAACTCAAAGGGGAGGGAGGTGGGGGTGTTGCTACACACAATGATAGATATCCTCCTGTCATACATGTGGTAAATACATCATTTGAAGTATCTTAAAATCAGTAAATGCAGGCGTTTAAAGTCGCCTGGTGTCAGACTGCGAGGAGGGTCGACTGCGTTTACTCGCAGACAGTAAAGAAGAGCTGGTTTCCTTTTCCCAGAGTGGGGGCTGCTTAGTTTGCTAAAGAAAGAGAGGCGACTAAAGTCAAAATTAACTGTCCGTCCATCAGATGGATGTTGAGACAAAGTGTTACGGCTGTTCCAATCATTAACGCTGGTATGGGATGTCTTGTGTGGTCAATGCTTTTTGCTAATGATAATAGATAATTCAAGTAAGGGTGTGCCAAACAGGACAAAATTTAGCTGATTATTTTCTGCAAATTTATCGCCAACGATTAGATGAGATTTTGGGTTTTTGGACCTTCTTTAACAGTGTTCATTTAAAGTTACCAGGAGTAAATGGAAACATGCCATCTGTCTGAATTGGCAACACGTCTTTTTGGATGTAGTTGGTGACATCTAGGGTCTTTCTTGTCATAAGGATGGATTTTTTTTCCATTAAAGTTTGCTGCATCGTTTGATTGAGCTTGTTCCTTTGCTGGTTTAGGCCTGCCTTGACAGCACACTCCTGGAACTTTTCATATCCTTCATATCGTCAGCAGTGGTTTGATCAGAAACGGTGAACCAATCGTTCGAGTAACATATGCCTCTTCAAACCCAAACGTTGCTCCACGCCTTTGTGCTAACGCTGGTGGTGTCTTTATTTTGCTTTACTCATTGGTGAGTCATGCTACCTAAACTTTGAGGTAATGCATTGACATACAAGAAGGATTTTTGATTGTTTTTTGCAGGTAGATAATAGATATTGTAGAAAATACACCTTGGCTTGACAACCCAACGTCAAGCCAAGGTGTATAGCATGAGGTGCACTAATGATTTAGCTCAGAGTGAGGTGATATCAGATGTCCGCTGTGCTTGTCTTGCCTGTGTACACTGTATGCAGTTTAGTTAAATGAGCTAATAGTGATGTGCTGTAGTGTTGAACTGGGACAGGAAGGAGTAGAGCAGGCTGGGCCAACAATAGGCAGGGTATCCATTACCTCTCTATTGTTAGCCATGGTTGCGCTATTATTATAGCCCAGAGTGAGACACAGACAGCTGACTGCATGTTCAGTACAGCCCATGTACCGCTCCCATACAGAAACAACAGCACCAGGGTCAGGCATTAGTGGGTTTGAGGATGGCACTGATTTAACTGGGGTCCATTGTGACTCCACATACTCCACCCAATCCTATCACCATCCTCACTGCTCTCCTTGACTTTTGACTGATGGTCCAGAGAAGTACCAGACACCAGAAGGAGATGCTCATACTAGGATTCTGCTGACTATTCTGCTAGATATGGTACAGCAGTAGCAGTAACGTGCAGTGAGGTTCATGGCTGGTGAGGCACTGACTTCAACATAATCAGATTTACAAACAAATGAAACTACAGTTTAGCTTTTTCGTCATTTAATAAGCAACAGTGAGTAGGTCTAATTTTAAAGTCTCAGAGCAGAATTATTTACACATACAAACTGTAACACACAAATAAGTACATTTGATTAAAAACGTATGTTGTTACCTACACGTTCTTTTATATGTTATGTTTGCTTATAAATGAAGTCCATGCACAGCTCCTTCTGAACAAAAGTATCGAAAAAATTTTTAGTTGAGATCTGTAATCCTCCATTTTTATGGTAAGTCAAGGCGAGTGGAAAACAAATGAATGGCTGCACTTGACTCGCTGACTATAGATTGTAGTTTGCTGTCAGGAAGAGGATTCCTCAGCTGAATCCTTGGGATAACCAGCGCCCCCCAACATGTGGCACGAGAACTGCATGCCTCACTTGGTGCCTTTTCCCACTCGTTTCAGGACCGCTCAACTCAAGAAAGACGTTAAACATATACATTAGCTAAATTAAGGGAATTTAGTTCATAGAGCAAACGTGTTGGAACATTTTAATAGCGACATATAGAGAGATAGCATTACGGTCTCACTGTATAGCATGCCAGGACAGCTAGCCGAGCCATGGTGAGGCTCGGCTGGCTGGTGCCTCACTGCAGGTCTCTTCTCAGTATTTCAGTGGTAAATGTGAAAATTCAGCAATTTTGAGTAAAAATAACCTAAAATTTGTGACGTTAAATGGAAAATAACTTTTTTTTGTCTTTTATGATGGCAGGTGAGGCCGCGCCTCACCTGCCTCCCCTGACCGCACGTCACTGAGCAGTAGCGGGACTGGACAGAGTCGGTGCTGGAAGAGCGGTTGGTGCTTCAGTCTGTGGAGCAGCTGGTTTTTTTTGGAGGACCTGCATTCAGACCCACCCTCCCTGTTTAGTAGTTGGAGCTGGGTTGGTGACCTCGCTGCAGCGGCGTTAGGACTGAGTCTCTGGACGATTCCTGGCGGAGCTTTTGGGTGGAGTATGGGAGGAGTTGGGATATGTGCATGGGACAATGTCAAGCTGCCAAGAAAGTTGCTGATCGCAGCTCGAATCAAATGTATCCGTGTCAGGATGAATGAAGCGGGCTGACAGGAAAAGCAACCAAGCATTTGCAGACAACCAGAGACACACAATTACCAAAGCACATATGTGCAGGAACACAAATGTGATGAATCACTGCCCCTGACTAAATGCTGCTCATGTAGCTGATAGATTTCCACTGTGTAATAAATTATCTGTGATGAGATGAATATTTTACACGTGTTTCCTGTAAGCCTTTGCGTGGAAACACACTTGTTAATGTGTGGGCTGCTGGCTGATTATCTGACTCTTTGCCACTTGGAAATCTCTCAGGAGGGGAGATATGGAGCGGCCGGTTGAATCGTGGCAGGTAATCTAAGGAAACAGATGGATTTTAGTTATATTTGGCAGCAGATTAGCTACTTCCCCGCTGCTCACAAAATCTGCTGTTGCCAACTCTTGTTTGACAATCTGAATATTAGTCCTTGGTCAGGAGGCCTGGCTTGTGCGCCGTTTGATTGCCTATTCTAATGAGTGCACCCCATGGACTCAATCCTATCTGTGCTTTCTAAGGCCCAGCTGTGGTAGCTGGCCGACCCCTCCACGCCGAGGCGCTTGCCCTCTCACATCTCCCCCCACCCCGCTCGTCTATCACGCCGTGCCAGCGCCCCGTGCCAGAGGAAGTTATCAGCGCTCCGTTCCTTCCTCATAATCCTCTCTGAGGTGGAGAGAAAGTGTTAAGTAGTACTTCTCCTGGCATTTATTGGAGAGGTAGAATGAACAGGTGTCTCAAGGCTTAATCATCTGCCTTTAAATGTGCAGCTATTTTTAGCAGCAGCTCTCCTATTCTTAGAGATTTGCAGGGAATGTACAGTAGAGGTGGTACAGTGGGAGATTCCTGCTTGATAGGTGGGTGGGGGGGTGGGGGATTGCTCGATTTTTACATTACGTAGCTGTGTTTTCCATCCTGTGAAACTTCATATCATCATTCAGTGCTGCTTTCACACTTTTCTTTATATATAAAATAGGTAATATTGCACAAAGTTGACTCCATTATGTTCAATTGGTTTTGTTTTGCATTATCAACCTGCATATGACACCCTTCCTGATGAAAAGAACAAACAAACAGAAAAAGCAAAATGTCAGCAACATTTCAGACTCAAAGGGAAGATTTTTTTTTTAGTTTTCTTATTAAATAACTCCACACATTCTTTTCTCTCCTCCCAGACTTCATGCTATCAGCGTAACCCTAACCCTTTTGTAAATTATCTTATGATGTGTTTCTGTTTTTTTAGTATATACCTAACTTGATGCCCTTTTAGCATTGTTTAGTGGACTAAATGTCCTTTAATTATTCCCTTCACTGAGGAGGTTGTATTTAAACTAGCTTTAGCTTGTCTGTTAGCAGGGTCACAAAATAAAAAATAGAAAAATCAACAAAAAAAAGTATTAAAAAAATAAATAAATAAAATATATATATTTATATATATGTATATATATATGTATATATATGTATATATATCTATATCTATCTATCTATCTATCTATCTATCTATCTATCTATCTATCTATCTATCTATCTATCTATCTATCTATCTATCTATCTATCTATCTATCTATCTATCTATCTATCTATCTATCTATCTATCTATCTATCTATCTATCTATCTATATATATATATATATATATCTCAACATAAACTGGGGGGGCCTCAGTTGCTCCTGACTGGCTGTCAGTCTGGTGCATCCGGTCCAGTCCAGAACACCACAGATCGCTGTGGAACACTGGAACATGAACAGTAATGAAGTCCATTCCTTTCACTTCCTGTTGTTTTGTTGATGTCTCTCTGTGTTGGTGTTTATTCATCTCCACCAGCTCACCCTGTTAACGTGGGCTTACTGTGTGCATCAGCTGCCGACCACGTCAGGAGGGCTTTTTGATGATCACACCGTGTTAAAATCATGTTCATTACTAACGACAATACTGTGTAAATAATTCCGTGGTGACGTGGGGCCGTGTCGGTCTGTCGTTTATTAGTTCATCCGTTCCATATTCACTGAGGCTGATTGTTGTTTTTGTGCGTTTTATAGAGATCTGGTTACAGATTCTTTCTCTCCACCTCACCAGGAGTCACAGCAGACTCTGGATCGTATCTGACGCACTCTACATTCTATCTCCACCATTCTTTCACACACACCAACCATATTACAGAGTTGTCCCTCTTGATACATTGAATTGTGAAGTTTTATTTTGTGACTTTTTTTGTGTTGATTTATTTAATTTTGAAGGGTAATCATTTTGTCGGCTTCATATCAGACGTCACCAAACTTCACACATAAATTCACAATGACAAGCAGTTGCCATATTTTAATTTGATTTTATTCATATCTACAGTAAAAATCTGTTAGCGTGCTGGCTAAAATGTGTGTATGAGGCCATGAAAAGCTTCACGAGCTGATTCTGTTTTCAACTGCTGGTTTTATATTTACAGCCACAAATGATCAGTAATGGTGAAGACAAGCCTGTGACCTTAAAGCTTAAACTACATCATCAGATCAGTGGATATTTGTTCAGCCTGTGACCTCAAACCCTGTCATCCAAGAATCTATTCATTCCCTGGATGAACGGATCAGCTGTTTAGTTTGGAAATGTTTACAGCAAGTAAATATACAGTTTCCCTGACACCCAAATGACAAAAGACCTTTTCTTGAACCAAAAGTGAACCAAAAGTATTCACAGAAAACGCATTCATGTGTCAGCAAATGTGTAACAATTAATTTACAGTTATTTGCTCAATTATTGTACAATTAAAGAAATATTTCACAATTAATAGTCACTAATTAATTCTTGACAATTAACCAACTTTTATTATTATTCTTATATCTTGTGTTTGGCCTTTGTTAATAGAAATAACCCTGACCCACAACAGTTTTGTTCCACTAAGAAGTCATTAGACAAGAGCACAGAAACTAACATCAACTCATAGAACATAATAGTTAGTGCAGCTTGTGTCCACTAGAGGTCAGTGTAGCTCCAGTCACCATCAGGAGGCTGCTTCCCTGTGTGAAAGCAGTGAGGCAGAAAATGTTGAAACCCAAGTACTGAATAACGAGGAGACTAAAAATAACATCAGCGGGTTTGCCAGTTCAGACTTCAAACTGCCACTTTGACTGGAAGAGAGAGAATAATGTGCAAAACAGTCGCATACTTATACTTGTCATTTACAATGATGACATGGCAAGAGGCCCCAGCCGAAGAGAAAAAAACAAAAACAAAGCAGATCAAAAGAATCAGTACATCAGTCCAAGTCACACAACGAATGTGGAAAAGGATGATGAAGGTGAAGTTAAAAACAACACAGAGAATCTTGTTGACCATTATAGGGACATCCTATCATTTTACACATCATACATCAACTACAAGTCAGCTTCTGGTTTTGAGTGTGTTTTAGGGTCAGCTCAGTAGAGTACAGGTCAAAGACGAGTCCAGCAGAGACGCTCTCTGCCTCAGGATACTTAATACGTCACCTGTGACATTTTACACGCTCTCATTTTACTGCCCCATGTCAAGTAATACACTCACTCACATATGCACACGTATGAGTACAGTGCACACATGGATATTGGCGCACAGACACACACACACACATACACATTCTGGATGCACTGACGGATACTCTCACACACACTATTCAGCAGCCATCCAGGCAGCAGGCAGCAGGCTAGATCTGATAAATATAAGGCTGGTAATGCGACCACAGAGACGGGACTGATGGGATCAATACCGAACGGCGCTGCAGGTCATCGGGAGAACACAGCAAGAGGATAAATATGGACTGGCTCATCAGAAAACAGAGCGGCGAGACTGATGGGTACACAGGACTACATCTTCTGTCATGTGTTTCACTCTGTCATCTGACATACATCAGGCAGATTTATCTCCACCTGCAGCTACGCTTTGCTGTTGGAGGCTCTGGTCCTCTATCTCAGCATCAGTATTTGTTTGGGAGACGAGCGGTTCACGTATGATGTGGGATTAAGCTGAGGGGTTTTTAGTTGCTGGATTATTATATTGGGGCGATAATTTTAATGTCACCTCAAAGAGGTTTCAGAGGCTTCTCTGAAAATGTAATCATCTTGGTTTGATTTGGCAACTTTTTAGTGTGAAAACATGATGCTTGTTTTCCTTTTATATCATAATATGAATTATTTGTGGACTATTGCCTGAACAACACGTGGACGTGCATCACGTGACAATTTAAATATGTTAAACTTGTAGATGCATAGATGGACCAGCAGCGGTGTCGGCCTCTGGGTTCATAGGTCGTGGTATTCGGTGTTGGTTGTGGTCCTTGCTCCTTACTGCAGTGATTTCCTGACATACTCTGAATCCTCTGATGATATTATGGGATGCAGATGGTGAAGACCTTAAAGTCCTTGTCATGTCGTGTTGACAGACGCTCTTCCTGAACAGTTTGGACTGTTTGCCCACATGAAGCGTTTGTTCTACATCTGATGTTGGCCTACAGGTCCAAGCGTCTCTCATCCCAATGCTCCGCTTGCTGGTCGCTCTGAACTAGTGCATGGCTGCTCATGTGATAAAAGCCCTTTTAATACCAAACATCTCTTTGAAAAAAACTCCCAATATTCATAGACAACCAATCACCAAATGAAATGCTTGTCTATGGTCGTACAAAAGAAGGCATTGCTGACATGAAGCAGTGGTTTTTATATTTAAGTTGGCCCACATGGCGTCCTTAAAGTCATCTTTTAAATCACTCTTCATGTTATCATACCATCTTTTTTCGCTCTTTATCATCGTCACGCTCTGCAAGTCATCATCTATACCATCCTGACTATCATTCACACGTATTATTATTTCTGTCATACACATCTTATAGTGTTTTGTGTCCTTCAGATAGCTTTGTTCCTCATCTTTATTTTCTGTATGCACTGAGCTGTGCACACCTTTTATTATTTTTTTATGTTTTAGGATCAAAGAAGAACCAAAGCCTCAGCCGGCACAGTAAGTAACCTGCATTACTCCAGTGCTCCAGGCTTTGACACTTCTACCTGTTAGTCGGTTGCTGTGTGCTTCATGTGGCTTTCTCCTTTTTTTTTTTTTCATGGAGGAAAATGAAGGACGTGTCACTTGTGTCATGGAAAACCTGCCGTCCTTTGACTCAGTCTGCGTTCTGAATGATTCACATAAATACTTTGTTGTTATGCTGTTAATCGGCTCTCTTCCATGACATCAGTGATGACAGCCTTTCCCTTCAACCAGCTTTGTTCCCACCAGACCCGAGCCCCCCCATCCACCCCGTCTTTCTGCTGGTCTCTAACTGGCTGTTTGTTCTCATTCAGTGTGTCATCACACTCTGACTGACCTGTGTAGCCTTGTTATTCAATCACAGGCCAGATGCACCTTCCCTCCTCTATGGTATTTATTGCATTGTGACTGAGTCCACACGTAGTTGTAAACACGTCTGATAACCTCTACCGCCCCCGCTAGGCTGAACCCCCACCCCCCTACCCTCGGCTCAGCGTTTGATGCAGCTCTCATTCCCATTGGCTGTGGAGCTTTCCCGCTTCCCTCGACCGTCGGCCTGTCCTTTTCTTTCTTCTTCTGTCCTTCCGTTCCGACACTGTCTGGTTGTCATTGTTCCACTCAAACGCCGCTCTGCCCGTTTCCTCCTCCTCTCTCTCTCTGCGCTGGTTGTAGTGAATGATCCTGCCAAGATCTGACCCGCCTTCTGAACACCAACCTTTGAGGAAATACTGTTTTCTCCCATGATGCCTCCCATGCGATGTTGCAGTCACACTTTGCTTATTTGAACAGGTGGTTTAGTGGAATCACTGAGCTGGTAAATAACGTCCTTCAGCCCCAGCAAAAGTCCCAAAATGAAAAGGAGCCAGAGCCCGATGCGTAAGTAATAGTTCAGACCCCTTCTGATTTCTTCTACCAGCAGGCCCAAACGTCCAGAGGTGACTGGACCAGCCGGACACACAGGATGTTTGACCCTAGTGGATATCAGACAATGTTACACAACATCTCACAAAGACGTGTGGAGAAACGTGGACTCAACCTATAGAAAGAACTTCTGAGCTGCGTCCCATTTCAGGGGCAGCATCCCTCATGTATTGGATTGGATGTAGTCCTGCTCCACCCATCCATACCCGTTCATTACTGAGTCGCCTAGCAACACTGACAGCTGATTGACAGCTGCTCTTGGTTAAAGTTGTTAGTGAAGATCTGTGTAGTCATAGATAGAAGTTGTCGTAGTAATACTACTGGAAGCATTAGCAAATAAAGACAGAAGTTTAAATTGATATTATTATATTATCATTTGCGTTTTTATCCTGAATCGTAGGATGCAGTAGGTTAGCCTCTGCTTGGCCTTGGAAAAGGTGTCAATTTCTCTGAAGTATTTAGTGTTTAAATAAGTCTTCAAAGGATGAGGCCCACACTGTCCCACACTGAGCTGGAGAGAAAACTATTACTACAGATATTATAATACTTTATATTGTCCGGTGTTCCTTTGCGATGGTCTGGGCCCCCGCTAGAGAAGTTGTTTTATGTCATAAAAACATACCTAAAAAATAAACTGTAGAGTACATTAAAAAAATCTTTTCATCATTTATTCGTCTGTATGTACGAAATCTAAATGCGACAATGGTATTTATTGTACGTGATGTAGTGATTTAGTGAACAAGGACGTGAAGTGCGGCTGGTGCGGTCCTTGGGGTATTTAAGTGGATTGGAGGCTTCGTCAGTGTCAGCTTCACCTGTTTCTTCTTTTTCAACGAAGGAAGATAAAAGTTGTCAGAAGCTACGAGAAAACCTTCAAAGAAGCTAGCTGGAGCACAGTTTAGTAACTTTTAAGTTTAAATTCACTCCTTAATAATAATGAAAGGGATACACAAATGTGTTATCAGCTGGTGTTTTTACAGAGTACGTTTATATCGACAACGTGCAGCTACAAATATTTGACAGTGCTAACAAGTTTGGGAATACAGTAGAGTAGCACCAAGATACTAAACAATGAAGAAAGTTAATATTGGAATAAGAATTTGTCAACAGAGGCTTGATCTGAACGCTTTGAGCAGCTGAAGGAACTGGATAATACTGTAGATGCAATTAGAGTTTTGGACTCAGACGTAGAATCCAGAAGCTCGTAGTTCGGCCTGGCCGCTGATATGCCGGGTCTGTCATATGTCCAAGACAGCGACTCGGGTTACTGTGTCTAGATGCTGTGGTGCGGCTTAGAGGTAAGAGAGCTCCGATACTTTAGAATGGGACGGGACAAAGAGCAGCACATGATTACTCATCAGCCCTGTCACCTACATTTGACCGTGTTTGACTGAATAAATGAACCCTCTGGAATGGCCACTATATACCAGCTGTCGCTTCAGGCTTTTCTTACAATAACTGCTTCTTTGTGCCTTACCTGGTGTCACATTTGCAGAATTTAAATCCTCTAACTTCCTTTCTCTCAACACTGGATATCTGTCTCAGGGTGCGGCGTAGAATCCGCTCTTGTGATGCAGATCACTATCAAGCTAGTTGCAACCGTCACCTGTGAAAATGGTGACACGAGGGGGGAGGGAGAGACAGTCACCGGTTATCTTTAACTGGTTATCCCTTCTCTGGGATGTGACCCCCGTGCAGAGACTCAGGATGGAGCAAACACCTCCCAGTAAGAGTGTGAAGAGATTAAATGAGAATAAAACAGGACTGTTTGTAGTCTTATTCCCTTGATCCTCAGAGACACTGGCTTTACCTGTTGTATCATCGCTGCTATCAGGCCTTCTGTCAGTAAATGAGATTTGGTGGGTTCTGTTTAACACGGCTACATGCTAATCTCTGCTGGGTAAACACACAAAGGCTGTGACACAATTAGCCTTTTAATCCCTCACTGGGTACGAGGAGGGGCACTGCAGCACTCTGTCTGATGTTTAGATGGCACAGAGACTCATTTCCACTACCCCCCCCCCCACACACACACAGACGTAGTCTTCAGGTGGCATGCGTCCATTATGTTTGGGCCCTAAAGGTCTGGTTGTGGGCAAAGGAAGCATGTTTGTCTCAGAGCTGTACGTGGTAAAAGGATAGCGCTGCTCAATAATTCACAAGTGCTAATGAATGTTGCAGGGGATATGTGGGGCGAAACCAATTCTAATCGCCATATTATGAAGTCAGCCCAGTGTTTAGTTTCCAAGGATACGCTCAACTGACATGTGTCATACAAAATGCATGTGAAGAGTCCATACAGGACTTTTCAGTGGCCTCTGAGAAGTTCTTAGCATTGGAGGACCTACTGTGTGAGATCAGATGCCATCTATAGCACACAAACAGCAGCATAATAGCCGATACCACATTCTTAAGGTGTTGATGGACGCTACTATGACCACCGATTATTGCCTACAGTGCTGAGACGGATAAACAATGGTGTGCATTAGCGTCTTCTAACTGTATGTGTGAGCGGTCAACAACAGTCCTGATGTGGAAACACACGTGCAAATGATTCATTAAATACAGGGGAACCTGACAAAGTGGAATTAAGTGATGTTCTTAAACTTGCAAAGCAAATTTGATCGCTGCACCGCCCCCCCCCCCCGTTTTAAGAGAATTGCTGTTTTCAAAGGAGCAGCTCAGCTCTGAAGTATCAGCGGTTCCTTTAAAGGCCTCAGCCCACCGCTGAGGTTGTATCAGATACACAGACGTGAAAGAAGTCCCACTCTGAGACCACCACTGAAGAGATCGATGGGGATGATTATTCTTGTGTGCAAAAGTAGTTTTTAGCAGAAAAATAAATATTAATCATTTCTCAATGCAAGGGCACGCAATCAGGAAGAAGAGATTCTCTCCCCCTTTTAAGTTTGTCGTGTTTTAGTCTGCTTTACTTTAATTAATAGATTCATTGGGTTACTACTAATTATCCTTTTTTTTAAATTGAGTTTAAAATAAATTACCATTAAAGCAAATTAAATTTACTCACAAAATGATGTGCAAATCACAGTTTTTGAGAGATATGTCTTCTCTTTGCTCTGGAGGTGGGGATTTTTTACTTCTCCACTACAACATTGGTAGTTAGCACCATCGGCTCACAATAGGAAATTTCTGAAGTCGAATCCCAACATGGAGACTTTTCCAAGACGAGTTGACAGTTATCTCAGCGTCTACGTCCTCCAAGTTCTATACCAACATATGATGTAGGGGAAATTTTTAACTTTAATTTGAGTTAATGTGGTTATGGTTAACCCTTATAAATACAAACTGAAATGCACATTCAATTGGAAAAAAAAAAATCTAAGTAAACTGAGCTTCAAGAATATATTTGGACCTTGATAAAATTATTTTGTGCATAATAGAATAAAGTAAATGAAATAAAATGAGCTAAAGGTATACATTCTATACACAGCACTGGTCTACTTCTATCCAGCCAGATAAACAAGAAACTTATCAGTGACTCAGATGCAGAGCTTCCTTTAAGTCGGTCTTTTATGTCATTTCCTAACCACTTCTGTTCCTGTTCACTTTCAGAAAGTTGCACCAGCAGTTCGAGTCATATAAGGACCAGGTTAAGAAGATGGGGGAGGAGACGAAGCAGCCCGTGGACCAGAAGAGCGAAGCCCCCACCTGTGGGATATGCCACAAAACCAAGTTTGCCGATGGCTGTGGCCACCTCTGTTCATATTGCCAAACGAAATTCTGTGCTCGGTGCGGAGGACGAGTGTCTCTGCGGTCAAATAAGGTAACTCTGACTTGCTATTCCGTATCCAAGGTTATGACACGTTCAAGTGAAATCTGGGAAGCGGGCCAAATGTGTCTCTAGTGACAACTAATGTTTTCCAGAGTATCATCATGTACTCCAGTCTGAAGACACCCCATTCACTTACAGTGGTGTGCAGTTCTCTGTTTCGCCACTAGGGGGAAGTGTTCCCCTTTTCTCTCGCATGACGGCCCTGATCTGTGCTTTTGTAATAACAAGTCTCTCCACTGCCTATCCCCCCCCCCCTGTGAAATCCTCCTCACAGACTAAGCTGAAGCTTTTAGTATTAGACTGTTTAGATTTAAATCATGAGCCGAGTGTTTTCATGCGATGCCATCCAATCCTCTGCTGTTGTGAGAGGACTACCAGGATCTATTAATGCCACTCACAGCATCACTTTCCCTATCTGTCCTGCTCTCCCCTAGCTCCCTATTCTTTCTTTCTTACTTTTTTTGGGGGGGGTGGTGCATACTGGCTGAGAGTGTGAGGAAGTGTGAGAAGTGTGACTATTTGTGGTTATTTCCATTCTGTATTTTTTTTTCTTTAGCTTGTTTATTCATGTTTATTCACATTTTTGTTCAGTATAGTTTAATCACAATCACATTTTGCAGTTTTTAGTGGGTTGTGGCGTCAGGGATTTATGTCTACCTTTTTTAACCTGTGTTTTAAATACTTGATTGTTTTTAGCTTTTAGCTCCATATTTAACATGTGCATCATCAAGCTTGATGCTGAATATCGATGGGGTTAAGGACATTGAGAACAGAGCCTCTGGTTTTAGTTTGATAAATATAAAAAAGTTAGATGCTATATTTGTCCAGAAAACACACAGCATTGTTGAGAATGGAACTGAGAAGTGTATTTTAGCCACAAAACAATCACCAAAAGTGTAGTGTGGATTTTATGTTCTTTTAAACCATTCTCTGTTTTAGTGGAAGACATCATGTCTGGATACATTTTAAAAGTATCTGTGAGTACACTTCAACTGTAGGCACAAATATACTGGGCTTTTAAAAAAAAAATATTTTAAATGATAACTTTTGAAATGCAGCAGAAGTTAGTATGGATTTTTAACCACATAGAAAAACCAGTTTCAATTCAACCAAAAAACTGAAATCAATGAGATGACTGATGAGAAGTCACCTCATTTAAGAACATTTAATGGCACATATTGACAGTAATAGCAATAGAGAAAACCCGCTATCCATGGAACGACCTGACAGATTTTATTGTTTTATCTACTATTTGTGTTTTTAAAAAGTGTTCCATTTTGCCAGATGGTTTTACAAATCAAACTTTATTCCAGTGTTTATTAAGAACATAAAAGCATGGAAGTGCTTTTTAGGCATTTTAACACAGCAATTTTATCTGACGAATGCTTTAAAACTGCTTTTTTTTTTTTTTTAGCTTTTTGCTTTAAAAAAATGATTTTAGCTCTCTGCAGCAAAGGTGGGATGTAGGGAAAAGCCAGATCAGAAATCTGTGTCGACAGTAGACTCACAATTTCTCCAGTAACTTGATCAACTCTGTCAGAGATCAAGAGACATGTGGCAGAACTGCAGACTTTAGCAGAGTCCACAGGAGGAAGACAACACATTGCAGCCCTCAAAAACTGAGGTGTTGGGCGTGCCGGCAGGGGGTGCTATGGTATGCAGTGTTTAGTAATATTACTCAGATGGATGCTCCCTCTCACTTCTTCTTTGGGCTGGAGAGGAAAATAGGGCAGAAGGACAGGGCAGGAATGTGTGGTTACACACCAGGCTTCTATGAAGAACTGTTTCATTCTGAATACACTGAGGAGCCCTAAATGAATTTCTCTCCAGTCTGCCAAAGGTGTCAGCAGAACAGAACCATAAACTAGATGCTGACATCACCCTGCAGGAAGTGTCTGAACCCTGGTAGGTTGGTAGGTCTCCTGACCTAGATGACCTACTAGATGAATTCTATAAAGAATTCTGGGCAATGACTGTTGAGGACTTGCTCTATGTGCTCACAGAAAGCCTGGCAGGAAGCTGAGCTGTAGGAAGGTGCTTCTTGGGCCCAAAAAAGGAGACTTAGGACACCAGGAACTGGTGGCCAGTGTTCCTGTTTTGCATGGAATAAAAGGTGTTGGACAACAGGCTAAGAAATGTGATGGAGCAGGTTGTTCATGTGGACCAGAGAGATTATCTCCGATCAGCCTCAGTGTCAATGACGGTAAAATTTAATTCAAACTGATGATAAAGATTTTTAACAAAAATAAAATTGTGTTTGACCACCGGTTGATTTTATTTATGTACATTTGATTAGTTGGTTTATTATTTTCTGCATTATTTCTTTGTCTTTGTGTCATTTTCTTTGTGTGTGAGTGTGATGAATCTGTACATTTGATTTCTCTAAACAAACGTGCTTTTAAAAAAACCAAGAAAAAATTTTTCTTTCTGTCTTTCTGTCTCTCTTTTACATTCCTGCTCTCATGGGATTGCAACAGGAGGACAAAGCGGTTAGCAAATTCTTTTCTGCGTTCCTTTATGTGTTTGCACATGCAGCAGCAAAAAGTGATGAAAAACAGTGAGAAAAACACTCCTTGGTTGTGTCTGTGAGTCTAGCCTGTTGTGCTAATAGAAGAAAACAGTCTAATACTTGTCTGATATTATAGAAGCAGCACAAGGAACACTATTGTGGAGCACAGCTTGAGAAAATACTTCATATATCTTCTCTGGCTCTTGATGGTTTAAGGTTGAAATATGTTATATGATGAAAACTGTGGTACTTCTTCCAAGGACATTACACTTTTCATTATGTCTGTTTGTTAACCAGAGTACTGAAAACCATTGGACCAGTTCTCATGAAACTTGGTAGAAGAATGCAAAATAGGCCAACAAAGAACAGTTTATATAGGTTAGTTTTAGATCTTTAGTTTTAATTTCTGTGTCCCGTAGAGGAGTTGGCTGTTGGCGTCAGGGTGGGGGGGGGGTAAGAGGTCTCTGCATCTGTTTTTATTGGTCAGCAGCATTTATTCTGGATGTTTCTTCATAAACAGTGGTGTACCAGGCCAACACTGTTGATTAATACTATTTAAAAATCATCATAACTCCAACAAGAACATGAGGAAGAAGCTTTTCAGGCCAGATTATTGCTGGACAGGATATTGATCAGTATGAAATCCCACACCTAATTAAATCCATTCCAATCCAACACCAACACGTAGCCCTGAGCGGATGGAAAGGAGAAAACTATAATGACTATTTGCAATATTGAATACTGTATTTGTGTAAGCAATGGTTTCCTATAGACATGCATAGGAACATATCACATGGGCCGTACCAGTGTCCTGTGTTATCTCTGACCTGCCTGTATTTAGCTGAATAGTGAAGGGTGACCGGTCTATCGTCCACGGTGGATGAAAGAACAAACTAGGATCGATCCAAGCAATGGAGCAGATCACCTACTGGCAGAGATCTCTCCTCCTTGAACAGGATCACAGCTGTGCTGGCTGCTGTTGTTCACTGGGAGATGATAGCCGGACCACCAGTTATCCAGTGGTGCAGACGGTGTGGAGTAATACCAGTAGCAGCAGGCTGGCAGTGGACAGCCAGGGTACTGTCAGAGTGGATACACCACTGAGGAAATGCCCTCTTTTACCTGGTGGTGGTAGATGGTTCATCCAGACCACTATCTCACCCCAAAATTTCTAACAATAGCGTCCACCATCCCTGAGCTGAAGCACGTGTTCACTGAGGAGCCATCTGATGTTTGACTTCAATTTTCAAGCAGCTATTTTATAGTTCACTAAAATTTCATTGGTATATATATTAAATTGAACTATATACTGTATACATTTAATTTAATTGTAGCTTTGTCTAACATAGGAGGTGGAATTGCAGAAGTATTCTATTTGTTTTGTTGCTATGGTGTCACATTATTAAGTCATGCAAAAAGTGGTATTTTTGTATGTTACATGTTTGACACTACGCACAGCACTGCTATTATACTGACTGCTGATTTGCTTTGCGAGTTCATTCTCACACAAACTGGGATTACTCTCCCACAAACAACAGGCCTCGTTTTGGTACAGCTGACCAACTTGTCCAAAAGCTTGTGTGTAAGAGAAAGACGTAACCTCGGTGGAATCTGCCCTATTTCCATCCATCTAGTCTTTCCCTCTCACAGGTGGTGACAGCAGTGGCGAAAGAGATCTTGTTCTGTGAAGCGCCATTGAATATTTACAAGTCTCTGGGTATCTGAGGCAGCTAGCAGAGCTATGGGGTGCTGGAATATGATATACAGGGACTGAGAGTGGATGTATAGAATGTAAACACAATATATCCATCTGTGTTGATAGCTTCACTGCTACTTGAGTGTGACTCCAGTTTAGCCTCTTCAGTAGATACGTGGAAAACAAAGTGATGCTTTGAGGTTGAAATTATAAAGTGTCTTCGGTTTAGGTAAATTGTGTGTCAGTGTTGTGAAGGCTTCACACTCCGTTGCTCTTAATGGTTGGAGATCCCCTCTGATGTGGTTTCACAAGGGCCCTAGGAATGAGGTTGTCACCAGGGAGGAAGTATTTTGTGAATCAAGCAACTCTTGAAGACATTACATGTGCTTATGTCCCCCCTCAGCAATTCCTTTATGAAGCAGAAGGAAGGTACTGCAGGTACTTTATGGGCTGGTCTGAAATATTTCAGATAATAGTATGTTGTAATAAATTAAGCTGATTCATGAGTGTCTAAATAACACCACAGAAATCATGATGTAGACACCTTCAGATGATCATTAAATGTGATTAAAATGATGGAAAATCACAGAACAAGTTATTTTGCATATAATTCACATATGTGCTTGAAAGATGCGCATTTCTACATTCTCCTTCCCTTTCTGCTTCTGCAGCTTCTTTTAGATTATTCTCTCCAATGCTAGACAGAATGCTGTTTATGGGACAGATAATGGGAATAAACTCATTTTAAAAAGCTGTTTACTGAACACAAGTACAGAGCTTCATTCAGAATGACGGTCCCCTACTGCCATAAGTACACATGATTATTGTATGACTCAATAGAAACTCATCTGTTAGAGGTTTACAAACTAAAATCATTTAATGAAAATTCTATTCATGTTGTCTTAAATTATCAAAACTACCTTAAAGACTGAGTAGTTTTGACCTACATTTTTAAACAGTTCCCATTTTGTAACCCTGCCTCAGTGCCTTAATGGCTTTGCAGCTGTCCTACAGCACCAACACACTGCGATTTGACCATTAAGTGAAATAACCAGCTGCTGAGACCCAACAGAGCATGAAATGTCCCACAAGAATGACTTTTTTTCTTATTTATTTGATATATTTTAACAACTTTGCCTCCAGGAAGGTCAGGAAAATGGATTTTAAGTAGAAAGTGAGACACTGGGGTAGTCTGTGGGACAAAGAATTGTGTATCATATCTAAATGAGTTTATTTGAGACGTCGCATTGTCATTATTCTTATTTCTTTTTTGCGTTTAATACTATTTTTTTAATCTTTACATGTAGTTGACACTTTATAATAAATTAACTGTGTACTGGTTTATTTAGTTACTTTCCTGTTCAACACATTTAATATGCCATCTACTGCTGTAGGGCATAATTTTGACTATTAAAGTGCAAATTACCCTCAGACCACTGAGATTAAAATCATAGAAGGTTGAGAACAAACCAGACCAACGCTGTTATAATATAATATAATATAATATAATATAATATAATATAATATAATATAATATAATATAATATAATATAATATAATAATATAATATAATATAATATAATATAATATAATATAATATAATATAACCTACATGGATCCCACTAATAGGATCTATGGTGTTTGATGCCGGACTGACTCTATAATATTGATGGTGAGGGGCCCCGAATTCAATTCTGCTCAGGACCCCGTAAAGACAGGAGCCTGATCTGATCACATTTAAGGCTGACGGGCAAAATCTGAGTTTAATATTTACTGAAGACCAATAAGTGTTCGCGTCACCGGTGGTGAGAAACACCGCCGCTGCCGGTAACGCGAGTGGCGCGTCTCCGGTTATTGGATTGCGCGCTGGGACGCGCCGCATCTGTAATGAGCTCTCAGCTACTCCAGCTGACATCCGAGTGTGTGTTACCGGAGAAATAACAGCGCGGTTGGCGAACGGAGCGAGATGGGACGTTTCTCTCCTTGACATTGAATCTTTGGCTGTTTTTACGCGTTGACGGATCGCGTTGTAATGATCCAAGGTGTGCGTGCGTCTTGAGCTGAAGACCAATAAGTGACGTCTTCAGACGGATGGTAGAGGACTGCGTTGGGTTCGTTGGATCGGTTCTTCTCGGGTGATTCCGCGGTGTAACCTTCACGGTGCTTCCAGCCGCCGCTGGCCGCCGATCAGCCCGCCGTCTGCGCTCGGAGCTGTCCGCGGTGCTGAAGGTCGGCGCTTCGTTTTTCAGGCAGCAGGGAGCTGCGGACGGTCGGCAGCACATCGACAGGACGTCACAATCTGTTCACACAGTCGGTGTGTTCCCTCAGAGGCACCATGGGTAAGCTGCGATGGCGTCAGGGAGGCGAGCGCGTTACCGAAAAGCCGTCCGCAGAGGACGCATCGGTAGACAGAGCTCCATCTCCATCCATCCTTAATAGAAATGATAAATTGTGTGTGTGTGTGTGCGTGCGTGCGTGCGTGTGTGTGTGTGTGTGCGTGCGTGTGTGTGTGTGTGTGTGTGTGTGCGTGTGTGTGTCACTGACCGCTGTTCAACATTGTGACCACGTTCCCTCCTGTCTGAGAGGCTGGAGGTGATGCGGGTCTGACACGCAGCTCCTCTCCATATTTTGGGTTTCTGCCGCCTCTTCCTCCTGACGCTGAACACTTCAAACAGGGAACATAAATATTCATTAAATCTATTACTGTTACTGGCGTGCTTGCTAAAATTAGAAGCTCATTAAAATGTAATTGACCACGTGCAGCTTGTGTTGGAGCATGTGAATCCAGGCTCTCCTCTTTCATTCCCATTGGCTGCTGAATGAATCACATCAGAAATGCCCTCTAAACTTTTTATACTCTGCAGAGCTGCCTCAAATGCCCAAATTTCATTCACAAAACAAAAATAACTCACACCAGCTGATGAATTGGATTTATGTCTGTTACAGTGTGAATATTAGTGGAGAAAACTTAAAGGAGTCCTGCTTCTATTATAAATTACAGATTCATATGCAAAGTCATATATAATATAAAGTGCCTTTTAATTTATTAGTCTTTGCAGCTCATCGCACCTGTGTGAGTGTGTTTGATAGTGTCCGTATTGATTACTGCACGTTTAAGCAAGAATCAATCCAATGTGGATGTTGTGGAGAACAGGGCCGTCCTCTAACAAGGGGCCTTTAATGTTCAGGAGAACTAGAGAATCACTGAAGCGATGGGACACCACTGACAGATCCCATTAGTATTGCAGCATGTGTCACATCTGCTCTTTATGTCGTTCTCTCGATAGATTATTTTTCAGATCTTTCTACGTTTTCCAATTCGCAGATCATTTCAGGCTCACTGGTTCATTTTAACTCGAACAAATGGATGGCACAGTGATAAGGATCCCTGCTAAACAAGTTTTCCTGATATACAGTTATAAATGAAAGTACAGATGGTTGCTGGCTTTCCATAGGAGGATGCTGTCATTTGCTTGGACGGATAGTGCTGATTCACCCTGGAGCCTCTGCTAAATGATGTTGTAGTGTAGTTAAATGGCCACAAGAGAGAGCCTGGTGTTCTCTCTTACTGCAAATGTAGCTGTGGTGTGTGTGTGTGTGTGTGTGTGTGTGTGTGTGTGAGAGAGAGAGAGAGAGACTCTCCTAGGAAAATGCTAAATGAGGAAGGAAAAAGGAAACACATAAAGCACATTGCTGATTGGTGCACATTTCAATCTACATGGTTTTCATTGTGTGTACAGTAAAACCTCGAGATATGAGTTTTAAAATTTATTCAGTGACGGAGCTTGTTACTTAAACAACTCGTAAGCCAACCATTTCCTAATTTTAAATAACTAATCATTAAACTCTTCCTGCCTTGTAAAACCCCCCTAAATTATGTGAAACACATTTTTTTGTCAACTAATAGACAGTCGTACTTTACCTGTGCAGAATTAATTATATAAAAGTTACATAAATAATGACAAAATATGAAAAGAAACACAAAAATCACAAGAACACACGAGCTATGTCTTTAGTCCCCCAACAAGAATGAGATCCGGTCTCAGCTGATGTCGTATCCATCCGCCAACACCTGGTAAAGAATGAGATCCGGTCTCAGCTGATGTCGTATCCATCCGCCAACACCTGGTAAAGAATGAGATCCGGTCTCAGCTGATGTCGTATCCATCCACCAACTAGATGTAGTGTCCCGAAGCACGACTTGTATCTCAGTTTTTTGCTTGTATGTCAACCAAAATACGGACAGAGTGACGACTCGTACCTGAAAAACTTTTACGTTGAGTAGCTCGCATGTCGAGGTACATAAACATAATCATTAGAAATAGATTAATATTCTCTCAATGAGGGTCTGGCCTTCAGTCACTTCTTGAACTGGTGCATTTTCTCACCATTCTCACTCAAGATAGACATTTTTTTGGAAAGATCATATTTGCTGGTCTCACTGAAAAGACGGTTGGTGTGAAGAGAAAGTATGATAAAGGAAATTATTTATTGATCCCCTGGCACTGGGTGTTTGTTTCCCTTAATTCAGTGCCTCTGTAAACAGCCTATAGCACATTTAAGGGAGTATATATCTTCCTGGTGTGGTGCTGCTCGACTTTTTGCTTTCTATTTTTAGCTGCAGGTTCAATGACTATGAAATGTGCAGACACAGAGAGAAATGGCCCTGCCCAAAGGCTGCAGCCCCCAACCCCCTGCCTGCACTCAGCTGTAAAGAGTTAAGCCAAAGGGAAGTGTGTATATGAGTGCATGTGTGTGTGTGTGTGTGTGCTTGTGTGTGTGTGTGTGTGTGTGTGTGTGTGTGTGTGTGTGTATGAGGAGAGTCTGATGCAGAATGGCTGCAGTAAAACTGAACATACCTCTGGCTGTTAGAGCTGCTTGACCTGTGTGTGTGTTACTCTGCATACATGCATCTGTTGTCGAGTCCTTCTACACCAACGCAATCTGACGGGAATGTTGTATGATTACAAAGAGAGTAGCATTATTTACATGCATGTACTGTAAACTCACCTGTCAGCAGCACAGTAACCTGGTGTCAGAACTGTGCTCAGCAAAATGTTTGAAATGAAGCAGATCTGCAACAACCTGCTCAGTGTTTTGATGCAGAGCTCCAGAGCTGACCTGATGAAGCCGCTTCCAGTTGTTTGTTCATCCATCTGTCCGTCTGTATACAACTGGCTTGATGGTTGATCCACTTATTGTCACAATGGGTTTCAAATACACAACTGTTATGTATCTGAAAATTTATTTCTTCTTTGTGTTTATTTATGTAGTTTTATAGACCTTTTAGTGACTTTCATGCCATACTCTTCTATGATAGAGGTTTAGAGTCCATCCACAACAACAGAACTGCATTTTTACTCGTAGTGGAAACTCTTTTTTTGTCCTTGGTTACAAATTTTGTCACAATATGAGAATGTTAGGAAAAGCATACTTGCCAAAGCACATTAATAAGACTTGCTAATATATTATTTTTATATTATTAGTAGTACTTAAATGAATTATTAGTATTGCAGTATATTTATTTCTTAGAATACATATTGTAAAACTGTAAAAGTGCTACTTACATAAAATGAACCTGCTGCCAGGTAATTATTATAAATTTAAAGTAAAGTTTCACAGTGTATGTTTCTCATCTCTGCAGGGTTGAGCTCACATTGGCAGCTTCGTGCTGTGTGATGCTCTGCTAGTGTGACTAATAGAAAAGAATATATCATGATTATACAGCAGGACTAGATTTTTTTTAGATTTTAAGTTTGGTTCCTGCTATCACATGTATGAAATTTGATCAGTCATTTTTAAAGGAGCTGATGTTAGTTTAGATTTCACTTTCTTACTGTGATCATGTAGCTTATGTCTGATCTATCATTGTTAAACTCTTTAACCTCTTTTGTCTGTCAAAACAAGATTTCTTGTATTTTACAGTTCATGTAATGTTTGGGACATGTGAGGATTCAGCTCTGCAGTCACATTTGCCTTACTTTTGCTCCTCTTGCCTAACGCACTGTATAAACATCCATTTTCATTCTGACTTTGTTCCAAAGTGTAAATCAAATCCAGAGTATTGATGTCTGAGACTCAGCGTGCTAAAGAACCGCTGGACCCATGCACTTTTTTTGTTGGCCCTTTTTTTGGAATACTAATTTGCTATTGGCATTTACTGAGATAAAAGAGCTTCACATCTAGAGTAGAAGGGCAGAAAATGTGAATTATTATTGACAGATTGGAGAGGTGCAAAGAAATTGACTCTATTTTAATTGCAGTGTGGAGGAATAAATATGTAAGCCACAGGTATCTGCAGCTCACTGTGAAGGGACTAAAAGCAGATTTCATTTCTGAACTGCAGCTGAAACTTCAGTATCCCCCTCAAATAGAGCTCAATGTAAATTAAGGGATCCATCTTGTTATTCCTTATTACGATACATAAGGGGAAAGACATTAGTCTTCCTTCATAAAAGGTGATGCACTATTTTCTAGCGAGGAATGCTAATATTGATTAGGTTGTAGAAACTATAACCAATGGGATTTAGGATAAGGCAGGTGGTGGAGACATGAAGTTGTAGCTTGTGATGAAAACATAAAGTATGCAGAAACCCCTCTAAAAATAAAATCTTAGGTAAATATGACATATAAAATATAAATATAAAATCTTAGATAACAAAAATAAAATCTTTTGGGTCACTTGGAGCTAAAGGACCGATCCCAGCCCGTTGTGTGGTAAAAACTAGTAGGTGTGTAAAACCAGCTATTCCTGCTGTCATTCATGTATTTTTCACTCTTTGCTGCATTGTTAAAACTGTTTTAACTGAAATTATATACTTTTGGAGAATTCATGACTAGATTTGCTGCAGCTGCTCCTACATGGGTGAAAAGCTTGACAATACGATGCTTTTGTTCCATCTAGATTCTGTAGTCATGGGGTGTGGCGTTTGTTAGGTCACAGTTTGTGTGCATGTTCATACGTATGTGTGATCATGTATGTGTGTGTAACTTCCTGGTACAAGAGGCGATCTGTGTTTGATTAGCAGTAAGGCTGACCTCGGGGTCTCAGCTGGTATGGATCACTGTGGAGCTCTTACTGTGAACCCGGTTAAAGAAGCAGCCATGGCCCGACTGGCTTCCCCCCCCCCCGTGGGACACATAAAACACAATTTGTAGCCTCTCTGCTTCTATTGTGTGTCAGCACGGTTATAGCCCATCTGTCACATTGATGGCTGGTCATAAATGAATCATGTGTCAATATCTAACGGGCCAGTACACGCTGCCTGGTCTGTGTTTTTTCATTGAGTGTGGGCCTTCACCCACCACACACACACACACACACACTGGTGTAGTGAAAACACCATCGCTCTACTCAGCACTTCATATATATTTAAAATAACAGACACTGTACTGTACTTGATTCCTGCTGCTATCTAACGCCGCTAATCTGATACAACCTGCAGCCTTCTGGGGGCTCAGTGAGGAAGGTACAATGTCAGGGTAGGTTTATGGGGTCCCTGTACAACCAGTAAGTCACCAGCTCAATCACAAGGACATGATCTCTCACTCACTTCCCTCTCAGATCACTGATGTGTCACAGCCAACCAACCCAAAGGATGGCGCGTTAATCAGGCGTTGTGTATTTGGAGGCTTTTTGGATGGTTGCAGAAAATTCTTACCTGTGTGCTTGAGCGAAGCCTCACATGCTGTAGCATCTGGGTTACTGGTAGTGGTTAGTAATAGTTAGTAGTTATCATTAGTAGTCACTGGTGTGGTTTAAGTTGTTTGCTACAAATCCAGTCTCCCAACCTGTGCAGCCAGGAACTGTACAAACCAACGCAGTAAAAGCTAATTCAACATCTCAGTCATTTTCTATTTGATTATGTGCACAGTGAAAAAAAAAAAAAAGTCAATCTGCAGACCAACTGATGCTGATGCTGGGCGAGGCAGTGTTCAGATCCTGCTCTCACTAATAACAGTAATGCACTGACTCAGCACTGGGACTCCAAAAGACTGGGAACATGGAGGGGGGGCGAGCGGTTGCAGCAGCTCTTGGCCGCCTCATTGGTCGTAAGACCTGTCAGTCATTTGGCGAGCTCCTAGTCTTCTTCCTAGCACACTTTGATGTCACTTGGAAGTTGTTGGGTGTGGTCACCTGAAATGGCCATGAGGGGAAGTCTGTCCACTGTCCTGCAAATAGTTGGGCTTTAATATGGAGTGTGCATGTTCCTCTTTCCTTCTCTCTCTCTCTGTGTGTGTGTGTGTGTGTGTGTGTGTGTATGTGTGTGTGTGTATGTGTAGTGATCAGTGTTCCTGTCTGCTCCTGGATTTATGAGGCTAATGTGGTGAGGTGGCTGCTGGGGCTGCGGTACAGAGCAGATAAAGGCACAAAATAACGGAGCAGTAAAAACCTCACTCTCTAGTGCATGTAGAGCATAAAAGAAGGAAAATGTTGCTATTCTTTTCCATTTATCTGACCAGAGTGAATTACTCAAAATTGCATTATGTCTACTTACTGTAAGCTCATTAAGATGTAAGTAATCTCTGTAATCATCTGTCATGTAGGCTGCAGTTTCCCCATCAGAAGTGAATAGCGATGTGCTGCATCATGACCAGTGAGAAAACTGAGCTGCGTGTAATGTGGGAACCTTAGCACACTTGATGAGCACCTAGTGATCAGAAGGAGTGTTTTGGGCTCACAGACACAAAACGAATGATAATCATGAACTGACCACAATCAGGACTTTGCCTTCAAGGGTACCATAGGCTGCTGCATGTGTAAAATATGTCATCATTCACCTCATCCGATGTGATATGTGAAAAATATTGTCGCTGCGGGGTGAAAACTATGAAAAAGTCTGCTGATTTCTTTTCCATATCTCATATATGAAAATATTTAGAATTCGGATTTAAAACCATTTTCACCCATCTTCAGCGAAATGCCGTTCAGCTTGACATGAAACACCCAGAATCACTCCATGAAAGCTCATCATTGGTGATAGGAAACAACTTCTGTCTGTCAACCTTCTAAAACTGTTCCCACTCCTCTTTTTTATCATCTGCAGGTGATGTGGGTATGCAACTTGTGCCGAAAACAACAAGAAATCCTCACCAAATCGGGGGCTTGGTTCTACGGCTCGGGGCCTGATCAGGTGCGGGGTGTGTTTGAGGGTGGGCCGCAGGGGAAGAAGGCCAAACTGCAGGACCCATCCCTGTACCCCTACCAGGGAGCCTCAGGGGACTTGACACCAGCGTCAGACAGAAGCAGACCTCGCGGCGGACTCCTACCCAGACAGGCATCTCTCGACAACGGTTCGGGGCTAAGGTACGCTGGGCCCGGTGATGCGCCCATAGACAGGTCAGTCCTATATGTGAAACACAGCATGCAGCGGCTCCAGTAGGAACTCCTTCACACACACACACACACACGCACGCACACACACACACACACACACACACACACACACACACACACACACACACACACACACACACACACACACACACACACACACACACACACCAAGTTGCTGTTATGATCATAATGAATAATACATCACAGAAGTAAAGATTCTCCATACGATGCCACTTTAAAAAGGTGCATAACAAGCTTTTAGCATTAGCGCTGAGATGTGACACCACTGTACGAGCCGTGCAGGAAAATGATTTAAGCCTCGTGTAAGAGCAATGTCTCCAACCAGTCAAGGTGCCATATAATTCGGCTTGTACATGGAGCCCACGAGGATCATAAAAGAGACGGAGACACAGATACTGTATCCGCCACTAACTCAGCAATTCTCCCACTGACTTCCACCTACTCACTCTATCTCTTCTTTTTGTTATCGGGAATGCTAGTAGGCCTTTCCGAGCACTGCAAAGCCTGAGAAAAAGAACGTGATTAAGATGTTTTTGGAGTGGGGAAAAAGCAAGTGCAGGGACATTATGTTCCGTTTGTCATGTGTACAAATTGTTCCCTATGAGCTGCACTCTCAGACACCACGAACCTGCCGTGTCTCTGAATCTGATATGCGTTTGCCTATTTCTTGATCGTGTTGTTGTAGAGGGTAGTAACTGTGATGTCCACATGGGGGCTCCTTCCTCTGCTTCTTCTGAAGGGAGAAAAAGAATAGTTAGCACCTACTGTACACACTCTCTAGAAAAAGAAAAGCAGAGAACCGGACAGTCATTGGATGTAATGTTGAAACAACACTTGATTTTTACTTGGTCATCCATGAAGTAGTCGACTTATTTCCAGTTGGGACAACAAATCCATATAAAGGGTCATAATGACAGCGGTGAACCTCTGGAACATGTCTTCTAGTTCTCTCTTGTGTTGAGTGGAGTTGTTACATCAGGTGGAGCTAACAGGCTAACAGGTCTTTGTGTTGCTCCTTGATGTCTGTGAGATCAGTCATTCTGAGGGGAGGATGGGAGGTTTTGTGATTGATTTCAGTTGCATAAACATGCTGTGTACATTCAAACGGAATTGAAGACTCTGCTCCAGCACCGATTGTCTTTTTTTTTTTTTTACTCCTCGATACACTCCTGTGATGCTGTGATATATTAAATAAACCCACACTTAGAGTTATGTGTACATGCTCTCAGCTCTTCTTTGGCACACTTGAGCTGCTCTACAGCTATGACAAATTTCCTAAATCACTGTCATGACTACAAAATGAATTGGTAGAATTTGATGCCTGTGAAATCTTTGATTAACCTCTAATCCAACATTTTTCTGGACTCTGAATAAACATTATAATTGCACAGTAAAGAGGAGAACATGATATTGATCGATATTCTGTTTCTTGGTGTTTCTGTTTAACTGGAGTACTTTTTCCACCTTCTTCTCAAATGGGTGTCTCCTTCAAAGTGGCTTTATCAGATGATCTGACTGACTGACGTTCAGACTCCTCCTGGTATTCAGTCACCTTCTGATCCCCTCTTTGTTTCTCACCTTTGTATATTATTGCTTGCTTTGCAAGAGAGGTTGTGATGGTACTAGAGAGAGACACTTTCGTTGGCATTGGCGACATTTGCAGTGACACAACAGGAATTTGTCTGGAAATTCAGGGGATAATGTTGATGATGGATAGCAGAGAGACCATAAATGCAACTCTTACTGCTTAAGCACCAAAACCCCTTTTCATTGATCATAACGAATGTTTAAATTAACTTCTGGATCTGTTCTGCTGAAGAAAGGTGGGGAAAAAACCTGACAGTCTATTTATAAAGAGAAATAACTTGGGAGGGCTTCTAATTTATCTTGGTGTCAGGGGTGTCATTTGAATGAACACACAGATATGCTGGGACAGCAGCACTGTTGGGTGAGACTGATGAAACAACAATGATTACACTGGGATAGGAACATACTGGTGGAATTTCTACAGATTCTGCATTTTTTTACACATTCAGCCAAGCAGCAGAGCCGTTAAGCCTGCCAAAAATGCCGGGAAAGAAACACAATCGGCCCAACCCAGTCCGCCACACAACAGCTTAACTCAGGTCTGCACAGTTCTGTGGTTTAATCTGACCAGATCCATCCCAGTTTAGCCTTAAACACCCACACAGGCTCTCATCCAGTTAGTCATACAACACCTAAGAGTCTTAAGAGATGAAATGTTACCAGATAATTCACACTGACATGGAGTTCAGTTTCTCCTAGTTTTCCTAGTAGTTTTCATCAGTTTGATCATTAAAGTAATTTCTTTGTAAAATGTGAATACTGATGATGCTATAACACCCAGAACTATTCAACGGAGTCTGGTATGCAAGCGACATTAGCACTCAAATACAACAAACTTTTAAAGCAGACTCCTAACAGATTTTGGAACTAAAAGTGAACTTCTGAGAAATGTCCTTACAAGGGTAAAGTTTTATTTGTGTGTAAACATTTTAAAATCTCTTAAATATACTGGATGGGTACAACAGACTCTTTGAGGAGTTTGATTTGTCTGTAATTTTTTATGAACTTGGTTCTGGTATAATTTAGTATAATCAATGCCTGTGTTATTCCTGGACTCACTGGGTGTTTTAATATCATGTCCCCATGTTGTCGAGGGGGCATGATGTTGAAATCAGTCCATTCAGGACTGATTCGACTCATCCAGATGACTACTTATCATGACTTTAGTTCTATTCTCTTGAGCCATGTTCATCCATTTGGGCACTTTGTTGCCCAGCTGACTTTAGACTCTGGCTAGAGTATGCTACTCACTTGAACTATCCCCACCTGGTTGTCCAGTCCACCTTCTGACAGATGCAGACGAGTCCTGCTTCCTTGGCGTCTTTTTGTCATTGACAATCTGAAGGTCTTGACCACTTGATCTTTCCAAATTCCATGGGGATGACTTCATGAGTTGTCTTCAAGACCTGTATCACGTCTACATTGATCTCTACATCCAGGTCTCTTTTCTCTCAACCCCTTTCTACCCTCTCGACTTGTTCTCACGTCATGGACTGCTGCTCTTCCACCTTCTGAACTGTAGGTGGCGCCTTTCCTCCCTTGTGATGGGAAACAGACTTTCCTTCAGTTAAATTTAGATCCCTTAGTTGTCGTGTCCATATAATGTGATGCTGTTCAAGCTGTTTGGCAGCCCTGGCCTTCTCCTAAGGTGGTCTGTCTCTTTTCTCCAGTATCTCATCTATCAGGTCTGGAACTGGGTAGATGAAGTGGGGCCACAGGATTCTGGGAAGAAAGCCATGTTGGTTCACCAACATTTGAACTTCTCAGGTAGTCCATGTCTGTCCATGGCTTTTAGCTAGTCATCCAATACTTTGCCAGATTAATAGCTGTCCCTGAAGAGGCCCTCATCCTGAAATTGATGTAGTAGTCTGCATTGAGAGGATATTATATTTGGACAGACTTAACTGCACCAGAATATTATGGAATGGATCCATAAGCATTTTCCAGTTCAAGCCACAGTAGTGACAGGTTGCTCCTGTTGTCTATGACCTCACACATGAGCTCTGTCACTACATCAGTGTGTTTCAGACTGGCCGGCATGTCTGAAAACAACTCTTTTTAAACTCAAGTGTCGTTGTGGGTTCTTCTTACAGCTGAATTTAAACAAAATTTAAGATATTTCCCTCTACACAAAAAAGCGAGATGGTCCAGACCTTCTGGTTCCTGACCTAGTTGTAATTTTCCTCCAGAGTAATCCTCACTCCTTGAGCTACTCCCTACTGTTCAGGGTTTCACTTTCTTCTCCTGAAGCCTTGCAGTATCTTTCACAAATACAGCTGGAGTTTTAAAAGTGCTCTTTGATCCTGGTGCCAATGTTGTCCTTGCTGTTTTTCACAAAAAAAAAACCATAATTGACATGTCAAAGTAGAAAAAGCACTGAAGTGAAAAATAGTTTAGCTTAATTCCCTTTAGATGCTTCAGTTGTCAGGATCCTACTACCACACTGTCATAGCAGTTGTAGTCATTTGGAGAAACATGTTGTTCTAGCCACAATTAAAATCAAGCACGGGCCTTGTGTGTTTGATTAAAGCATCCAATCATTTGATTTCCGTGTTGGTTTTCTTTACAATTTTTTGGGGCATGCGTTTAACCTTGCCAGGATGTCTTGATAATCTTTTCTGTAAGTGGTTGGTAGAATTTACTGTATAATATTTTAACAAAGGAATCTGTTAAATTGCAGAGATAGAGATCTGACAGCCAACATAATCACAGTGATAACTATCCTGTTGTGTACAACACACACAGCTGTCTTAAATCCACTCAGCTGAATTAACTCCAAAAGCTACTTATTTGTAATGTTCTTATACTTAATCTCTTAGATAGTGAAGATCTAACACAGATTATCTCCCTGCTCAGGGAATGGTCCTTTATGCTGGCATATAGCAGAACTCATTTATATACATATATATATCTATCTATATATATATATATAGATAGATATATATACACAAAAAAACCTTCAGAAAGATTCATAGTGGCTCCGTGTTGGAGTGCTGCTGCAAATGCGTCTTTAATTTAATCACATTAAATGTTTTGTGTCTGCAGCTTTAAGGAACCCCTTGATCTGCACTGAGGTCTTTTCAGCTTATTCTGAATCTTTACAGTCAGGACAGAACTACTGGTCCAATAGAATAAAATGAAAAAAAAAACCCCAAACAAACCAAAGAACAGCAACAACTCATTGAATGAATAAATAAGTAACCCCCTCAGGAAATCCCTTTGGTGCGTGCCCTCTACTTACTCTCCCTTTCAGAGGTATTGGAGCAGTCATCTGTCATTATGTGGAGCTGAAGCTGCGGAGCCACTTATGGAAAAGAGAAAAAAAAACAAAAAAACCCCCCCCTGACGACACCATCGCCACCCTTCTATATTGTATTGTGGTCCTAAAGACTGCATGAGAGCTGTGGCGGAGAGTGCACACGATTTTGTGTGCGTGTGTGTGTGTTTGTGCGTGCGTGCTTGTGTGTGTGTGTGTGTGTGTGTGTGTGTGTGTGTGTGTGCGTGCGCGCCAGCGCGCATGCTTCCTCTTCTGCGTGCGTTAGCGTGACTTCTCTTCATAGGCGACGGGAAATATGAGTTGAGCGTGAGGCAGCAGCTGATGCGCCGGTGAGGGATGCTGCTGCTGCTGATGCTGATGCTGATGCTGCTGCTGCTTCTGCCGTATAGGATGCTTCCCGCTTCCTCCTCTCTCCTCCGGGCGCTCCTTTGCCTCTTTCTGAACACCGAGAGGAGATTTTTTTTGCTACAGCGAGAAGAAAAAAAAGGCTTGTTACAGTCACCAGCACTACCTCAATTTTCGCTTTTCAAGTCTGAAGCATTATGACCGAAGGATCCCGCCTGGAATGCGTCTTATTTAAGGACACTTTTCCCCGGGAGCGGCAGGAGAAGTATGGAACTTGATCGGTTTCTTATCTGCGTTTAATGCGCCCCTGGAGATAACAAAAAAAAAAAAAAAAAATACGGAGGAGGTATATGTATGCAGGAGGGGGGGGGCGTCCGGAGGAGAGAGCGCAGGTTTTGGGATGTATTGTTGATGAAAGGTTGGTTACGGGTGGTCATTTACAGAGGAAAAAAAAAAAGAGAACGAAGGGGGGAAAATGCAGTTTGAGACATTGCGTCAATTTTGTAGCTCGGTTTTATCCCATTTCAACGGGGCTTTTTCTGCGCCTCAGAACATCTTGCAGACGGAGCTGTTCGAACAGGCGCTGAGCAACATCGGGTGAGTGATTCCTTTGTAAAGAAATGCCCTAATGTATGAAAGGAGGGCTTCCCCATTGGTATGTCAGCGGTTATTGGGGGGTGGGGGGTGTGGGGGGTGTGGGGGTGGTGGGGGTTATTGCGTTCATCGATCGGCAAGGCAGCCTGCGTAATAATAATCTACAGTATAGTAGTGTTGCTGCTGCAGATATTTCCTGGCTGGATGATGAGGCCGATCAGTGATGCTGCCGCGGTTTGCTGTGCGCGCGCATGTACCACGTTTGAGTGGGTGAGGTGTAAGGGGGGAGGGAGGGAATTGGGTGAGGGAGGGGGTATGTGAGCCCTTTAGGAGGACTGTGACCATGCCGAGGCGTGACTGCCTTGCGCGTATCCGTCTGCGCGTCTGTTCCGGCGCACCGCGGCTGCGCTCCGCCGCCGCTGATGTCGCTGCTGCTGCTGCTGCTGCGCCCGAGCGGAGAGGAGGAAGAGGAGGAGGAGGACCGGGAGGAGGGTGTGTGTGTGTGTGTGTGTGTGTGTGTGTGTGTGTGCGCGTTTTTAAAGAGTGGATACCACGTAAAACACCTTCTCCCACTCACACACACAGTCACTAATTTACACAAAAATGCACACCTGAAACATACGCCTTTTTATTCTGGGCCACTGTGGAAAAATTAACCTGAATATCTCAAAATATCTGCAGAAGGTCACTCAGAAGCAGGCGTGTAGACGTATGTTCCTGCTGAAGCAAAAAAGTTTTCATATAAGCTACACTTTTTCTGTAAAAGGATTATTATGGGGAGACAACATTTTTACATGTCCTGGAAATAAGTACTCGTGTGTCAAGTTCCATTTGTGTGTCACGCTCCATTCCCCCCATGGAGAGGCCCTGTTGATCCATCCAGGCATGACTGTGTGACACACATTATGCCTACTGCTGAGGGCCTTCAGACTTGTAAACAGAGTCGTGTTCCTGCAGCTTCAGGGCTCAGAAAACTCCCCTTTCCCCTTACCAGAGGTGCAGACCTTGCGTCTCCCCCACCATGTACCGTCTGCGTCCAGGGACCGCCAGTCTCTCCCTCTTGTCCCCCCACCCTACCGTCAGAAATAATTTACAGCATTGCTGGGCTCTCTGCCACCTCATATTACATGACCAGAACACTCAGCCACTGGAAAGGCTGAACGGGGGGGGGGGGTCTGTGCCTGTAAACTATGATCCAGCAATCATCACATCTGACTGATTAAATTGAACTTACTTTCCATCACTACTCTTTTTTCATCTCTGGTAGAAACAGTCTAAAGTTTTGGTCAACTGCTGGACTCAGCCTATCTTTTCTAAAGTGTTTTATTTATTTCTCTTATTTTGTTTCTATATTTTGTGGTCGCTGTTACAGTGAACAGTGACTGAACTCTTTCTTTAACACAGTCCAAGGCCTGACATTCTGTGTCCGTCTATGTGCTCACTGATTCCTGGGTCTTTAACTAGAGTTATATATCTTACTGGTACTACAGCATTCACCAAACCAGCAGTAAGCATTGTTATCAGTGGATAGCACACTTGACCATCAGTTGGAACAGTGCTATTTGTGTTTGAGTGTGTTTCTGTCTCTCTGTGTCTTCTTGCCCAGGCCAAGCCTGCTAATGGGTTGTGTGCTTTTAGATCCAGCTTCCATGTATTATGCATGTGTGCGTCAGCAGAGGTCCTAATGGGGTGTGGGGACCTGTTCTTAGAAGGCCTGTATGGCTTTGAATCAAGCGATCACCACGTTTAACCTGCATCCATGCTTACCCCCCCCCACCCCCACCCCCAAACAATACACACACACAAACCAAACCTCTTTGGCTCCAAGTATTTCAAGTAGGCAAGCAGAAAGTGTGCTGCACAACATGTTGTCTTGGATTAGAGAGGCTGTTTGCAAAGTGTGTGATAGTTAAAAACACAATATAAATACTTGCATTTCATTTCCTGCATACAGACACAATATACAGCACAGACCTGCAGCAGCTCAGTGCTCCCTGCACATGAAATCAAACCTGTATTGCTGCAGCTTAATGATTCCAAACAGGCTGTACAATCTTGGGTTTGACTTTTGTGCGTCACACACTGCTGTTTATTCTATAGCTGATGCATGTGTTGATACACTCATTTCCAGCAGTGTGCTAAAAGTTCCTTTGTGATGGAATCCCCTGTAGCTTTCTCCCCCACCTTTCTCCTCCTCCTCCTCACTTGTTCCCTCCGATGATGGAGTGATAAGGAGTAATGTTTGATCTGTTTGTGTCATCATTGATGATGTGTCCTGCCTGTTGTTAGCATGTGATTAAAAAGGATGAAACGCAGGATGTTATCTCTGATAAAATAACACAAAGTGTGAGAAAAGAACAGAAGAAATAAATTGTTCTCAGTGCTTAAAGTTTGTATCTCAAATGCTACCGTGGTCTCTCTTGGGTTAGTATTTAAATGAATCTTCTCTCCATGCATACTGTGTGTGTGTGTGTGTGTGTGTGTGTTTGTCTATACTTATCAACTATTTTGTCTCCTCAAGCCACATATTAAGCTAGTCAAACAATGTATGTGTGTAAATGCAAATGGTTGGTTTTTTATGTGTAAGCAGAGCAGTGTCACTTAACAGACATGAAGCTTTTAAACTTTGAGCAATCACACCAATCAGAATTCTAAACCAGATATCAGGATGTTGAAGAGCAGTGACCTCACTGGAACGCCAGTGGCATGGATTTAACTTTCCTTCTTGCAGTAGGTTTTTTCATTGGAGTGTTAAATTCACCTAGAACTCAAGACGAGGCTCATTACGACACGTCAAGTGTGTGTGTGTGTGTGTTATGTCATCTTGATTTGTCGGGGCATTTTCCCCCTACATGTTTTTTTCTGGTTTGGTTTAAATCTTCATCCCATCCCTGAACATTTAAACCAATTCATTTTCTGGAGAAAATGGAATAAAGAAATAAAGGTGAGGATATTTAGCTTCACATACGTAACCTTTTTTTTATTTTTAAAATGTTTTTTATGAGACTGACATGAGAAAAGTAAAGGGAACACAAACACAAAAAAAAATAAAACACAAACACACGATCAGACCGATGAACGCTACCTCACAGCAAACATACAGACCTCATAATGGCTCATACAGCATCACTAACATGACTAAACATATTCAAAATCATCACTTCAGCTGCCATAAAACGAATATCAGAATGACAGATTGACACATTGCTGCCCGTCTAGGTCTCGAGCATCTTCATTAAAAGCTCGCACGCAATCCGTCATGTATGCATCATACATGACACATGCTGTCAACTATCTTTGTATTGACTCCATGTATTTCTGAGACGCATTGTGCTTGTGAGTTGAGAGTAGCGCAGTGGAGGGTAAAAGCAAGGAACTAAAGAGGGAAAGGAGACAGAAAGCACTTGGAGGAGGCAGGAACACCCAGGCATCAGTCACCATGGTGACAGCTGTAGACACGGCAGATGTAGCATGCTGCAGCTTGTGGGACTCTCAACCCCCCCGGAGCCCCCCTGATTCACGTTGATGTGACAGAACTGGAGGAAAATAGGAGAAAAGCGGTTGGAGCAGGAAAGAAGAGGAGACTGCAGACCTAGAAACTAGAAGCAACGAGGACACGGGGCCCCAGCAGTCCTCTCTCGGCTTTTCACATTCCTGAACACTTGGGGGTGCATCAACCTTTGCTAAATTTTACTATATATAACATTAATCTGTCCCCCGTGTTAACCTTCTAAATTTAAGGTAATTTAGCTGTATATTTTGTTTCCCACTTTGCCCTGATTTCCATTTAGTTACACATTAATGCCTTGCAGATGCAAAATAAAGCTGACTGAGCACCTCCACTGAAGCTACAGGGATTAACATACTACCCACAAATTTCCCAGCCAGCCTTTGAGCTACCATCATCTCTTTATTTCATCTCTGTGAGCACTGCAGAGAGGCGTCTTGAGAGTTTAGGTGTAGGAGTCAGACCGAGACTCAAAATGTGCCCTCAGAAGTTCCCATGCCCCCCAACATCCCATCACACCCCACCCACGCTCAGCCCACCCTCAGCCCCATGGAGTTGTACCGGGGTGTTGGCGGCACTCAGCTGCTGTAATTAAGCCAGACTGTTATTGGTTTTGTCCTCACTGAGGGAGACGAGCACAGGAAGAAGGGAGGCCCTGGTTTATTGCCTGGGCTTCTAAGAGAGGGGTTATTATGATTGTATGCTGGAGAGAGAAAGAAAAGAAATGGATAGATGGAGAGATATAAAGTGCAAAGAGTTGGAATGATCGCCACGTGGAGGAAAAGGGGATGAATAGTGCAAGAGAGACAGCTTTAGAGGCTGGATCGATATGCATGACTCCTCTCTACTCTCACCAAAATCATATCTCAGCTCGTCGTGGGCTAAGCTGCCGACCAAACATCAGGCTAATGTCTCCCACCATAGACCTGCTGTCACTGCTGATGAGACTGGGGAGAGAGGGGGGGGGGGGTTGAAATCGCTGAGATTTGCTTACAGGTTTCCACACGGCCTCAGTAACATGCGCACCACATATAGCTTCGACTGGTTTGCCCTTTCTCGGGGTAGAAACACAATGAGAAATACACAGAAAGGGTCACGGGGCAGCAAGAGGAAAGATGTGAGTGCTTTTGAACAGAACGCTGACATCTGGGCCCTTTTCATGCACATGGAGCAAGACTGATGCCCTCAAAGGCTGAGCACACGCGTGTGCACACGCAGTGGTGTGACCCTTGACCCTGACGTGCCATTAATGACCGAGCTGCAGTGGGCACAGTGCTGTCCCAGTAAAACTACGTTCCGGCTCAGCATTAGCAGCCACTTCCAACTCTGCCTCAGGTCCTTAACTTCCTCCTCTCTCCACACGCTGATGGACTAAAGAGAATGCTGCTGAGTGGCACAAAAGTAAACTCTCCTGTGTTCCTGTTGTCCTTGTGTTTCTTTGAGAGAGTGCATGTTCATGCGTTTCAAGCCCGGTCCCTTGGAGTTTTTTGTTTCTACTCAAAAAAGCCTATTTTCTTCCCCACCCCAACAGATGTCTGATGTCATCTTGTTTTTAAATAGCCAACAGAGGGAAGAGAAACTGCTCACGCTGCATGGATAGTGCTATGCTTTCAACCATATGCCTTCATGTGCGATGCTATTTGTCAACGTCAGTAACCATTTAAATTTGACTGTCTTTGCTGTAGAGGAATACCATCAGCATGGGATCCTGTTGGAGGTGCGTACAGTATGATGCACATTCATTTCCCCACAAATCCTCCTTTGGCCTTGATGGTCAGTGGAGTTGCTAATTGAAAACTAAGAGTCTCTCCACTGAGTGGTACTTCACAGCATCACCATTCGTTTTACATTTTGATTTATTGATTTAAGAGGCTTATAAGGTCAGATCTCAGAGAGGTCAAGAGTTTGACTTTCCTGGTTAAATCACTGGTTTTAAGTGTAGTGAAGTCAAACAATTCAAAAGATGCTGGGGTCTAAATTAACACTGGGACTACCATGTTATTTGTTTAATTTAATTTAATTTAATTTAATTTAATTTAATTTAATTTAATTTAATTTAATTTAATTTAATTTAATTTTACTTTTTAATTTAATTTAATTTAATTTTATTAATTTAAATGGGTTATTTTCATAGTCGTAGTCATCCTTGGGTCAATGAAAATATGACCCAAGGACTGGTACTGTTCCGTGGCCCAGGTGTTAAGGACCACTGATCTAAAACATAGTTTTTGTACATTTAAATTTGCTTGAATTCTGTCATTTGTCTCAAAACTAAAGGGAAAAGAAAATTTCAGTCTTTTCAGTCATTGTGCTGCTCCAGTTCACTCTGTACACACTGAGACCTGAACAGTCTGAGGTAGATAAAACATGAAATATTTTTTTATAAGTTTGACGTGTGGCTTGTTTGTGGTTGCTCTGAGTTCCTTGCAGGTTTAGTTACATCAGAGTTAGCAGGCTGAGCAGTGAGCAGCGCTGTAAGCGTCTTGATTTGATCTTGCCCAGCTGTAGAGAGGCACTGAGGAACTTGACTGCAGTCTTTCCTTCCTCTCTGTACGTAATTAGAAATTATGCATCTGCTCCATTGGAATTCTCTGTGCTCTACCTACAACAGGCCACAGGTGATCCATTGTAGACAGAGAACAACATTCCACCAGACGACCAGTTTGTGTCAAAGAAGCAGGCAATAGAATATTTACTCCCAGAAAAAAAATGATGAAATGGTCAAAAGACTGGCAGAAATTGCGGCTGAACCAAAAATATGAAACCTGTTGTTTCATCTGTTTGTTGTGTCCCAAATGAAAATGTTCTCCTGCTCCTTCACTTGCCAGAAATTTCCCTTAAAGAATCAGTAAAATAAAGCAGCAATGAAGAAACAGATTCTAAACATCTGCGTCTATCCAGCCCTTCGTCATCCGTCTCATCCACAGCCTGTGCTCAAATCCTCCTTTGCGACACTGATGGTATTTCAACAAGCTCAATGAGATTAATTAATTCCATATTTTGCAAACATTGCAACATGTGTGCGGGTCCCCCATCTCACTGCACATTTACAATTAGTCAGATTCATTTCCGTTGCAAATGAGCCGGCGCTGGCAGTGCTTTGCTGCCTCTCCAGGCTTCTCCTGCCAGGCAACGGAGAGGAGAACCCGGCTGAGGAGTGATCAAACGCTGCCTTCTCTGGCAGGCAGGCGCTGAGTAAACACAGCAAAAAAAGAAGAAGCTCCAGTAACGGTCTCCTTCTGCTTCTGCTTCTGCTTCTCGCCTTCATTATTTTTGGAGTCTGCTGGCTGGCATTAATGAAGCCCCATGTAATATTCATTTAGTTCCCAGTGTTTACTAGTTCATTAGGTTTTAGGATGGGAGTTGATCTGATCTCAAGGGGTAGTTCGGAAGAGGAGAGAAGCAGACTTTGAAGATTTTTTTTCTTTTCTCTTAAACTGGGTTTCCTTCCATTTTTTTTTTCCATTCGTTTCTCTTTATCCAGACTATTCACAGTGTTTTTCATTCCGACTGAATTTACAGATTTAATTTTACTTCATCTAATTCTTAAAATTTAAGTGGATAAATTTGATTCAGGTCATAAAATTGAGCTTAGATATTTCCTCACATGCCCGGCTGAAGTTATCTGCTGCTACAGATTGAACAGTTTTTCAGAAGAGAATTAGCCTGATGTTTTTCAGAGTTTTTCAGCTCTGTGGCTCATTGTGTATGTTGCATTTACAGTATATACTAAGTAATTACAATCAACCCACACAGTCCTTTGGTCTGTGGCTCAGTCTGCAGACGTCTGACGGTGAGTTCATCGACTGAGACGTCGTCTTGTCAATGCCATTGAATGCAGGAGAAAAGAGCTTTCTGCTGAGGACAGAGACACAGCGAGTGTTTTTTCATCAGATGAAGAGGAGAGGTGAAACTTTCTCACAAAGACAGCGCTTTTTAATTTGTAATTGACTAATTATGCAATAGTTATCAACAGTGAATAAATGTTATACGTAAGTAAATTAATACTAATATCTACATTAAATATGATTAATGCAACTATAACAACAAAGAAAATGGATTCTGTGGGATATATCTGCATGAACTTTTAACAAAGGATTGTATTGTTTCTTAACAACTAGGCAGTGTTTGAGGTCACCATGCATCAATAAGTCAGTATGATCTGTACAATGACACAAGAATGTGTTCAACTAGTCCACAGTGTAATTATATCTTTACATGCATATGCATGACTGGGTCTTATAAAGTGTGTCATTTGATTTGCATCCTTGTTTTAATGCATTGAAGACAGTGTGATTGGAAAAAAACACCTGAAATGAAGTAAGCAGTAAAATTGTGATTAAAGACGAGAGACATTTTTTGTAAAATCTCATTACCTGCTAAAACTTATCTAAAATGAGTCTTTTAAAAATTTTCAGACAATTATCTATATGTCCTGTTAGCTTTTCCAAAATCTTCAGCCCCTGTACTTAGCAGAGCCGCATAATATTTATTTCATTACGGTGTGTGTTGTGTGTGTGTGTAGACAGGCTGATGATACCTCCCATCATCAGTATGTCTACAGAGCCTGTGTGTGTGTGTGTGTGTGTGTGTGTATACAGGCCTGTTAGAGTGGAAAAAAAGGAATTTCCCGATAGGGATTAATATAGTAAGACAAGACAGTCAGAGACTGCAACATCCCACGACACCCCTGCATTCAAAATTTTAGTAGGTCAGGGTAAAATTTTGAAATCAGGGGTGTTGTGGGATGTGTATGACATTGACCTAGTTTTCCAAAGGTGAAGGTCATCATCACATTTTTGTGCCTTGGCTTCCTGAAAATGTTGCTTTTTGTTTTGTCATTACATATATCTCATCAGGTTTCAGAGATGTGTACCTAAAAAGGTATAAAAGTGACAATTTGTGACAGTTGTGATATAATTTTCATCCCTTTGGCTCCCTGAATACAACACCTTTTGTTTGGTCTTTCTATCTTATCCGGTTACTGAGATATGTGCAAAAAAATGTACAAAAGTTGAAATCTGACCTTGACCTAGTTGTCTCAAGGTCAAGGTCATCATCTCGTTTTCATCCCCTTTGCCACCTGAGTAATGTGCTTTTTCTTTCATCTTTCTATCTGCAACAGTTGTGAATATTTGGTGGACATACGGAGGGACGAACACACAAACACTGACAATTACAATACATCACCGCTTCGTGGGATGTAATTATTAACAGCATGAATAAATAAATAAATACATAATAATGATATGTTTATGTGTGTGTGTGTGTGTGTGTGTGTGTGTGTGTGTGTGTGTATGTGTGTGTGTGTGTGTGTGTGTGTGTGAGTATGTGTGTGTGTATAAAACTCTTGAAACAGTTGATTTTTGTAATATTACATACATTTGAAAAAATGATAAAGTATTTTGTTTTCATTGTTGGCATTGTAGTTCATTTGAATAACAGTCTGTTCATTTACAATAATTATCATTATTATTTACAAATGATGTGTAAATTTAGCTACTGTTGTGATAAAAGTGCACTAAACTGCATTTCCTGAGACACAATGCTGTGTGTACTGCAGTGGAACAAAGCCACATTTACTGTAAATGAGATTCTGCATTCAATTGGACTTCCTTATGTTCTGCTTGTGTTTCTCGTCAATATGTAAAACCAGTGCTTAACATTCAGTGTATCGTCTTCCGCTGAGTGTGTCTGACACACTGGGTGTTTGCATTACCTGAAGACAATTTAGGTTTGTCCAGATTCTGACTCTTTGACACACTCTGGTTTTACTGTGTGCTCAAAAGTTGTTTGAAAATGGATTTAGCTTGATTATTTGGAGACTTTTCTGCCAGATGGGTTTGAAGGGTGTAAAAGTGATGATTTATATTAGACTGGTTTGCATTTATTTTTGAGAATTAGCAGAAATGCTAACATTGAATGTTAAACGGTGGTCAGGTCTAGATTTACGAGATGTTTGCGGTCCTACAATTTTAAAGTAACACCTCAGCAGCTGGAAACCTTCGCTCCCCTAACCCGACTAGTGGGTCATTTCTTATTTTTAACAGAGGGAAAGCCTCGTTCCTGAGGGGATATGAGCATCATGATGACACTGACATGGCAGGGACCAGGAAAAATAAAAAGTTCCACGCAGGATATTTGTTTTGAAGCTTTGGAACATTTTTAGTGTCTAATGTAACATGACTCATTGCCATTTAAAGTATTTTAGTGTGTGTACCCTCAGTCTGGATTTGATTATGTTTGCTCAAGATGCTCTGTACTTTTTTTATCCAGTGGTTCATTAATCTCCACAATCTCAAACATGAGACCTTCTGCCTCTGAAGCGTTGCATGCTAAAAATTAGCATGTTTGCATGAGATGTCCGACTAAATGGACTGGGTGATCACACAGATTTTCTGCAGGTGCTTTTGACTGGTATTGGTTAAACTGGACAATGAATTCTTTTTCTGGGACAGCACAGTGGCGCAGTGGGTAGCGCTGTTGCCTCACAGCAAGAAAGTTCATTTGTATTTGTATTTATTTCATTTGTTTGTATTTTCTCCTCGTGTCTGCGTGGGTTCTCTATGGGTTCTCCAGCTTCCTCCCATCTCCAAAAATATTCAATTTAGGTCAATTAATCACAACAAATGGACTTTAGGTGTGAGTTTGAGCGTTTGTTTGTCTTTCATGTGGCCCAGCGATGAGCTGGCATTTTTTCTGGGGTGTACCCTGTCTGTTTCCTGTAGCCAACTGGGATAGTCTCCAGCAGACCCCTGACCCACAAAGGGGATAAGCAGCAGTAGGAGAGATGATCACAATGTTCTCGTCTAGAGAATGGATGGATGGGCTCTTTTTCTTTCCTCATGCACTCGTATGATGAAGAACACTAGTGGGACAGACGTGAAAAAGTATTGTGTGGGACACTGGAGCTCCAACCTTGAACCCAACACGGAGGGCTATTTATCCAGGACCCCATCACCATTCGTCTGTCAGCAATGATTGGACAATAACCGGAGACACATAGCTCACCTGTGAATCGACCTCGCCCTTCTTCTTGTCTTTGACTGGATTGTACTTCTTTGTCTTTGCCCCATGTGAACACCCCTCTGCCCTGCTTAACGTTGTCGTATATTTGGTTGGGGGGGGGGGTGGCTGTCTGCCAACTCGAGCTGTGCTCCTCCAGCCCTATCTGTTGACAATAACAGACGCAGAAAAGTTAGAAAAATAAAGGAAGAATGGGAGAACATGATGGGAGAAATGGGGCGACCAATGTGATGAGTTCCGGCCAGCCTGGACCACTTCTGGTTTCCCAAGAGGATCTTCATTCTGTCCGGTCCTGGAGATGGTGTTTTGGCAGCAGGGATTATTAAAGCGTTCTCTGTCTCAGCCTTCAGCTTTTTTCATTACCTCTTCATTCTCTGTAGCCACACAGCCACACAGCATCTCTGTCTTTCATTTCAAATGCAGCTCGCTGGAATGAAAAATGCATATTTAGGAGAACCAAGTGTAAATTCATGTGAGGAGAGGAGCGGAGAGAAAGTGTGTGTGTGTGTGTGTGTGTGTGTGCGCATGTGTTCAATTGTATATGTCAGGAGTGGAAGAGATGGGGAGACTGTGGTACTTAAGACATATTTTTACGGTGCAGAAATACAGCCAGCGCTACAATAGAATTTGCTGGGTTATGAATAGCTCGACAAATCTCAGTGTGTTCTCTACACAAAGCTCTTTGTGAAAATGAACATGACTGACAAGCGCTAAGCAGTCAACATGCAGCAGCATGGCAGTAGGCAGGAGTTGAGGGCTGTTACTTAGTTGTGATGTTTATTTGTGAGGGTTGATGTGTGAAAGTGTGAATAACCACGACTCCTGTTATGATACCTTCATTATACCTGTGTGTGATGGTAAAGATGGATGTGTCTAGGAAGTATAATAAATATCAATTTAACACCTCCTGACGTTTACTTATTTAATCATGTATTTAAGTACTTATTACCGTTTATTTACTTATTACCGATTTATTTCAGAATCACTGTTTTTACTGATGAGACTACTAACATGTCGTGACTTGAACAGGAATGCACAACATCAGGACCCAAACACAAACAGCCATCCTTCATTCATGTCTGTTAGCAGAGTTACTCAATAGTTAAAAACTGATTTTGGAGTGGGCGACCACAGTCTGTTTGATGGTGGGAATCGGGTTCATCATCTGGATCCAAAATCTTGATGGAGACGACATTGTCTTTCAAACTAATACTGATTCCGAATTCAAGGGGAAGCTGTGATCAGTGAGGATCAAACTATTGCGGGACTATCTACATTGTGGAAGCCTGTATTTTTTAGAGTGTTTTGTGTATTATTTCACATTCTTTTAATTGTTTTTATCTCATTTTATTTCTGCTTTTAACTTTTTAAAAATTGTTTTATCGGATTTTCATTTGATATTTTATTTAACTGCATTATGTTCATGGTTTTACGGCGCATTTGTTGTGTTTTTATCTAGTTACAGTTCAGCACTTTGGAAACCTTGTGTTTATTTAAATTGTGCTATATAAATTTAGTGGATTGGATTGGATATCATGGTGGAAGTTGCCGCTGTCTAGTTTACACACAACTTTCCTAATGTGAAATATCAGTTTGTTGCTTGTGAAAGAGGAGATTGGACCTAATAGAAGTGAATCTTTCTGTTTTCCACAGCGACCTGAACGCCAGGTCGTTTTTGCCCATTTTTTTTGCCCCCAGGGTCTGTGTGACTGGTTTCTTTACAGGGTATGACTAACATGACTCTGCCTTTTTTATGTGACTATGTGTTCAAATACTCTGTATAAATGTAAATTCCCCACCAGTGCATTGGTGTTGATTGCTTGTGTGACATTGTCCTTCTGATCAACTCAAGCTGAAGTCACATGGCAGAATTCCAAGCAGAACTCGAACCAAACTTCCGTCAGTGAACTGCCTGGCTGTTTGTCGTCTCCACAGGGGTCTTTGCTTTATTAAATTCTTTCAGTGGTGAACATTTTGGTGTACAGTATCTATGTTCTTCCCCATATGATAACAAAACGTGCACATGCTTCTCTAACCTTTCTCTGCAGCTATGGTGGAGAAAGCAGCAGCCAGGATTCCTGACTTGTAGCTAATCTTAACGGCATATTCTGCTGGGGCTTGGCCTACATAGAGCCTCTTCTTAAAATGGAGACCCAGCAGGCAGTGCGGCGCAGATGTGTTAACCATACAGGAGGCAGAAGGCACTGGTCTGGTCTTAAACAGGATGGTAGAGCCTGTGTTCTTCAGGCCAGTTCATGAATACACTCAGATCAGAGGTTGTCTTGTGGGCTTGAATGTTGCAACAGCCTGTGTGGTAAACTCAGGTTTTGAGTAACAGCATAGTGGAGAATGGTCAAAAAGAGTCTTAAGATGTGAATTCCACATCTTTACCATTTGTTGCATGAGCAACATTAAGTTGAAACTTGTCGCAGAGATTTTTCTTTAGATGTTCCAGATTTTACCAGTAAATAATACCCCGTCTTTTGCTCTCTGTTGGTTACATCATAAATCTGATTAAAATCTGTGGGTTATATGAAAATGATGTTCTCCTCTGTTCTACTCAAGAGGAGGCGGTGTTGCACCTGAACCTGTTTGGTAGCTGTCCAGAACCTTAGAGGAAGAATAAAAGATGCAAATGGAGCATAGCGTTAGTTCACAGTCAATCCCTGCTGCCTTTCTCAGCCATCATAACCCAGCTGATTCTGTAACTGGCATATTTCTTACAGGGTATACTAATGAATTTTTCTTTACCCCATCTCCCCCTTTTGCTTCCTCCACAAGACATTTGACAGCCCTAGTTACTTTATTTCTAGTCTGACTAAACCATGCTTCTATTTTCATTGATGCTTGTTGCGTTATAAAAACCTGCCTTGGGAACGGCCAAGGAGGAATAACAGGGAGGCCACAGATCAAAACCACACTATCAGTTACTGTACTGCCAGTAAACTGGGTAAATTTCACTAAAATGTTCCTGTGTGAACTTCAGGTAAACTAACAAAGGCTGTAAGTGCTCCTGTTCTTTATCTGGGACACTATGTACAATGAACAGCAATTTAGCTCGGCAGCAACAGCTCTCATCACTCATGGCTGTCGTTCATTCTGTTTTTACACACATTCAGATAGTGTTTCAATGATCCGGAGTCAGGTATATGGGCCAGCATGAGTGAAGATGCTTTAAAACACCCTTTGCTTCTTTAAGGCTTCTGGGCTACAGATCATTTTGAATTAATTCAACATGACTTGTAGGAAGTGCTTGAACAGAGAGTCGTGTTCTGTTCTCGGATGCAGTTACTGTTGAATTTGTTATTTTAGTTGAATAGAATTATGTTCATACTGTAAGTGACAAACCAATAATCCGGTCCTGGGGTACCTGCTCTACTGGTCCATCATTTCTATTATGGCCCTGTTCCATTACATCACTGTTAAGCTTTTTGAAGTTGTATAAGCAGATGTACCTGAAGCATCAGCATCAAGTGTAAGCGCTTAACACAGATTTGGTATGCAGGAGTGAAAATACGGAGCAAAATCAAGTACATGCTGCTACAGAACAGGGTGTACTTGAGGAGTGAAGTAGGAGCATAATTTAGCAGCAACAGGGAACTGTTTGACTTTTCACACTTTTTGAAATGCTAGACAGAGTGATACCAGGGAGGGTGAAATGACATGTTCATTTGTAATTTATGACATTTAATTGAAATGCAGATCTTAATTATAACAAAAAATAAATAAAAATGCAAAAACAGTAGCACAGCTTACATTAGTTTGACATTTTTGCTGACATTAGAAGTCATTCCTGATGATCTGAAGTGGTTTGAGAAACATACTCTGTTAAAAGATGCTTGGAGTTCAGTATCCTACCCCACCACTCCTTTACCCTGTCCTTGGACCATACCATCACAACAGCCCCCCCCTCTGCCCTTCCTTGTTCCACACTCCTGTCAGTCAACTGTCACTCCCGCCATCAGGATCACAACATATTCAAGTAGTCCAACTCATTGTTAGTCTCCTGGTAGGGCAGAGGTGAAGGGAGAGGAGCGAAGGACAGTTAGTGATGGTGTCAGATGTGAAAGGTAGTGAGATGAAAAGTGAGGAGGCAGGAACAACTGCAGGGAAAAGACTATTCTGTATTTTTTGTGTTCTGTAATGAAAGTTAGTTGTGGAGGACTCTCTATCCATTCTTTCATTTCATGCCTGGAAATTAACTCTGGATGATGAAAAAATACTAAAGCCATGTAAGTTTTTCAGTTTGAGGATCATAAGACTTTGGGCTGACTGAGATTAGGTGTGCGCTGCTCTGCCGATTGGTGAAGTCAGCTAGTAATCAGCTATGGAATGTAATCCCAGAGGACTGAGCATCAGACAGGTTAGACGGGGTCACTGCTGACCTCCAGCCAGTCACATGATGACATATTAATCCCAGAAGTCTGCTGGTTTTCAAGCTTCAGAGACAGGATCATAAACTACGACATTATGCGTAGTGCAGAGTTCTAGAGACAAAGCTGGTGATGCTTATGCTGCAATAATATTTGGATACCAGGCATCGCAACTAAATGCTTGAATTGCTGCAAGATTTGAACTCCCACACACTCGGTGGCCATCTGTGTAAGTGTTGGAAGGGATAGTGGCTCTGCATCTGTAAACGGAGCGACCGAGACATTTTTCCCCTCCTCTCCTATCTTCTGTGATTGCTCCCGCTTGAGATGTGCACATTCAGCTGATTTTTAAAATTTTTTTTTCTTCTGTCTTTGCTTTTTTGGTGGTTATCTCATTTCAATAGAGACCATTCCAGGATGTATTGTTGTCATTACTGGGCCTGATTTTCTCTAAGCGGTGAGCTCTGCAACACGGTGCCACTCATTTGTTCTCATTTGACTTCTCAGCATTATCCGTAAAGCAGCGATGGCACAATCCCCACGAGGGCAGCGTTGCATTTTCACCTTGATTGCTTTTGGCTTTCTTATTTAACATGTTTCTTCAGCAGCAGTGGGGGCAGAGCACACGGCTGCTGATGCAAGTCTGCATTTACTGCTGTGTGAGGCTCATCCATTGGCTTCTATATCTGAAACAAGATCCTGAACACGGGCTGAGAAGTGTTTCTGGACCTGAGTAGTTTGGACTGGACTGAACTTCGCCTCAGTGGTTTGTAGACAGAAAACTGTGTGTTTGGTGGTGCAGCGAGACACACATCTGAGCTCAGCTACATCCCAGGGTCTGAAATTTACTCTCAGTAAGTACAGTTAGAGCTTTTCTTTCTCGTGAGCAGATTGCATGTTGAATATATGATTTGCTGTTATTAAATGTTATGTGAACATGTGCACTCTTAATTGCGTAATGTCATGTGGTTCTCCAGTTTTATGACATATAATGTCTGCAAGGCATTACAAGATAGAATATAAAGTAACTTGCGTGCATAAAAGGTTGTGCATTTTTTTGATATGCAATGCACAGTTAATTATAAATAACAGTTGTTTAGTCGCCTTGGGGATAATCGCCACCGTGAGCCCAGAGGGCAACAGCCTCATCCTGACATGTTAATCTTTACTACATCACAAATAGGTTAAAGTGGTTAAATCATTGAACTTTCTCTGCTCTTAAATGGAGTATCCACATGAATACAGAAGAGACAAGTCCACGTAATCTGTCCGTTATAATAGCTGTCAAAACAGGAGGTGTGGGCAGATTAGGAAAGTGAAACTAATGAATCACACAATTGTCTGACCTTGCTTTAAAACTATTTTGACCAAGTCTACGCTTTTGTTTTGAACATCATGCAAAGTGATTTCTGCTGCTAAAATTCCAAATAGAAAACATCAAAAGTATTTGTGCTACACAAGTTACCTCCAATTGTATCTGCATTTTACCCTGATAATGTGGTACAATTATTTGCTAATGTTTAGTTTTAATTCAGATGTCATTCAATGGAAGTCTTGACATTAGTTAAAACTTTTTAAACATAGATTCATAAATTAGTCATAATCCCAGTCTGCCTCATCTGTGTGTGCTAAATATCATGGGCTGTGTTTGTGTGAAAGAAACACTTCAAAAGTTGTTTTGTCGTCACTCTATAGCTTGTGTGTGGCGGATGCTCTCTGTAAATGTATATATGATAACCTTTCCTTTTAAATCCATCTCAAATATTAATGATTTGGAAGCACGGGGGCTTCCTGTTTGATCTCAGGCCTTTCATCGTACAGCTGAGGCGATGCGACACACACCTAAACAGACTCAGACGTGAGGAGCTAGAATGTTCAGTCCTTTTTTCCGCCTGGCAGCTGAAGTCTGTCTGTGGCCCGTTGGTGATCAGATCCCGTCAGGAGGTCAGGGCAGGAACGCATCTGATGAGGCAGAGCTGGGCAAACCCAGTCGTCAGATTAACTTTAATCAACTGGTTTCTGTGTTGTGTTACAGAAAATAAGAACATAAGAAAGGTTTTATCATGAGGACAGCTTGTGTGTCAGATGACATCGAAACTTTTAGTGTCACAATTGTTAATCTTTTAGAGCCACAGTGTAATGATTTTTTTTTTTTTCTTTTTGGATCCTGTATTTGATACATCATGCTGCGTTTGATAAGAAGAGTGTGCTTTAAAAAGATTACTACAATTTTAACTCTGGAGCACTGGAGGTGTGTATGTCTGTGCTGACAGCAGAATCTGATGTCATGATGTTTCTGTCTCGGTGATATGACTCTACACCGCATGTTTTGCTTCATATGTCAAAGTTCTTGTATATTTTATCAGAAATGACTGGCATGACATCCTGATGTGCAGCATTCCCTGCCACTAGATGTCACACTAGAGAGTCAGAATCCCTCATTTCTATAAATGTGGATGTTTGCACTTCAGCCAAGTTCCTTAAAAGCAGCATCGTTCACTCTAAGCTGGTGAAACTCAAATCAAAGTATAAAATTATGCAGTGCAGATCAAATATCAGCATTCTTTTTAGGGAATTTTTTTTACTTTATATGTTTGCACAACCATGTTTTAATGTCTCATGATTTAAGAATGAGGCTGTGGTGTGGGGTTTTCAAATCTGTTAAAAGTGGATTGATTCTTGCTGATCTTGTTTTCAGTTGTATCTTATCAGCTTTTTGTGCAGAAAAACATGTCTTTCCTCTTCTTTTGTGGACAGTCCTTGGCTTTCTTTAGCTTTGTGCTACATTGTAAGGTGATGGAAAACGGAGAATCTTGTTTTAAGTTGTGATATTATGACAACTGATATTGTGTATCAATTAATTTTGTTTTTAATAGACACACTGTCCTGCCATTACTGTTTTTTCAGAATAAAGTTTCTTTTATGGAGGAATAGGTGTTGCATTAACCCTTGAAAAACGATTAAAATGGCTATACACATTACCGAATTGGGTCCAAAAAGAGACGTCTCATAAATGTGTAAAAAAAAAAAGGTAATACAGAATTATTTTTTTCTTTCAATACATCAGACCTTTTCCATTACTTCAGCCTTATCCATAGATATAAAGTTTATTGTATTTTTTATCATCATATTTTTTATATGGAATTTTCCATTACAACCCTGTTTTTCTTCCAATGGGAAAAACACAAAATATGGAATATTTCCAAGTTAGTGCACAGTTTAATACTTCTGATAAAGATATTACAACTATTGGATGAATGTTTTTGAAGGTGTGTGAACACAGACAGTGGATCTGTTTCTGGGTTGTGGGGTGATTTTGGGATCATTGTCTTGCTGCAGACAATGAAGATCTAGTTTCATAAAAACATGTCAGCATTATTGTATATAGTAATATATATATATATATATATATATATATATATATATATATATATATATATACACACACACACACACACACATATATATATATATATATACACACATATATATATATATATATGCTTATAGTATATGAAAAATGTGTGGTTATAATGGGAATCAATGGGAGCATTTTTGGCCTAATCAGGTAATGTATATACGCAGTGAAAATCTGCTATTCTATACACTTCCAATGACAGGCATTAAGGAATTTAGAAAATAAAGTTTAAAGAAAATTACTGGAAAAAATTCATATATTTAGCCTTTCAATTGACTGATTTATTGGGAGAGAAACACATAAAAACAACAAAAATGTCCTTTTTTGGACAAAACAGTTCTCGAGGGTTAAAAACACAATGTGTCGCATTTAAGGTTAAATCAGCTTCTAATTTCAAAAGACCAGTAGAGCAAAGCTCATTTCTAGTTTGTCTCATTTAAAATGGATGTGACTGACAAACCACAGACATGCTTACAGACACACTACAGCTCACACAACTGACCAACCGAGATAAAAAGCACTGAAGCTTAGATTACAGATAATTTACATTATTCTCCGTTCCGGGCATTGTTACTTTAGTTTATCCTGATATGTAGGAGCAAACATGTTTATTTGTAATGTTCATCAGAGCTAATGTTTTATCCCTGAGGAAAGCTTCTCCGGCTCTTATCTGGGTGTCCGCACTGTCCCGTGCAGACAGCGGACATGCCTCTCCGTTCCCCGTTAGGATGACTCACTTCTGTTTGACGCCACCTGAGCTGTGACTCAGTGCCATGGTGACATCACACAGGCTTCCTGCTATATATGGACATATGATAGAGAGCGTCAGTGTATGGAGTGCTGCTCAAACATCAGCAGCTCAGCCTCTGTGCATCACATCTAGAACAGTCACACACCCACTGAATGCACCAAACACACCAGCTGCAAATATTAGCTTTTTTCAGCCATACACACTTAAACACCATCACCGCTGCTTCACATATATTGTCCACAGCCTACCCCCGTCTGACCCACCCGTCTGTCATCCTGGTTAGGGCTCATGCCATTAGCATCATGATGCAGGTGTTGTAGCTGCAGCGTGTCGTTTTTTGCATGCATGCCAGCCACCCTAGAGACGTCTGTGGATGTGATGGGCACCCAAGGCAGAAGAGGAGAGGTGAAATACGATACCTTTGTCAAAATGGATTAGAGCTCGTCAAAGGGCGGTTTTGTTAATGTCTGCTGTTGTTGTTATGAATGTCCTCTATGTGCAAGTGTGTGTTCAGGGTGTAAGATTTCAACATTGCATTCCCAGAGGGGGCATTTGCTCGCAGCCCTGTCGGCATCCTGTGAGCCTGTGCAGCGAATGAAGAACACACACAACTAAAAATGCAGTGGCAGCCTCAAGTGAATGCATGCATTTTACACATGCATACACACACAACCCAACTTTCAATCATTCCAAAGTGTCTATAAAGAGATATTTACTCATGCTTGTCACACACTCCCTCCATTTCCCAACTTGGTATTTTCTCTCTGCGCCTGCCCCGACTCCGACTCCAGCCTGTTATTGCTGCTGCTGCTTCATGTTGTATTTGTGAATGAAGTGTTACTCATTTAGTGTCCAGAAGCATGCCATGCATAATGCAGCCGCCCTCATGTGTTCCTCATGAATCACCAGAGGTGCTGTGTTCAGACCTTAAGGTGATCAAGGCATTTAGTTTAATGTGAAGCAGTGATCCATTTGCATCATAAAGATTTGCACACATCTTTATGTTTAACAGAGATGTGTTCATTTAGTACAGTCTTCTTGTTTTTGTTGCGTGTGTTTTTTCTCTGCAGTGTTGTTACAGATGATGTTGTCTAATGGTCCATTTGCAAGAAATCACTAATTAGGACATGTGACAAATTCATGTTCATGTTTTGTCTTTGAATTTCAGTTGATCTAGAGTAGTAAATGGTAGCGATCAGTGGTCAGAGTTGTGAGAATGGATGAGAAGAGTGTGGGAAGAAGTACTATACTTCCTGTTTCTTTGTTTTATTCTTTTTTTTTTCATCCATATATAAACAAATTTGTTAATCCGTAATTGAGTGATTCGGAGGCACAGTGGCACAGTGGGTAGCGCTGTCGCCGCACAGCAAGGTGGTTCCGGGTTTGAGTCCCGCTCTGTACGGAGTTTGCATGTTCTCCCCGTGTCTGCGTGGGTTCTCTCTGGGTTCCGGCTTCCTCCCACATCCAAAATACTGCATTAAAATTAAACACTTAAAGCTCAACCCTGGTACCCTCATTGGTAGATTGGTAGCTTCTGTAGTAATCTAGCTGGACTGACGTAATGTTAGCGTTTAGCTGGAGTCATTTTGCTCTTTTTTTGCCTCAGTTTTGATCTACTGCAGCTCCTGGGTCAAATGTTTGTCTCTCTATTTGTTAATTTGCTCCACTCTGTTCATAAACTTGTAGATTATCCCTGGTCACATAGTTTATAGTGACATAATCAGAACATTTTTACTGTTGCCAAAGTTTACATCAAGACTAAAAAGCCTTTTTGGTGTGAATGAGTGCGAGCGGTTGCTCATCTTTGTTCATTTTCTAGAGATCCTTCAGTGCTTAGATTGTTACACAAAATATAAAAAGCCAAAAGCGTCCATTCGTTCTTTTGTGTGCCTTATCAGACTATTATCAGACTATACAGAACATCTGTGAACCAATGGGCAGAGTCCGAACCCCCTCCAGGGTTCATTGAATCAGCCAATCAATGAGCAGAGTCCTTACCTTGGCCAGTGAACAAGGTTGGCAGCAGTGATTTATGTAGCCCTTTGAAATTTCTGGAAGGTTGTCACGTATAAAATTAAAGGAATGCTTCACAGAGCTTATTCCTCACCAAAATGTCATTATTATTTTGGAGGAAAAGTGGGAAGAATAATTGATTCTCAACAAAAGAATAAACACATTAACATGCAGTTAGCCTCCTCCAGGTTTTATGGATAGTTTCCTTTCTGACAGTCAGACCATGATAAAATGATTGATAGATAATTTTACAAATATGGGGATCCTGAATGCAACTATACTTAAAATAACCACAATGTTACCACAATATTTTCACTTAAATTACAAATTAAGTGTGTTTATTTCTTTGGGCTTGTAGCAAAGAGGGCTAATCTATTTCATCATGATTTCAGAAAGAAGTCATGAAATATTTCTGAAGATGTCATCATTGTAATTTGGCCCTTAAAGAGAAAATTCATGAAGATGCCAGCTGTGTGCAAAATACACTAAAAACACATTAGTCGGCATTGAATTGAAGCAGATTCTGCTGCAGAGAAAAGAGGTAGTGGTGCTGTATCCTGGCGCTCTCGCTCCATGGTGTGTGTGTGTGTGTGTGTGTGTGTGTGTGTGTGTGTGTGGGCCAGACACAGGGAATACTTTCATCAGTTTGCAGGGACTGAAGTTTATGCAGTGCTAGGCGAAATAAAATGAAGCTGTGGACTAGAGTTAAGGCTTCAGATTCAGAGGAGATGCTAAAGTCTCACTGACGCCTCATTTCTTTGCATGGACACAAGTGGACTTACTGTGTGCTCACTAAATCTAATCAAGCAGTATATACATTTTACTGTATATTAAAAGACATCTAAGTGAAACTGGACAAAGCTCTGAATCCTGCCGTTTCCTTCTGCTTCCTCTTCCTCCAGGAAACGAAGCCCATCTGCATCCAGGGATCCACACCAAAAATACGACCAAAGGGAGGGGGGTGACCACTCACAGTATGCCCCGACGGACGGCGGCATGCCCAGATCACCGTCTGACTATGGGGAAGGGGACCCTCGGCGGGCTCCGCGGGGCCCACACATGTACCCAGATGCAGCACGGATGGGCTACCGGGACCGGCGGGGCCCCGGACGCTGGCACTCCCAGGAATACCCGCTGGACCAGGAGCTTGACGGACCGCCCACCGAGTACGACCTCCAGCGGCAAAGGCAGGAGGAATTCCAAGCACGCTATCGCAGCGACCCCAATCTGGCTCGCTATCCCGTTAAGCCGCAACCGTATGAGGAGCAGATGAGAATGCACGCCGAGGTGGGTCGCCTGAGACACGAGCGGCGCCACAGCGATGTCTCCCTGGCTTACACGGAGCAGGACGAACCCGGCCCCATCCGGTTGTCCCGTCAACATCTCACGGAACGCCGGCCACCTCTTGTGGGACAGCGGTCCTACTCTGTGGACCGCTCCTCTCCTGGGGCGATGAGTCCCAGTCTGGGTAGCCACAGAACCTCCAACCACAGTCCGCCAACACCGCACCGTAGTCCCGTGCTAGGTGACAGATCTGGAGATCTACGACGAGGGGACCTGGGCATGGGAGGGGACCCCATGAGGAGGCAGCAACACCACTTAGACCCCAGTTCTGCCGTCCGCAAGACCAAGAGGGAGAAGATGGAGAGCATGTTGAGGAATGACTCTCTCAGCTCGGACCAATCGGAGTCGGTGCGCCCACCACCCCCAAAGCCCCACAAAACCAAAAAGGGAGGAAAGATGCGGCAGGTGTCACTGAGCAGTTCGGAGGAGGAGCTGGCCACCACCCCAGAGTACACCAGCTGTGAGGACGTGGAGATAGAGAGTGAGTCAGTCAGCGAGAAAGGTAGGAGGAAACACACCAACAACCCAACAGTCTGCAATGAGCTTATGGTTCTATCTAACGTTACTCTGCAGACACACAGTCCTCACATGCTTTTTCCTGCAGTTATAAACCATCCATTTCTAGTATAATTGACATGTTATTTTTAGGAAAGGCTGATGTCATCAAACTTTAACTTAATTCTTGTTGCTGTCTCTTGTTGAAATGGATTGCTGCTGCTTTGGACTCAAATATAACCCAGTCTACAGTCCCTGTTTGTGTTCTACGTTTATGCGTCTGTTTGTATGTGGGGCTCATTATTTTCAAGAAGAGTGATTTGGGGTTTTTTTTTTTTTTTTTTTTTTTTTTAACTTTGCAAGCAACATAACCATTCAGAAAAAAATTGACCAACAAAAAACCTTCCACTTCAGAATTATATAGTTTTCTTTCTCAGCTTTTTTTCTTAAAAAAAAAAAAAGACAGTCGTATTTGACTAATCTCTAAGGCTTATCCACCGCAACACGACGCCAGCTTATTGCAGGACCGCATAAAATGAAAACAAGCATGCACGTCTACACTCACACCTACTAACAATTTGTTGTGGCCCTGTTCACCTAAACTGCATGTTTTTCGGAGGTGGGCACTAGCCAGGGAACCCAGAGAGAACTCACACAGACGTGTTAGAGAACATACAAACTGCACAGAAGTCACACCGGGAACCTTCTCACTCTGTGACAACAGCGCTACCAACTGCACCACCGTGCAGACAAACCAACATTGGTCTAAACAACAGCAATTAACACATTTTCAGCATTTTTTTTTTTTAGTATACTTCTACTCACTGAAAACAATGAGCCTTACATTATTGTACTTTATGTGTGTTATCTCTGAATTTAACAGCTCTTGCGTCTATGACCACAAAACCTGTGCGTTCTTAAATGTGTTTTCAGTGGCGATGTGTTTTTGTGTGTGTGACTGTGATGTGAATGAAGGTGAACCTGCCGCTCTGGAGTCCATCTCCTTCTGGTGTTATCTCAAGGTGTACCTAACAGATGTTTCACATGCTATAATGAACAGTGTTACCTGGCTGGCACAAAGAAGGCAGCAGGCAGGGGGTTTATGTGGAGCTGTTGGGCAAAGGTGTGCTGAGTAAAAAAAAAAGTGTATTTTTTGAGTAGTTTATTATCGTCACTCCTGCAAAATCATGAAATCTTGGGTGTCATCAGCAAACATGAGCACTGATGATTATTTCATGCTAGATACTAAAGGTTTCTTCTTACCTTCCTTTTCACCTTTTGTGCAATATTGCAAATTTGTATAAACTGTCAATCCAATAAAGACCCTAAAATGAAATAGAATATATATGTAATTGAAGTCTTCACATGGTGATAAGGCTTATTGCAGCTGTTACTGTTGGCCCTGCTCACGTTCTACCTATTTGGAGACAAAGAGCACTTGTCCAAATCTATAAGCATGCACCGGCAAGCAGACAGCCAGGTGACTAAATTAAATGCCGCTTTGTATAAAATCAACATCAAAAGCAATTGTTTAAGCCGTTACCTTCACGACAGCTCCACCCAGCTGACAGATGTTGTGATTGCAAATTGATTTTGTTGTCAAACCTGTTACTGCATCGGTCCTAACGCCAGACATGTCAGAACACTGCAAAAGGGGAGGAGAGGCTGCAGCCTGAGAATATTCGAGAAGAAGGAAAGTACAGTATAGAGATGCTTTTGTCAGGAGCATCAGCCCAAAGTGAGGAATTCAGTTCTGCTCTGTTATGTAACTGTTCTCTCTAACAGAAGCGGTCCAGCACCAGCTCTACATTATTGATGTGGGAGTTTCCAGGTTTCCAGGTAGCCAGCAAAAAAAAAAAAAAGAACAAAGAAAATGCAGGATGTTTTGAGGATCTTTTGTTGAGGTGTTCTGTCTGCCTCCTCCGTGGGTCAGTCTGTGTAGGAGAGAGGACCGGCAGAGGGAAGAGTTGAACCGATGACCTGTATATGTGCAGCTTTTTATATTAGCTACAAAAAAAAAAAATCCTCAGGCAGCTAATTATATGGAGCTTTCATTGGTTTTTATTGAAAAGTAATTGGCACTATCGTTAATTTGCTTTAATGTGATGTGAGGAGTTTGATTAATGGTTTAGTCTGCAGAAATATGGATACATTCACAAAGAAAAATCTATTCTGGTTATACTCAATTTATAAATTCAACATGTTTAGCATAATTGTTACAGATGTATTGATGCTAAACCAGGATTCACTGCTGCTTCATGCTCCCAAAAACATGCTGATTGTGATCTAGATGCCCCTTTTCTGTCTGATAAGCTGTGCCAATCAAGGAGGAAGAGAATCCGCTTGCTAACAGTAAAACAAGCAAACGCAGCGCTCTTTGATTAGCTACGATGGGGGCAGTTTATCCCCAACCAGGAGTGCAAAAAGGCAAAATATAGTCAGAACAGCATTAACGGTAATTGCATGTGAGCTGATTGCAGGGATGGAAAAGAGGGCAGAGAGCGTTTTTTTTTTTTTTTTGGCCATATGTGGCCCAATAGGGCCTTGAGGTTTGTTCACTCGGCTTGATGGGCCCATGCAGGAGACGGGGGCGTGAGACGAGGGCCGGACGGAGGAGACAGCTGAGGAAACGCTGGATGGTTTGATAAGGAGGAGAGATGAGGTGACAGATTAAAGGATAGCTGGTGTGCCAGCTCTAATGGGTGTGATTTATCCCTGCGAGACCCACAGTCTGATTTATCAGGATGGTCCTCTGCCTGTTTTTTCTGTTTATTGATTCCCTTGACATGCATTCTCATAATGGTGCCGAACAGACAGTATAGGAGAGGCTGGCTGGCTGGCTAACCATAGCAGAAAGATGGACGCGGTGCAGTGACAACCTAAGCTCATTAATGGCTTTTTTGCACATCAGGAAGTCTGTTCCGTTTGCGTTCCCAAGTTTAGGGAAGTATTTTTATTAATTGCACCTCATATCTTAATATATAATGTGTTTTTTATAAGATAGGATGTTGGCCTTTTGTGTTATAAATCCATATCTTCAAATCTTCACCAGGGGTTTTACATGACACTGTATTACTTCTCAACATGGTGACTATGTTAAAACACACACATTGTTTCACCCCTGCCTACTTTCTGCTCTCGCCCCTTGAATTGTAGTAAAAACAGCATCAATAATTAATGATCCAATTAATAGTTTACACTGGTTTTTATTGAGCTGTCAAAGTGATGGAGAGCCTGCTGGTGGTGAACACAGCCACTGCCTGCGCTCTTGCCTTTGCCCTGAGTCAGCACTTTGCGGGGCTTCGGAGCGGGGACGAAACGGCAGGGCTGGGCGCAGACTGCTGATGCTCACAATTTATGGCCATGATGAGTTTCCTTCTCGCTGAAAAACCACATAGTGCCTCGTTGGAGAGCGGTGCCCAATTGTGGCACGCCAGTGGCAATAAAGCTTTCAGATGAAGAAAAGGGGGGAAAGGCTGTATCCACGTCCATGCAGGTGACTCCTCACATCTGGTTAGAGAGGTGTAGGGGCAGGTGGAGGCAGGATAGCTACTGATATAACTGTAGGAGGACCTTATGTATAGCCTCTAAATGTAATCTAGTCAATTCTCTAAAAGAGACAAACAGAAACCTCTCAATGGTGCATGTTTGTTGTTTCTGCTCCTCAATCACAAGTGCAGGCCTTAACCTGTTTGAAGTGACTTGTCCAATGAGAGTGACAACCACGCTGAAGTTATGTTTATGCCGCTGCCAAAATAGTAGGTAGGAGGGAAAGAGGATTATGTCTGTAGTCAGCCGCTGGTTGGAGGGTTGCTCTATCTGAGTGTTTCATCACAGGACATCACTGTAAGTCGCTTCTGCACCCCCCTAGACTGATGGATGGAGAGTCACAGGAGAGGGAGACGATGATTTCTTGGTTCACAAATGTAGTCCAAACCACAAAGATGTCGCAGAAAGGATGAACATTTCACGGTTTGCCTCTAGGTACTGTGCTGGAACAGTTCATGTAACAAATGACATGATGAAGATAGAGCTGGTTAAGATAATAAAGACAAAGCTAAGCTTCAATACTACTAAGGATGTTCCAAGTCAAATATGGACATGAAACATAACTTTATTAACACATATATCTAATTTATGTGAACAAAAACAAATCCGATAGACAATGAAGCATGAGCTCTTGAACAATCTGTCAGGTTTATTAGTCTAAACATTAGTGGAGGGTGGGGCAGGTGGTCCAGGACCACCCCATAAAGGACAGTCTAGTGCACTGGAGGCTGATACCGTCAGACGGTGTTGTTTTAGATAAACTATTTCCCAGTGTCCTCACTATGACAATAGATGATTACCAGTGCAGTAGCAGTATACCACCTCTAGAGGTACACAGTGGTGTCATGAAACAGGGCAGACCAGGGCAGCAGCTTCTACACTGAGAGTAACTTCCTCATAACTTATGTCCTTTTTTACATCTCAAACCGTCTATTTTTATGCCTCCCTATCAGGGTTCCCTGATTTCCCACAGATTGAATGATCAGTCAGATAATGCCTGAAGGAGGTCTGTCCTGTATGGATCCATTAGATTCTACAGCAGGGGAAGTGAAGTGTGTGAAATGTGATGTATATGGCCCAGCGATGCACAAGCGCAGTGTTTTCAGATGACCTCACCACGCCCGCGGCCCTAACGTTCAACACGGCTACATGCATTCATTGTAAGCATTCGAGTGTGTCAACAGCAGCACATGCAAGTGGAGGACCAAACAGATTGGCTGTCAGCCACAAACACAGTTTGTTCGTTGGTAAAAGGACCAATCCTCATTTTTCATCTGCCTTCATTTGATTTGACCATTTCTTGTAAAATGACTTTTCATCGTAAATGATACCGTAAGTACAGCTGTTGACCAAAAAGTGTCCAGTCCATTTTACTTCCACACTACTCTCCTTCGGAAAACATAACAAAACCTTCAAATTCTGCATGTTTCCTTCTTACTAATGTTTGATTTTTAAACATCTCAATGATCTTGATGTCACTGAAATATAAAGTGCCCCCCCCCCCATCCCTCCTCCACACTGAAAAACAGGTGGATGAAGCAGCAGAACTTATTGGTTCCAGAAAAGAGTTTTCACAGAACGGTTTTTGGAAAAGATGGAAGTGGATTTTCATTTGAGAGGAAATTGGAATCTGTTTCTTGGTATAAACAAATTTTTCTAGACAAATTATGTCAATAAAAAATCAGGGAGCCTGTAGAGAGTTGAAAAATTCTCAGAGTATTGTCACAAACACACTATTTGCACCTTTTACACATAATGGAAAAAATATTTAGGCGCTTGTATTTGTGGGACGTCACTGTGTTGAGCTGGTTGTCTGCATGGATGATGATTTTGGGATTTATTCTGTGTCCAAAAAGAGAAAGTAAATCAAACTGGTCATGGAAGTCCCAGCTGAGAGCTCTTTGGTCATCTTCTGACTGGACTCAGTGATTGATCGTTCCTCTTTGGTATCAACCGAGCTGCATCTTTCCTTCTCCACAGGGATCTTAGACATTGATAGGACAATGAGCCTGAGCAGTATGTGACTGAGTGTGTGAGTGTGTGTATAAATGAAGGCTGTCTTGTGCTGCGTGTGTTATGTGTGTGTTAATGTCTGTCCTCACCGGCCCCCTCTTGCTGTCCTTTTCTTGTGTACGTGTGCCCTCTCCCCCACCTTACAGGAGATTTGGATGGCCATTGGTGGGACCATGCGTCTTGGCATAGCAGCGAGGCCTCCCCAATGTCTTTGGTGAGACATGTGGAGCCCTGCCTTGACATCCCCCATCCACCCTTTAACCCCCATCTCTCTGACCCTCTCTCTGTCATCTCTCCTTCCCCAACCCCCCCCCCCCCGCCCCTTTCTCCCAGAGTCTTTTGTCATTTCATGTTTCCTTTGTTTTATTTACACCTTTGCATGTTGTTTTTCTGTTTTCTTTCTGTTTTTTATCCCACACCTGTAGGGGACAGTCAAAGGGGAAAAAGAAAAACTATTGAGCAGACATTTATGTCCGAGCCGACACACACCTTATCTGAGAGGCAAAAGAAAATGGTGCGCTTTGGGGGACACTCATTTGAAGAGGACTTGGCATGGTGTGAACCGCAGGTTAAAGACTCGGGAGTTGATACGTGCAGTAGCACTACCCTAAACGAGGAGCATAGCCATAGTGAGAAGGTACTGAGACAACATAGCCTGCATTTTATTATTTATGACCTACCCATCCAGTCTTTGTTTGCTCTGTCACTAAGTGTAACTAGGTGAGATGTTTGTTTTTTGATTTTTATTTCACGTTGATTTCCCTTGCGATTCCGTTTCCTTTTTTTTTTTTTTTTTTTTTTTTTTCCGTTTCTTTTTGGCTCCACCTTCTTCGGTGTGGCTGAATAAAGTCTTCTGGGATACATCCTCTTTGCTTGCTACGTGTACTTGCTGTTTTGCTCCCCCCCACCACCACCACCACCACCAGAAAGAAGCTACACATCTTTGCAGTATTCTTAATAGAAGAGCATTGACAACACAACCTCTCTTGTTTGTCGTGGCACACAGGAATGTGGGTCCCCCCCCCCCCCCAGTTGCATGCACGTTCTCCATCGTATGTTATGTTCTTGCTCTGCAGCGGTCCTGTTCAGTGCAGTAGGAACACCTTTATTTGGGGCCCGTCCTGTCACTCTGCTGCCCTACCCCCACAGCACCCAGTCCAGACGTGATCTGTCCCCCTGCCTTACTGTCCACTCACTTCTATAGCAAAGCCAAATGATTGTCAGAACACCAAACAGGAAAGATTTATTTTGCACAAAAAAACCCCCCAAAAAACGACAGGTTTGTTTTTCTTTTTTCCCCTTCCACTGCGCAATTGTGATTTCACCCCATTGGTGTCTCATGGCTTTATTCTATACTTCATTCTTTTTTTTACTATTGAACCAATATCCCATAGCCCACTTCATTTGTTGTGGTATTGTGACCTTTTCCTCCTCTTAGCTGTGTGCCCTCCCCTCGCCGCCTCACTCGATGCCTGTATGTCACTGTGCGGTGAAGGCATCCATCTTCCTACTCCAGTTGGTTTGAGGAGGAGTTTTGGGGGCTGCTTTCTCTTCTCTGCATGAGGCATTGCATGAATTTCAGTCCACACTCACACTGGCAGGTTCACACAAGCTCTGGGAATATCAGCTAACACTGTTGTGATATTATTTATCACTATTTTTTCTCCAGAATCCACCAGGAATTCAATATTCTCTTAATAGAATTCAAATAGTTAGGCCTGTTGCAACCTAAGTCACCAGAGTTTGTGTGAACTTCCTTGAGAGAATACATTCCCCTGTGCACCCCACCACCACCCCACACCGTCCTTTCACTGTGGACAGTTGTCTTCTTTGGTCTAAAACTAACCTCTTTTCAGTGTTTCACTTGTTAAACAAAAGGTGTGTTGTTGCTCTGACCTCGTAGCACCCGGTGACGTGGCAGCCGTCCAAAGATGGGGATCGCCTAATAGGGCGGATTTTGCTCAATAAGCGCATGAAAGATGGAAGTGTGCCTCGAGACTCAGGAGCTCTTCTTGGTCTGAAGGTAGGCTTTGAGTGACTCTCCCTGTCTGTTTCTATGGATATAATTAATGTAACACCATTAAGCCTCCAGCAGCAGCATCATTATCCACCTCCAGTCCAGCAGGTCAGGATATTCACGTTCACCGGATGTGACCATCTGACGGCTGGTTAATATTGGTGTTTTGTATGAATATTTGTGGTCAAATGCAATGACTTGACTTCCTGTTATTGATTACATTAGCAGTTTTTCCTCTGTATTAATATTCATTATTGGGCTCTTGATGAATATTAGTTAGTAGTTAGTTGTATAATTTTCTTAACTCAGTCATGTTTAAGTAATTTAATGGTCTATTTTCTACAATTCAAAGGAAGCAGTCCAGAAGCTGCCACTGCTGTCAATCTACCTATTTCACAGTCAGAACATTGTTTTGAAATCTTTAATTTTACAGCAGTACAACATTTTTTTTAGCTTAGAATATAGGTTCCAACCTCATCATTCCCCACAAATATAAGATAAGATAAGATAAGATAAGATAAGATAAGATAAGATAAGATAAGATAAGATAAGATAAGATAATCATTTATTGTCCCACAGTGGGGAAATTTGTGAAATAATATGAATATGAATATGAATATGAATATGAATATGAATATGAATATGAATATGAATATGAATACGAATATGAATACAAATGTAAATATCTTTATATGGATATATTGGGGATGATAAGAAAACTTCTTCAGCACCCCGACTGGAGCCTGCAGGTGGATGTTGGTGTTTGGGGGCTAAAATTGCATCTGGAACAGCAGCAGTGTTGACAGGCAGAGGGGCAGATGGGAGATTGTTGGATATTAAGGAGACGTTCAAATATGGAGTGTGTATCAATGACAAGATAGAATGTGGTGTGTCACATGCCTGTGTCTGCAGCAGAGGCTCAAGTTGTCTTCCTGAAGTAGCTTGCAGAGTATATATGGTGAACTTTATACATAAAACTAAACTATCACAGTGTTCTATACATGGAAGAAATGCTTTTTTGAATTCACTTAATTTTATTATATCAAGTGGTTGCATTAAATAATTGTATCTAGACACATTTTTGAGTAGGGTTTACTTGTTAATTTGATATGTTCTTTATATATAACAATAACTCACTTTAGGGTCACCAATTCATCTGTGTTACATATTAGCGGGAAGAAGCTGGAGCACACAGGGTAGCCCACACAGTCTCAGGGTCTTAAAGGGTCTCAGGTCAGGATTCAAACCCAAAACCTTCTTGCTCTGAGGCAGTAGCACTATCTATGAATAATAATGAATAAACACAAAGGGAAAAAACCCTTGATGCCTCCAGTTTCTGCAAATGCAGACACATTTATATTAATATTAGTATAATTGTGCTGCCATGGGTTGAAGTTCTTGGTTGAAAATGTAATTGGTGATATTTGTTTTTTGTAGTTGCTGGGGTACTTTCAGAAGTGTGCATTGTATAGTTTTAAACGTGCATCAAAGCACACCAACCAGGTAACCTGGTGGGCTGCTTGTATGCATTACATTCCTGCTTCAGTGCAGCGCAGCAACTATCGCCCCGACAGAAAGAAGTCAGTTGAGTCAGAGGCTTTTCTTTCCCATCCCTGTTGCATATATCTATAGGTGGTGCACACTGGTTTAAAAACAAACAAACAAACAAAAAAAAAAACAGCTGAGCAGCCAAAGTCCAGAGGAGTATGTTGGACCAATGAAGAGAATGGAGAGCAGCAACATGGGGAAAAATCATTACTGATTGAATGAACCTCCTGAAATGGCATGTTTGTGTCTGCTCAGTGCCTCTTTGCATTTCTGTCTGCTCAGCAGCAGCCAGCCAAGTCGGCAATCCAGACAATCAGTCCATCAGTCAGACTGCCAGGCCTCACCCTCACTGTCCCCTCTCTCTCCCTCTCTCTGAACCTCCCTCTTTGCTCCTGCCTGTTATATAAAGCCATTTCATTTAGTAGACTCCCCTAAGCTCCTTTGAACATTGGCATTCAGCTGCCATTAAGAGGGATTTTTGTTTGTATGATGCCTGTGTAAGCTGAGTGGAGGACTGTACAGTACAGCTATAACCGAGGGGCTTCCACTGTGACAGACCCACACAGCAGCACCAGAGAGTGACCCAGGGAAAGAAAGCATGGATGCGGACACAACGTTGTACTTTCACTTTTTCTTTTACATCCTTGTGCTTTTATTTGAGTAAAGGGCAAGGACAAAGAAAGAGATGTATTTTCTTCCCCCAAAGGTACTATGCATATGGTGAATGGTTCATGAGGAGTTCAAATGGTACGTTATGGCCACACCGGTAATGACATGGTTCACTGCTGATAAAAAAATCATGAGCCGAAGTGTCAGGTTTTACATTCTGCAACCAGCGTTTTTTTTTTTTTTTTTGGGGAATGAGAAAAATAATCCTCCTGTATGGATAGAATTGTTAAACTGTGAATATTTCCTGTATTTTAGTTAATTATTTCTTTGCTAATCCAGTATCTTCTCTTCTTATCCAGGTGGTGGGAGGCAAGATGACAGAATCTGGTAGACTTTGTGCTTTCATCACTAAAGTGAGGAAAGGAAGTCTAGCAGACACTGTTGGACACCTTAGACCAGGTATTAAAACATACGGGGACAGTTCAGTTTGTGTTTGGTTTGAATAAATCATATAAAGCACGGTGGGTTTTTTTGTTTTTGTTTTTGTTTTTTCCAGGTGACCAGGTGCTGGAGTGGAACGGGAAGCTTTTACAAGGAGCCACATTTAAAGAAGTTTACAATATCATTCTAGATTCTAAGCCTGAGCCACAGGTGGAGCTGGTGGTCTCACGGCCGATAGGGTGAGACCCTCACTCACTGTTAAGAAGGTTTGGGTGAGATGGAATGGAGCAGTGAGGCTCTGAGTTACACTCAAGGATTGTTCAATAAGAGAATTAGAGTTGTTACTAATACAGTATAAAGTTCTTTTGTTTGAATATGATTAAAATCTTTTATCTTTAAATGGTTATAAACACTATTGGGACTGGCTCCTCTCCAGTCTACCCACTGATCAAGTGAATACTGGGATAACCACAGATGGGGATGATGGATCCGTTACTTGGAACAATCTGACCTATTAAATTTCAAACAGTATTGTCTGCTTGTATAGCTGTGTAAAAAAATTATTTCAGGATATAATGCAAGTAAAATTTTATCGAATCGCAATCTGTTGTTAGACAACAAATCACTTTTTCTGGGGTTAAACTATCAGAATTCATGCAGACCAAAAAAATAATACAAAAATAAAAGATTGTTATTTGCAAACACACATATAATTATAAAGGACACTCCAAAATATGAGATTTTACTGTGAACATGTGACAACTAATGCCTTAACAACATTCCAACACATACCTGTGAATCTAAACACACAATTTAAACACAATCGAATAAAAAAAAAAAAAAAATCACCTTTGATTGTGATAGCAAAATATTTAATTTCTAATTTCCTACTTTATGAATGCACAAATCAAGAACATGAGGGAAGGAAAACAAAACGGTTGCTCCAGTATTTGATTACTGTCTAAGTTGACAAATATTGCTAAACCCTATTTTAGCAATATGCAGCCGATTGTCTGTTTTATGATCATTATTATAAGCTGTGTCAGGACGTGTCCTATTTAAAAAAAAATATTTCATAGATATACATCATAATTTTTTCCCTTTGTAACATATTCTGCTGACAATCTAACAAACAACTGGACAAATGACCAAACATAACCTTAGCAGATGTAAAAAAAAAAAAAATACTGTCTGACAGATGATGAACAATAAGTGTCACAAAATGAAACCAGTCAAAGCAGGGATTATATCACATTTGGACTCTTCCATAATTCCAATGTGTAATTCTTCTATAATCTGGAAACCTCTTGAAACGAATGAGGCATCATCAAGATTATTCTCGCTTTTTATTGGCTTTGTTGGCCTCAGATGGGATGGAACAACAGCGCCCGACAAAGTGAACGACTGCTGCCTCGTTTGCACTTATTCCACGAGTCGTTTAATTGTAGGGCAGCTCATCGGTATCTTTGCTTTGTCAAACATACCGACTGATGCAGCGTTTATGGTCATCAGAGCTACGTGCAAGTCAGCTTTAGCTAACAGAGACGCTTTCCATCCCATCATTCTCTTTTGTCACGCTGTTTCCTGTGTTTTCAGAGATATTCCAAGGATACCAGACAGCACACATGCACAACTGGAATCAAGTAAGTCTTGTCAAGATCTTGATCCTATTTCATTTTCCAGTGAATCATTCCAGAAACATACGTAGTGAAGGAAATGTCCATTGTAGTTGCTTTTGCCTCTCTGTAGTTCTGTCTCGTCATCCTTTCTTGCCCTCTTTGTGTCTCTTCTCATCCCTCTCCCTCACCGGATTGCCTCACATCGCTGGAGCCAACATCATCACTAAATAAACTGAATGTGTCTTCTGTGCCCCATCAGGTTCAAGTTCTTTTGAGTCTCAGAAGATGGATCGCCCATCCATCTCTGTCACGTCACCCATGAGTCCCAGCATGCTGAGGGACGCCCCCCAGTACCTGTCAGGACAGCTGTCAGTGAGTGACCTCAGCATGATTAACAGAAAACACCTCAGGAGTAACATGGTGATGATGTTATCATTTAGTCATTGAATGTTAATGTGAGGAAGAGTTTAGACTCGGAGCAGTGAGGTTCCTGTCTCTGCCTGTCCATCTGGCCCTGAACCAGCTCAGCACAGGAGAGTAGATCAGGTTACTGTGTGTGTTGCCCATTGTCTAGTTTAAAAGGGTAAATGGGTAAAGCAAGACATAAATGAACTTGATAGTGTTTGGAATACACAAGGGGAAAAGCTTCAGGATCGAGGTAACACATTTAAGACATGTTTGAATCAAAAGCTGACCAGCATTGAGTCTGAAGGCACAGCCAGCCTTCAGGATTTTTACATTTTACTATTTACAAGTGGTGTCAGATGCAGTGAAGTAGTTTGGAAAAATAACCACTGAACACTTCTACATCCATCTGTGAGAGTACTAATGAGTACTTGTACGCAGAAAATAAATCTGTCAGTATGATGGTTTTGGTGCAAAATTAGTACTTTTTTTTGTGGACACCAAATATTTAAAGCCACTTTGATTCAAATGTTAAAGCAGAGCAGAAAAAGGTTTGGAGATGCAGAGCAGAGAAGACAAGTGATCAAAAAGATGAGAAGTGAAATGTGAAAGCAGTCACTGGCCTAAATCTCCCCTCTGAAAGTGTAAAAAAAAAAAAAAAAAAGAAAGAAGACAGAAACTCTGTTGTTGTGTTTAGAGTGTATTGTGAATTTTTGTTGTTGTTTTGTGAGTTTTTCCTTTTATTTCATTTTCTTTTTCTTATTTTTTTACTGTTTAATTTTGCTTATCCAGAGCCAAAGCCTTAGTAGAAGAACAACGCCTTTTGCCCCTAGGGTCCAGGTAATGGGCCCTGACTGAAGGGCACAATCTCTATCTGGTCTTTGCTCATTGACTGTTGACTGGCCTTTTTCTGTTGCCATACTTTGGAAAATACATTCCGTGGGAAATGGCAGCTTCAAGTTTCCCTCTGAGTGCAGTGCATTGTGCCATTTTCTTTAATTTTTATTTTTTAGTGTCACTGTTATAATGACAGTTATTAGTGCTCATTTTAACCCATTAACAGCAGCATGCTCAACTAATATAAACGCATTAAAGAGACACCCTTCCACCGCCTGTTTTGACACCAGTAATCAGCGTCACTTTGTGTCCTACATTTGGGATCACTGGCGGTTCTGGTGTGTGTCTCCCTGAGCTTTTTTAGGACAAAGGACTTGGATCTTCTTCTACTTCAGTGTGACATGAACCTAGGCCTTGGTACCTTAAACCCAACATAGGAGAACTCCTCCGTATGGAAGCTGAACTGCTGTTATAATCAGCGGCTTATGGCTGATGGGTCTGCAGTTTCATGTTGCACAGAAAAGAGACCAAGTCTTGTGTTTGAAATCACAATATTCCCTTCCAGATGAGAGCTAAGGTAAAAGCAAATTGTACTTCCCAAATAACAAACCTTTGCTTTGCTTCGAGGGTTTCTCTGTCACCTGCAGTGTCTTTTGTGGTTTTTGTTTTTACACACACACTAGAACCCATTTGTGTGACTCTGGATTTAGTGCAGCTACAGTTTAACACTCCTGCTTCTATTTATCTCATTGGCACTGTTACAGCATGCTGATTGCTTAAAAGTGCTCTCAACAAACATAATGTGGCTCTGATGAACTACATTGTCATTATGCATAATTGAGGGTGCAGATGTCTGCAAGGATATGACTGTGGGGTCTAAACACATGGAAGAGAATGAGGATTAACATACTGTAAATATGTTATAAAAATATAATTAGTATTTGTCCCCTCTTAGTCAATTTCTTATTATGGACTATTGCAGAATCTCTACCGCTTTGATAGTCCCTTATTGAATTATGTGCGTTATTGCATCTCACAGTATAGAATGTTAATTTTTACAACAAAGGGTGTTTTGGGGGGCTACGAGATTCAAAGTTATTTGGTACAATTTGTTTTCCCATGAGCCCCCTGCTGTGTGTTTTTTTGCCTATAAGGGATCTCTGACTTGTCTTGAATGCCTCCTCTTGCGTTGCTGCATGTGTTGCTGGTGCAGTAGTTTCAAAGTGGAGCTGACCCTTTCCATAACCATTATTTTGAAGAAGTATGGACACAAGCTTAGAAGTTTTACTCCCCATTTCATCTACTTTAAGGCCTCAGTCTGAGTTTTCTTCTTCTTCTAAGTGTCTCTTTGCGGAGTCCATACTTCCCTTTACGTGTGAATGGTCTTCGATTGCTCTCTCCACAGCATGATTGATTTCTCCATGTCAATATCTATCCACTATCTGAGAGAACATTATTGGGAGAGGATATTATCTCTGGTGGACGGGATCATTTCTGCAGACCACAATGTTCAAGCATGTTGCCTCTAGCATTTCACGTCAGTTCACTCTTGTCTGACTGACATTCAGTCCTGAAGCACTCAGTTCCATTCAATAAACTTTATTCATCTATGTAGGGGACATTTCTAAGATACACACACTGGCTTTTAAATAGAGTGATTACACATAGGCATGAAGGCTCTCTTTAACTGTAGAGACAGAAAAAAATCACTGAATCCAAGACATAAAAGACATTGCTGTATCATCATAACATATATTAAGTCATGTTTTAATCAGCAAGTAGGATCTAATAAAACCTCACAGAGCATGTGACCCGATATCATCTCAGTAGGTGGATGAATACAGGAGAAGACCCTAAGATGTGTTCAAATAATACAGTCACACACACACACACACACACACACACAAGCACACACACACACACACACACACACACACACACACACACACACACACACACACACACACACACACACACACAGATATTTTGTCTTATTTGCTAAGGTCGTCTTCTCCTGCATCAGTCCCTCTGTGTTTTTGACCCGTGTTGACCCCTGACACGTCTCTCAGAAGCCTACCTCTGATCTGCATCCACTAGGTCAAACTATGGTACGACAAAGTGGGCCATCAGCTCATCGTCACCATCCTAGGCGCTAAAGACCTGCCTCCCAGGGATGACGGTCGGCCAAGGAATCCTTACGTTAAGATTTACTTCCTCCCTGATAGAAGGTAAGAGTAGAAACAGTTTACAACACCATCATTACCAGGATTCTACCCAACACACTCATTTAATGTCATGTCATTTCATTGGCTTTGGGTGTTTGTGAGCAAAACTGAGTAATTAAACATTTTGAAAAGCTGAATCTTTATTGTTTGGTGTCATGTCACATGATTTTGTGCGTAGAATCTGGACTTATGGGTGTATTGTCTTCGTTTCAGTGGAGCGAAGCATGACGTGGTTTTGTGCTTCGTGTCATGTCATGTCATGTCATGTCATGTCATTGATCTGTTGTATTCGTGGCTCTTCCCTCATCATGGTTGTAAATAAAAACAGTTTGAATTATTGTTCCTCCAGCGACAAAAGCAAGAGGAGAACAAAAACAGTAAAGAAATCCTTAGAGCCCAAATGGAACCAGACCTTTATGTACTCGCCGGTGCATCGGCGGGAGTTCCGGGAGCGCATGCTGGAGATCACGTTGTGGGACCAAGCCAGGGTTAGGGAGGAGGAGAGTGAATTCCTGGGGGAGGTAATAAAACCAGAATTCATCTGTTTCTCACAGAAGGATGCTCGCTTTTTGAGCTCTATGACTAATAAAACATGTTGGTTTTTCTAGGACGTGTTTGAGCTGACGTTACCGCGGTCTTTTTCTTCTCACAGATCCTGATTGAGCTGGAGACGGCTCTTCTGGATGACGAGCCACATTGGTACAAGCTACAAACCCACGATGTGTCCTCCATCCCACTCCCACGTGCCTCCCCCAACTCACAGCGCAGACAGCTCCACGGAGAGAGTCCGACACGGCGGCTGCAGAGTACGTTACCAAGTTGCTTATGGACGTGTCACAGGATATTCATTAATAACTTAACATTTACAGTGAGATGGCAGTGACCACGTACAGATTTGTTCTTGTGGAGGTGCATTAAAAGCTGATGCCACTAAACGAATCAAATAATCAAAGATTCAAATAAAAAATATGAATTAGTATTAATACACACTGAATCAACTGGACTTTTTAATATATGTTGATGCATGTTTTGTATTGCCGTCCGTATTATATCATACTTACTACTTCTGTTTTACAGACAAAGGCTCATATTCACACAACTCAGGTAACCCCCCCCCAGGCAGTGCTGCTCTGTGGAGCCTCTGAGTGTCCTCCTCTCTCCCACCATCCCTTTTTCCTTGAAGGGTGCATGTTTGTGGTGTTGTCCTCGGAGCTGGTTTACACATGCACAATTTAGGGAAACAGAGATCTCTCTCTCTCTCTCTTTTCGTATTTACCTGTCATCTTTCCCACAATTCAACTGTGCAACCCTGAACGATATCCCACAAACGCTCCTAATCCTAAAGTGATGCCGTGACAACCCAGGCTATTTATCAGCCTTTGCTTTTCCCTTGTCATCTATACTGTGTATTAGTTTGCACATTACCAATATGTATAAAGTGCAACCTACTCTGTCCTGCTTGTATTTGTATACTTTTACATGAAATACATTTGAAATTGTAATGGGAAAGAACAGATCACTGTTAGATATTACGTTCCTACTCTTAATCTTTAGTGGTGGTGTTTCTGATAAGAGACAATTAGAAATAACTGTTGGATTATTTTTATACAGAATCTTGTTTTTTATACAATCTGTAACTTCTAGTCTGTGAGATCCTGATCGACCCGTCCTAGACATCGACTCACTGTAGTCCACGTTACGCAGGACTGCTTCACCGTATATTGCCTCCACGGGCTCACGGGCCCCACCAGGATGAATTCTTCTATAGCTGTCAGTGTGAGGTAAAAGAGATGACAGCTTTAAAAAGTCTGCAGCCCGCTGAGATGAGAGGGTGAGAGCAGCACTGTCAGGGTGCAGCTCTTGTCATTTGTGATGAAGCGCACATGGCCGGTCGATTTAAGGTGGCTGAACAGCACACGCCATGGGGAGGGCCGTGAGGACGGGGTCGTACTTCAGAGGCGGTTGGTCAGGGAGACGTTTGAACGTTGCTGTGGAAGACGCAAAAAAATGATAAGCCAGCCCCAGCTCTTGATGTAAACTGAGTGACCGAATGTGTTGTTTACACGAGCCACGGCTCAGATGAAGAGAGATCTGCTGTGTTTGTCCAAGTTGAGCAACAGAATGCAGCAATTCTTTATAGCTGATGCATAATTTCTCATTTTTTTAAATGTAAAAAAAAAAATCCCACTCCTGTGGGACCATCCGTAGTGCTCATTTAACTGCTTCAGTATACATTCAAATTTGGAAGTAAATGAATGAAGAATGAAAGAAGGACTGACCTCTCTTTTTCTCCTCCCCTTACTGTACCCTTACCCCCTTTTTCATCTCCAAGGATCCCAGAGGATTAGCGACAGCGAGATCTCTGACTACGATTGTGAAGATGGTGTCGGGGTAATAACAGGTAATGCATTAAGGTCACATTAGCATCTAAGACCTATTGGAGCATGTGAAGAAGTTCATCCGTAATGCGAGTGAATCACATCTGAAAAACTAAAAGGCAAAGAGCAGCAACAGATATTTCCTCATGGTTGAAGGACGTGCCACCGGGCCACCTGACCGCTCTGTGATTAGCTGCTTTAATCGAGGTCTTAGTTAACTTCCTACATGTGACTACCCTTCAGATACCCTCAGGCCTGAACAGCCCACAATTACTGTTGTAGATCATCTTAGCAGGGTGGCAGCAGTGTAGTAGGGCAGCAGAGAGATTCTGCCTGCCTCTGCTGTACTCACCAGCACCAAACCCAGTCTGCAGACTGTTAGAAAGAAAGGCTGAAAAGTAGGTGAAACCTTGATATTAATGAGCCTAAAATGTTAAACTTGCATTAAAAAGAGAAGCTTTTTTAAACATTCTTCTCTGTCTGAATACTTGCAGACCAGAGAAATGGTTTCGACCTTGTTTGCAGGAAAGCTGTCAGTAAATTGCAGGATGGAGACAGTTGCATGCGCTGCCGATTTCCAGTGCGGTGATGCTTCACATGCATGTCACATGTTAGCAGATAGAGACGGCAACGGAGGAAGGAGGGGAAGAACACGCGACGCTGTGGAGTGGAAATTAGCCGTAGGAGATATGGAGGGATGTGGAGGGAAATCCTCCTTGCAGCCTGTTTAACATTCTCATCAGCTCCTCGCCACCTCATCATGCCAATTCTCTTCACTTCATTCACAGTGAAGGGAATACCCCTTTGCTCAGCTCCGGTCGCACCCTCGTCTTTACTCATGCACCACCACATCTCAGTTTATCCTCTAGTCTTCAAACTGCTGACACCGTCACTTTCATCCGAGGAAGAAAAAAGCATTTTCCAGTGCTTTTTATATTAGAGTGCACTAACTCCAGGTTTTTAATTCTATGATACACGCTGAAGAGAAGTGCACACTGGTGATTTCCGCACAGGTTGTGCTTACGTTATTTTGTCTTTCAAAGTATTCATGTATTCATAAGACGCTTTTGATGCAGTAGAATTTTACAAGTGAAAGGTCTCAGTTTAAGTCTTCCCGTCAGACCACTGTGTCGCCCCGCGTTCTCCTACTCTGACGCTCGCCCCTCTCGTTGAATTCCATTAATTGTCAGCCAAGGTTCTTCTCTCTTTGTGTTTAGCAGACAGGCTGTATTCAAGCATGAAGAAGCGAGTCAAGAGAGAGAATAGATTGAATTTGTTTCTGCATGAGAGTTGATAGCTCCGCTGGAGGAGCCTCTATGTTGGAGCTGCTCTTTAGAAATGGCAGATGTTTTCCTTGTTAAGTCCAGTATGCATGAAAATGGAACAAATGGTTTGTTCATTTTGGTCCTGACTTAAGATTTAGTTTGATTAAAATCCTATGAATAGTACAATGTATAATAATTTGGATTTATTTCAATATATGTTGACCTCTTCTATGGTCACCCGAAATGTTTGATTATTGGTTCATCGCAACCAGAAAAATGGAAGTAAGCCACTTCATTCACAGGACTTTTTCAGTGTTCCTAATCCAAACTTTTAGGTTTTGTGCACCTACTCCAAGAACAATATTCAGACTGATCAGCTGAAGTGTCACAGTTTAATGAATGGATTTAACATAGGGAAAACCCATAGAATCTAAGCTGTCAATGTGCACATTTTCTCTTTTTGGCCAGGTCTCTGGGATTAGCAGGTCTCTGGGATTAGCAGGTCTCTGGGATCAGCAGGTCATACCCAGAAACCTGAAGGTCGTACCTTTAGGCCAGAGAACTTTTTCAAGTTCGATCGAGTTGTCCTGCGGAGAAAATTTAGTTCAATGTTTCATATTTTTTAAAAGGTATTTTCATGTTTAACGTTAATTAAATAGATGGATTGGATCTTTCTTCTAAGCTGGTCCTCATGATAGTCATATAGAGACTCAGCATAATGAAAAACAAAACATCTGTCCCTGCAGGATAACAGTGGTGACTGGTCAAGTATCTCTAAATGTAGTCTGATTCCTCTAACAGGAGGAAGCAATCAGTCACTCAAAGGCAGAATCCACAAGTCGTCCCAGTTAAATCAACAGCTGTATGAGATCTTGGCCCCTTCCTCTTCACCTCCATCCTTCACTGTCTCCATCCGTCTTTGTCTTCACAGACTATCGGACAAACGGGCGAGACTTCCAGAGTTCCACGCTGTCTGTCCCTGAGCAGGTGATGTCATCCAACCACTGCTCTCGGTCGGCTGATATTAACCGGGCGCGGTCACGGTCTCCCAGCGTCCCCCCACCCTCCAGGTAACTAATGCCCAGTCCGTTACCTTGGTTTCTGGGCATACACCGTGTGTTTAGTTTTTTGTTTAACTCTGTTGTATTCAACCCACTGTTCGTGATGTGATGTTGATCTTTTATACACAAACACTCTGTTTGGGTGATGCCTTAATTTTCAGCCTGAAGGATTCTGGAAACACATTGCTGTACTCGGGAAATGGGAATTTGTTTTGTTGTCCTGCTGAATATCCTGTGTCACCCTTGTGTAGTATGATTCTGAATCTCTCACAGGAACATTCACACTGCCCCCAAATGTCTCACAGGGGCAGTGTGTAGTGTGCCAAAGGCATAAAGGGTGTTAAGGTATACCAGAGTCTCACTGCAGGAGTCAGGGTCTGACCATTGATCTAAGTGTATAAATGCATTAACAGATGATGAGGATGCGGGGAGGTGTCCAGGGGTGTGTGCACATTTCACTGCTGCTGGTTGCCTTACACTCTGAAGACTGGTTCTTATAATATATATTATATTCTTATATTTAAAGGGAATTATATATCTGATCAGATGCACTGTTATTGTTCTGTCTTTGCCTGTACAATGTAATATTTTAAACATTGTCAAACTCATTTTCACTCAGGGCTGCATCATAATGTCTGTCCTCTGTAAACGTAACTACTCCTTAATGTTAAATAAATCTAAATTTAAAAACTATGCAGGCACCATTGTAAGCCAGTGCGGTCCTGCACTGTATACAACATTCAGTGTTTGCATGTATCACTACTTTATGGAGGGGGTGGACAAGGCAAAGTGGTCAGTTAACCCCCCATCAGCACTTACTTTCTGTGAGGGTTGGAAAATGCTGCCCCAACAGTCTGATCACTGCCTTGGCGCTACTTTCCCCTATCTAATTAGCTTTATTTGATATTTCGGAGGCTTGGCCTAATTCAGTGTCAGACACAGAAAACACACTTATCTAAATTGTCTGGACCAGCGCTCACTTGAGTGTATTTCTGCTGCTTTAATTAATAAAGTCTACTTATTTATTGAAAACATTTGGAAATTACAAAAGTAGTGAATTGTAGAGAATTTGGAATTGTCTCAGAATGCAAGAATATATATATAAAAAAAACCCTCTTGTGTATTTTTCATCTTTTTTTGTGAGGGAGGTATTTTTGTTTCAAACTTTTAATTTTCACATTATTGTACTTTTTGAAATGCTGAAATTGACTCAGTGAAAGAGGTCAGCTTTTTAATGTGTATGATGACGTTATTTGGTAATGTGACACCAAGCAGGTTCAGATATTGGACGGGGCTGTCCTATTATTTCCTGTGTGAGAGCCGCTGGTGTGTTCAGTGTGTCACTTTCAAGTCTGTCTGATAAAGCTGAGGAAGACCATCGAATTTCTCAGCATTTTTCATCTTCCTCACCTGTTCTTCCTGGTGCATCAGTCTTCCCTATGAGCGTGTCCATCTCTTCACATCCTATTTCTTTGAGATATCTCTTCTTCTCTCTCTCTCTCTCTCTCTCCCTGTTTCCTCACCCTTCCTGTGATTCCATCTCTTCTTTACGCCTCCTCCACTTCTTTCTTGGTGCAATCTCAGATCCATCTCTGTCTTCTCTCCTCCCTCCATGTGTTTGCAGCCATTTTCTCACCCTACCTCGAACCAGACATGCTCAGCCCATTGGTGATCATCCAGAGGAACCCAGGTAGACTCTTACCAGAGTTGCATGAAGCCCCATCCCTGCACCTCGGCTTCACTACCCGACACATCCCTAACTCCAGCCCACAATCCCTTCCTTTTACCTTTCATCTGGTTGTTGAACACATTACAGTGACGCTATGGCAGGCTTTGTGTTAAGCTACAATAAGAATCCCATGGTAGTAGTTGACTTAAAGTTCACTCAGCGGCTTTTGGGTGCACTAAATCTCTTCTTCATGTTAGTAGCCGTTTCTGGTGTTGAGTTAAAGTATATATTTCCTCTGCAGAAGACCAAATCACGTGTACTATTTTTTTTTTAGATGCACAGCATCTATGAAAATAACTCCGCACACACCTCCTCCATCCAGTATGAGCAATGCGTATTCTGACGTTTCATCATCTCAGTCAGTCTCATGTAGGCATTAATCAGCAAGAACGCGGCACAGGAGCCCACATCAGAAAAAGCCATCATTTGTTCTCAAACTTCGCCACCAAAAACAGGAGTCCTGCAACACCGAGAAAGAATAAGTGACGTGTATTCACGAAGATCTTTGTCCAGAAGGGCTGGCGTTTCCGGTGCAATCACTGATACATCCAGCGTGTATCAGCAATCAATAATAAGTAACCTGTGAGATAATAAAACAGGTGTGTGTACTGTGAGAGAGCAGTTAATCTTTTCTCCCTTGCAGGATCGTTTTATATATATATATATATATATATATATATATATATATATATATATATATATATATATATATATATATATATATATATATATATATATATATATATATATATATATATATATATATATATATATATATATATATATATATATATATATATATATATATATATATATATTACATCCGCTTCTAATGGAAAAATTAAATGCTGACCAGTTGTGATATTTTTTTGCCAGCCGAAACCATCGCGTTTACCCGATCTGCCGAGAAGAAGCAGTCAGATTGCTGCGGTCCACTAGGATGGCCCGCGCCTATTCTGAGGGCGCCTACACCTCCGACTATGACTACGAGAGGTACTGACGTGCACTGCATCCGTGCCTCCGCCGTCCTGTGGTCTCCTCAAGTTGTCCCTCATCCGTCTTTAATTTATCCGTGACCGTACTTGTGATGACCGAAAATGATATCCTCATCTGATATCGGTTTTCGGTGAACAGTCATCACGGCTCTGGAGTTGTTGGTACACCACTGCCTCTGCGTGGTGAGGCTCAGAGCCCTGTGTGTCACTGCTGGAGAGCCCCCACCAGCAATCAGCCGATATCCTTGTTCGTGTACCCATGTGCATCATACCAACAGCGGTATGTTGATCAGTAGTGTGTGTGATTTTTAGTGTTGCCCTTTTTTTTTTACATGCTGTTAGCAGCTGCTTATTGCTTTGCCTGTACAAGGACATCCCTGATGCTTTGCTCTGGGATGAACAGTAGCTTCAGTAGTCAGTTCTGTTTACCGCGTTGGCTCCATGTGTCGGGCCCAGAACGGACTTGCAAGCACGTGTAGGAAGGCCTGCCGACACCCATCCATTTCCAGGACCCACGTCATTATCACGGCGCACTAATAAAAGACAACGTCTCCCATTGCCTGTCCCCTCCCCTCCCCTCCCCTTCAGAGAATGACTGCAAACAGTTCTACATTGCTCGCTCTTTAATCTTCCACCTGCTGCCATCTGGCTCGCAGGAATGATGTGATGTTTGTGCCATTCTCCTCATCGTACAGCAGGAACAAAGAGACGAGTCCTCAACACGCAGCCGGGAGAGCCTGGCTTTATTAAACTGACACAAAAGTTTCCCCTCAGACCCAGCCTGGTTTGATTTAAGGTCCCTCCTGTGCAAAAGTGTAGCCAGCATGTCAGTCTTATTCCAAGAGAGTTCTATGCTCTCTTCATACAGATTCAAGTTGTTTCTGTCTGTGCCCAAGTAGCAAAAATAAATAAATAAATAAAAAGTGGGTAAAAAACGAAAGAAAAGATGAGTAGCAGCTTTAGCAGAGTTTTAACCTCTAGACCAGTGTCTTAGCTTTTGTGATCCCTCCAGAGCCCAGAAATGTACCATGAGTGGAATGAACACCATATAGACACAAAGTTTTTCACCATCTGACAAGAAACGTGAGATTGTGTTTAGCTCCAGTGACGTTTTTATTTATCAGATTACACCAAAAGGATTTTTAAATATATGATCTGCATATAATGCAATATAATGACAACCTCACAATGCGAATCCACTTACCTTTTTTTGTAAATGAATCACTGAAGATGTACTGGTGAGCATTTACTTTACACGACATCTCAACTGGATGGTTTTTGAGAGGGGTACAGATGATACGAGAATGAGCTGATTTTACTTTTAAAATGATTCGATGGTAAAAGTTTTTAGTCCATCTTTCTCAATCCTTTCCAACAATGTCATGAGTCCAGATCTTTAGAAATCTGTTAGTGTCCCTTTATTCTGAAAGGAACTCCCACCTGTTAGTGATGTGCAGACACAAGCATGTCGTCTGCACTGCACACATTTTAGCTGGCTGCGAGACTTCTTCTGGTTTTAAGATGTGCAAATTTTAACTGTTAAACAATATTTACACAGCATGCATGTATAAAACCTCCGTGCTTGTGACAGCAATGTGATTTTATGATGATGTTTTATTATTTTTTGCTCACCTGCTCTTTTTCTCCAGCTCCTCAGATCAGGAAGATTTGCCTTCATTCTCACTGTGCCAGAAATACTTTTAGTATGATGATGTGGCGTTTGCAAGGAAATACACATGAAAATCAAAATGCAATATTAGGATGAACTTCACTTACCCCCCCTCACATGTCACTCTGCCAGACCAAAAGCACTGACCCACCATATAAAAACACCACACCACATGGCCCTACACTCTGAAGGCTTGACAGATTGCCACCCCCAGCAGGATGCACACACCCACCATTCAGCTTCTAACAGGGAATAATACACAAAGCAGTAATGTATAAGATGAGTGAATAGTCATCTATGGATTTAACCATATATTCACCGCACAGATGATACCTTCAGGATTGAATATTTGAGATTCTGTGGGATTAAAATGAGTGTAAACAGCACATCAGTCGTTGTTACATCTCAAACAGATATTTTATTAGTATTAAATAAAGCATCTTCTGCTGAATCATTTAATTTTGTCACTTTGAAGGATGCCTGTGTTTTTGCTCATTAATGTCAAATCATGGGAAATACTTCCTAGTATTATATAGTTAATATAATTAAATATCCATCTTTCAAGGTATCAGAGTTAAAATGTGTAAAACACAGGTATGTTGCTGTCTCTCACGCGCACACACACACACACACACACACACACACACACACACACACACACACACACACACACACACACACACACACACACACACACCATGGCCTATGTGAGTATTGTAGTTTTGACTCTGAAGCAAGTTTCTTTGCCCTCCATCCTGTCCACCCTGCCAGCCTTTTGCCCCAGCCCTGCTGGGGGCCCCACTGAGTGCCTGCCTATCTCTCAATAACCTCTGTAGGAACCACGGAGCCATGGATAGACATGAGTATCACAGCAGGTCCCGCTCTGCAGACCAGCGGCCCACTATAGAGCGCCCCACCTCCCGCTCACGCTCCACTGAACGCCCCCACGACTCTTCGCTTATGAGGTCCATGCCGTCTCTACCATCTGGGAGGTCTGCTCCCCCCTCACCTGCCTTGACGAGGTGTGACCCAGATCGGAGGCGATAACCAGCTTCTGAAACAGACTGGAATTTTATGGTTGTACAACCGTTTATCTCAGGTCTAGATACTCTGGAGGGGGAGATCATAAAACATCAATAAGTTGACCGACGAGTAATTTGATTAGAATAAAATCTGGTGAATCATTGAAGCTGAGATTACATTGAAGCTGAGGGTACATGCAATACGAACAGACTTCATATAAATTACAATGCTGGGATCTAAGTAGCTTAGGTACCAGGTACCAGCTATTGACCTCAGGCTACAATATCTATAAAATCTTCATACTGTGCTGACTCATCATTATTTCTATGTGGTATTTTTGCATCCTTATTCATACACGTTTACATCAACCGATCACATGACTTCTCTCCCCAGAGCAGCTATGCCTCTGCTAAACGTTTTGCGCAGCTAGAACCTTTGTGGAACTAAAACCAATCCAGACCCCTCGTCCCATGAGCTCCCACCCACCCACCTACCCCACCCCCCCCCCGAGCCTGACTAACACACAGAATGACGCAGAAACACATCACTGCCACCTACCTACCTCCAACCTTCCCAGAACCTTGCTTCCCTGCCACCCCCCTCCACCAAACCTCAACCTCACATCACCCACTTTCATCCCCTGACTACCCCTCCACCCACCGAGCCACTTTTCTGTTTTTGTCCCCAAAAAGCAGTGGTACTGTATTTTCTTTCCACATGTCCCAGGAAGGACTGTGACCTTATAACTAGTTTACCTACTTCTTTTCATTTGGAACACACTGCTCATACAACTTGCGTGGGGTATAGTAGTGGTGGGCCAGCATTTTTAAAAAAAATTTATTTCATCACTAACATCAGCCAATGTAGTTTCTCTTGTGATGGCATTGTTTTTTTTTTAAATTCTGTTTTAGTTTTAAGTTGCAGCCTTTTGGGGACAGTCCGATCGCATGGTCGCACTGGTTTGCTGTTTTTTTTTTTTGTTTTTTTTTGGTTTTGTTTTTTTTAGCATTCAACTCTTCTCTCCTTGCAGCTTGATGAGGCGACTGTACATGCGATTGTGACTCACACCTTGGCATCTTTTTTATTGCAGCTCTGCTCCCTAGAGTTGACGTATCCCTCCACTCTCATGCCATGTGCCAAACGTCATTGCTGTGGGCACTGGGAGCATTTTTTGGGAGAAACTAATTCAGTTTGTATTGTAGATTTCAAATAATTAGGAAATTATTTTCAACAACTTTTCCACAGATAAACACTTTAGCATTTACACGTGGAAAGTTAATTGTTGACTGATTAAACAATCACTGTAATCACTCAGTAGTACTTTGGTACAACTGCAGTCACTGATTGTCTCCAATTGAGCCTGACAGTGACAAGTAGCAAAACAATTTAATATGCGATTTAATACCTATGTTCAATTGTTTAACTGATGCTACAAAACCAAGACAGATTCATGTTTCAGTCTTACGCAGATGACTCCATCTTTTATACTTCAAGCTTTTCCTCGTGCAATCGAACAAATAGATTTCCTTCTCTTTAAAAATAAAATCTTTTTTCACACTGATGTGGGTGCGACACGGCCAGGCCCCACATCCGTCATAAGTTCTCTTCCTTACTGTGGGTCTCACCCCGTTGTCCTTTACGTTTTGTCGTATAGGGCACATCCTCGTAGCGGATCAGTGCAGACCAGTCCCAACAGCACCCCCATGTCCAGCAGACGAGGACGGCAACTCCCACAGCTTCCACCCACGGGGAAAGAAAGAAGTAAGTCGCCTGATGGTTCTGTTTGTCACAAAGTTGTGGTTTTTAATGAGAGGACGCCTTTCTATTAGTTTGTGGCACTTTTGACAGGAAGGATTGTTATTTGCTGATGCGATCGCTCCTATCTGATCGTTTTTTGTTTTGTGTTTTTTTTTTTTACATTTGCTTTTCCATCCATAACATCTCTACTTGGTCCCTTTTTCATTTCTCTCTCAGAAGACGGAGACGAAGGAACAGAACCTTGTGACGGTCTGTACCTCAAATGTGTGGTTTTAGTCTTTCAGACTGAGGGCGCTGGTTGAACCGCGCCTTACTCTGAAGGAAATAAACCCAGTCTGCAACAGCGGGCGGTGGTGTTCTGTGGAGGTTGAGGTCACTCTGTGGCGCGATCGGACCTCCCCCTGTTGCAGCTCTGTTTAATGTACACCCTAGATGTCTGTGCTGTTGTGTCGTACTCCTCTAGTCTGTCTGGATCCCGCTCTTCATCGCTCCAGTGTTGTGTTTTAGTAGTATTGTAGCTGTGTGGACTGCTGAGATACTTCACCAAAGCTAGCGATGCTCTCCTGTCTCTACCGGCCAAACAACCCAACACAAATTGCTCAACTCTACTGCAGAGCGACAGCGAAAGTCCCGTGTGTTCCTCAGCACTCCCTGAACAAATGTGATGTGTTGTAGCGACGTGTTGACCTGTAAACAAACGCGGTGCTGCTTCTTCTTGGAGTCTGGTGAATGCTGGTGATTGGAGGGTGTGATTGGACAAAAAAAAAAAAAAAAAAGACAGAGGATTCCAACAGCTTTAGCGTTCCTGGAGAACTTGTCGAAGCCCTCACAGATCTCTTTCATCATTGTCAGAGTCCACGAGGACTTTCCCTCCCGTTTGTACATCTGCCAACAGCCCCTCCACTCCTCTACATCTTCATCACTCTTTCCTTTCCTGTCATTCTTGCAGTTCCACCGTCCCACCCCCACCCCCGTATCTGCGCCATCGTTTTTTTTTGTTTTGTTTTGTTTTTTTTATCACTCTCAAGCCTGTCTGGACTTCTCTTTTTTTTTATCTGTCAACTTTTGAACTTCACTTCTTTTCCAGTCTTCTTTTTGTTTTCAGTGGGAGTCTGTCCTCCTGCTCCCCCCCCCCCACTCTCTCTCTCTCTCTTTGTTTGAGTGTCTTTCTCTTCTTTGACTGCATCCTTCAGGCCACTGGCCGTGTGGCTAGTGGGGGGAAGCCATATGGCTTGTATAATTCAAATGGCTGTGTAAGTGTGTAGCTTTCCTATGAACTGGATCCATATTGGCCTGTACTGTTCACAGAGACAAGCTGGATTGTTGTCAAACCTGCCGTTGTCGTGTTGCTGTGCATCAGCACTTGAATGTACCTGGTATTTATATGTATCTAATTGTGATGTATTTTATCCATTCATGTGTGGCAACTCCTAGAGGGAACACAGGAGGAGCTCGGGGCAGGTCAAACCCAAAATGGTCAATCAGGTGTGTCTATCTGCACACTAACAGCTTTAAAACTGTGTGAATTTTCTCACTTCCTGTAGTAACACTACTCATGATGAGCTACAAACACCTTCACAATGTAAGCTATTTACATGTTTTCACTTAAAAAGTCTGTCAGGAATGTGGATCTTGTCTTTTGGATGAAAGTTGAGGACCGTGTGAGCAGATTGACAGTGCATTTGTCTCACAGGACTGAATGAATAGCCAGACTTTGGCAGATCCTCACAGTTTGCTTTTTCCTCCTTCTCCATCTGTTTATGTGGCATGGATGTGTCCTTTGCCTGAGTGGTGCCGTTACTCACCACTAGCATGGATGCAGAGATGACTGACTCACTGAATACGCTGAGTGAGGTTTCTAAAAGGGTTCATAGTCACTGAGTCTTATTCTGCAGCCTGGATGCTCTGCTGTATGTTTTATTATGAGCATTTAATTGATTGATTCATTATTAAGCTGAGGTTTGTAGCATTTTCTTCACAGTGTCTTGGGATCCGTGGGTGCATGTTGCTGTATTAATGTGACTTACAGTAGCAATATGTTTCATGAGCCTCCATCTGTCTCTCTACCAGCTACTAACTGTGAGGAAAAAACCCATGGCCCACCAGTAAATGGGAGGAAAGGCAAGTCCTCTGAGCAGTGTGATGTTTTGACTTTGCTGTGATCTTAGTCAGCACATGTTCACCAAGTGTGACATTCACTGGCATCTGTAATTCCTGATCTTTTGGCTGAAGCCGGTAATTAATATGCACCGATTCTTTCATGACCTCTGCTGGTCCGTCCTCCTCAGGCTCCTGTGCTGTCCTCCACTCTGCTAGTTCAGTCTGATCACAAGAACACAGCTCTCCATCTCCACTGCAAAATTAATTTTGATTAGACATGAATAATTGAACAAATACGCGCACACATCAGCTCATATATATACACACACCCTGCAATGTACTCCTGTGAGACTGGCTGATTCAGGCATATGTGACTAGTGATTAGTCTTTGTTGTATTTGACAAAAAAAGAAGTAAACCGCATTTTATTTACTATTAATGCATCTCAACAAACAAATTAATCAGTTTCTTATTGCCTGAAGGTGTGTACAGTATTCACCTTGCTGCAGTGTTTTTTTAAAAAAAACCATGTCAGCGGTTACCTCTCTTGGCCAGCAGATGGCGCTATGCTCATTGTCTCTGATGGGGAGCTGTCCATGATTGCAGTGCTGAAGTGAGAGAAGTCTGTTTCTTTCAGGCTGATTCTTACAGCGCTCCCATGTTATCATAATGGTTCAGATATATAAAATGTGTGTTAAAATGTCAAGAGATTAAAAAGTAATTCCTTTTTATTATTTTTTTATTTTTATTATATTTTCTTTTTTAATTTCCTTTAATAATGCTGAGGTTCCTGTAGAGAACAAATCAGTCTGTGCGTGTATGTGTGTGTGTGTGTGTGTGTGTGTGTATGTGTGTGTGTGTGCGCGTGTTGTATGTGTGTCTGAATGTAGAAGTAACATGGGAGGACCAGCAGCGAGGGCTGAATGGCTGTTTGTCTGATGGAGGGACACAGTCACACCCCTCCCTCACCGACACAGGTTGGTTGGTCTGGAAGTGGATTTCTGACACTTTAAGTTACGTTTCACTTTGAGAGTGTAATAAACCTTTTTTTTTTTTTTTTGACAATCTCTAATATGAGTCCACAGACAGCAACCAACTCATTTAATGTGACCTGATGGTGTGATCACACCAGACTGTGCTGTTAATGCTTGATGCTGAGGTGGAGCCTCATTGGCTCATCTCCTGCAAGCAAAGGCCTTCACACGAGAAAGCATAGGTGCAACAGCAGTTTTACGTTATACAATAAAAACGACAAAAATCACATTAAATACTACACAAAGAGTAACAGCACACACTGTGATGATGATGGAGCTTTATTTGGATAAGCTTCATGCTAAATGAAACAAAACCACCGTGTTCCTGAACCCTAGAAACTTTCATTTAATCTGAATAATGATCTGCAACTGGATCCTATTGTGCTCGTAAAACTCTCTTAAAACATTGAAGAAAATGAAACAGTGATCCAGAATCCACATCCATAACTGGATCAGACTCAACACAGTTGTCATTTGGCCAATATTCACTCTCATGTGAGATGTGAGAAGCCTCAAGACAAGCATAAAAAAAAGATAAGGTTCATGATAACTAAGAGGGAATTTTTTGCGTATGAAGAGTCTTTTACCAGAGCACGATCAAATACAGTTGGTTGTTTCTTATGCATGGACTTGAATAAAGGTTTGCACCTTCAAAGTGTTAACGCCATTCTGCTGAGGTGAACTGTCCTTGAAGAATTCTTCTTCGCTGTCTTTTGTGTGGACTCTTATAATATTATTCCAGCCTCACCAAAGTCAGACCTGGACAATAGAGAAGGGACACTAAGTAAAAAAAAAATGGTTTAAAAAGCAGAAGACATAAGGAGAGGACGGCCTCTTTTGACAGTATTTATTCCCCAGGTCAGCCTCTGGATGGCATCCTTTGTCTTTGTGCTTGGTGTGGGTTTGCGGTGCAGCATGCGGTTGGTGTTTACATGGATGCTAAACTGATTGTGCACATTTCATTTACCAAAATTAAAAAAAATATACACATTCGTTATTGTAGGAAAGTCTCACACTTTGATATAAATAGTGATGTGGATCCACGCTGTCATTCGAGGCCACACCTGATGGGTCTTGAGGTGTTTCTGTTTGCTGAACTTGCTGGCTGTGTGTCCATGGAAACATGGAACGAGTTACTGATATGATTCACCCAGAGAATCTGATTGGATTTTCTTGAAGTAAAGTTTATAGCCCTGATTCCAGAAAAAAAGCAACAAAATGGAATGCAATTGTACTTTGAAATAATTTAAAATGTGATGTTGGGACAGAGTGGGACAGTACTAGACTGCTGAAAAATCACATATTTGGAACAATCCCTGGATAACCAGGTATCATGATGGGCTGGAGAACAGAATCCTGGAGCAACACACATGACCCAGATTCACATCCGCACTGCTGATCACTTCATTATCCATGTTGTATTTAGCAAATCTGTAAATGTATTGATTATTGACGTAGGGTTGGGTTCAGCATTGACTTGAGGCAGTAATACTTGAGGCATGATAAACTGCAATGTGAGCCAGGATGTGCTTGATTTTAAGCATCTAAATAATTTCTTCATCACCTTGAGTCTAGAGAATGAGCCAATGGGACGTTTGCTGTGAAATGGTGAATTTAATGTAGCATCTTTACCCCCCCCCCCATTTCCCTGTCCTCCTTTTGTTTCTCTGTGCCTCTTTAAAATTGTATTGTTATGACTTTATTTGTCATGATGAGCTCATTTATACGAATCCTCAATAAACGCTGATGCTGATCCACGATGGCGTTTATTATAGTGGATTTTTTTTTTTTGTCATCTTGACGCCGGTGTCTCTGCTGGAGTTATACGTATATAACATCTTAATATAACATCCTGTGTTAACCCACAACCCACAGAAATCTTCTCTGCACTGACTCGCTCTGGTTTTCACTCCCATTTCTTCTTGACACACCTCTCTCTTGTGCTGATGACCCACATGATGGAAACAGAGAAGATCTCACTCGCTCTGTTGATTACCGCTTGACTTTGTAATGAGATGATGTCCACCGCACACAAAGCAGTGAAAGCTGTTGAGGCAGATGTCTCACATTGTCGTCTTTATTCATGTGACACTTCATTATTCAACCTAATGAAGTTCTAATTGAACAAATGCTAATTCTGTGGAAGCGGGGGTATGAAAATGAGGCGCGGTTTATCAGGACAGAGCTGAGAAGTGAGCGCAACACCCCCTAAATGCACATGGGGGGGTGGGGGGGGTGGTTGTGGATGAAGGAGACAGGAAACAGAATCCATGCTGGACACCTCCAGGGTGGGTGAGCGGAAGTAAAGAAAGACATGAATAATAAGATGAGAGAGACGTCTGAAAGCAAGTCGATCTCGTTGCTGCGTAACCCTGTTTCAGATAGTTGAGTACCTGTCTGTGTGTGTGTGTGTGTGTGTGTGTGTGTGTGTGTGTGTGTGTGTGCCAGTTGATGCTGGCGTGTTTGTCACTTTTGCCGTTTCTCGGTGAAGCTGTGAGGTGGTCGGCTCTCTCTTTTGTGCGCTCGCTGCTCTGTGCTTCCAGTTTGTGTTGTTTTGTGTTCTTTTCTTTTGTTTTCAGTTGTTTTTTCCAGGCTGTCTCCCCCACAGTTGCCCCCCATGCAGACTCAAAAACGACATCCACTTCTCCTTTTACCCCCCCCCCCCCCCCTTTCCTGTTCCTCCTCTCCCTCTATCCTCAGAGGACCGGGACATTAACATCTCTTTACTGTTTCAGCTCTTTTTCCTTTCAAGAGCAGAACGTCACACACAACCCCCCCCCCCCCCCAGACCCCACCCCACCTCTCTTGTTTCTAATAACTAATCTCTCCCCCTCTACCTCAGCCTCTCCTGGCCTTCTCACTGTGCTCATGGTGGTGTGTTCTTGCCGTATTCTCTGATTTTATTTTCCGTGTTCAGTGTTTGCTGTGTTGTCATTGTCGTGTCCTGTTGTTGTGTCGTGTCCCGTCCCCCCCCCCCCCCCCCCTTCCCTCCCTCCATCCTCTTCCTCCTCACTTTGACCCTTTAAACCTAGCACTCTTGGTGTTCATATGTAATGGCAGTGCCCCCCCCCCCTTCTTTTCTTCCTTCTTCTCCCCTTCTGCCCCCACCAGAACCCCCCCACCCCCCGTACCCTTCGTGCATCCTCTCACATCCATCTTCCTCTCCTCTGTCTGTGTCTGTCCATTCTGTGATGTGATCCCAGAAGACATGGACTCACCAAGTTGGACGAACTCAGGTCTGTCCCTTCCTCTTCCTCTTCCTCTTCTTCTTCCTCTTCCTCTTCCTCTTCTTCTTCCTCTTCTTCTTCCTCTTCTTCTTCCTCTTCTTCTTCTTCTTCCTCTTCTTCTTCCTCTTCTTCTTCCTCTTCTTCTTCCTCTTCTTCTTCTTCTTCCTCTTCCTCTTCTTCTTCCTCTTCCTCTTCTTCTTCCTCTTCTTCTTCCTCTTCTTCTTCTTCTTCTTCTTCTTCCACGCCTTCTTTCTTTTCAGATTCATATTCTCTCCTCTTCTTGTCATACTCTTATTCACTCTGTTTGTCCTCCTGGCTTGCCCCCCCCCCACCCCCGTCAGTCACCTCCCCACATATCTATCTGCTCCTTCTTGCTTGCCTCCATTCTCAAGTGCTGTTTTGGCTCTGGATCATTCCGTAGATGAGGCCTCCATCTCCGTTGCCATTTCATACTTTATTATTTTTGCTGTGAACAGACTGAGTTCCGCCTGCAGTTCATGGAAGCATGGTCATGGTCACGTCACCGGCGCCGCTGTGCAGCAGGTCTACATAATGACCAGTAGAGTGTCTTTGAGGACATGAAGTCACTTTTATACATAGGATACTATTTTCAGGACTTTAAGACATGGTAGCTTGTCATCACCTGAGGTTGCCAGGCAACCAGAACAGATTCAGGGAAGTTGCCAAGATATGAAATGTTAGATATATTGTGTTAATAAGTAAAGCAGTCAAACGTTGTCACGTCTGACAATTTTGTCAATTTTTCTGACCTGTTTACAGTCTATATACTAAAATAAATTCTTCTTCTGTATATTCACCCTGTAGACCTGAGAGTGGAATCAGAATAAACATCAAACTCCACACAAGGTCATAAATTACTGAAGAAACCAAAATCTTTTCTTTTTTTTTTTTTTTTGTCAGGATGTGAATTATTTGAAATTCATCAGTTTCTGGTAACCCTCAGCTATTTTTTTATTTCTCTGAGCTAATAAATAAAACCACCAAAATAAACCCTGATATAAGAATTTCCAGCTGCAATTGTATCTTCAAGAAAAGCTGCAAAACATCAGTCTTTATAGACCAAAATGTGACGTGACATAACGAGTATTTTTCTGAATCCCTCTTATTTTAAATCCAACAATACTAAAGTCAGTGAAATCTGTCAAGAAAAAGTAGAAATAAAAGAAGAAAATAGACTCCTATGTAAAGAGAAAAAAAAAAAACAGCTTTGCCCCATCTGTGCTGTCGCTCATTGGCTCGCTGTTTGTACTTGCGTGTGTGTATGTATGCAAATCTGTAGACATATGTGTGCATTGCACTTTATGTGTACATTCACATTGCCTTAATCATCGCTGTCATACGACACAAAAGACAAAAGAGAGCAAGTGGAGAGAATGGAGCTGACAGCTGCAGCCTGACAGTTCTGGTTAGGTTGTGAACAGTTAGATAAAGTTATAGTTTCAGCGGAAGCTTTCTTGTGAGTTTTTATTTTTGTGTTTTACTTCTGCTAGATGCACAAAATCTTCTTTTTTTTTTTACACTGCGCTGGTTTTCTTACCTCTAAAGAAAATGATTGAGGTTGTGTAATTTTCATTTCTTAATTATATTTAAAGAAATTTGCAGTGGCGGCAGCACTGGAATATGATTTATGACCATAGGGACGGGAAGCAAAATGATTCGCCCAAGCAGTCAAACAGCAAAGAATTACTCGTATCAATCTGGAATTTCACTGGCTGTTATCTAGATGTACATCGTATCCAAACATGGGTCACTATTAGTGTGCAAATAGTGGTTATTGTAGTGTTGACAGTTGATATATTATGCAATAGTAATTAGTAAATTGTAAATTTTCAAGTGATTCATTCAATTAAAATGACGTTGAGACCTAAATTTCCACATAAAGTGAAATGGTCCTAGGTGTAGCTGTCGGATGTGAACCATAGCTTATGGTTAGCAGTTTTTACTACAGCCAACCATGCTGCTTTCTCCCATTAGACCTGTCCTTGTCATAGGCCATGGCTCATAGCTCAGCAGAAGCTTGCCTCTCAACACAGCAGTATGTCTATCCATCAGGCTTTCCTGGCTGCGAGGGTGCCCCCCCCCCCCAACCTCACCGTCCTTTATCTCTGTCTCTAGGTATGGACATGGAGGAGCGGACCAGGCAGATGAAACTGAAGATGAACAAGTACAAGCAGGGAGCGGGCTCCGACTCCAGGCTGGAGCAGGACTACCACAAGGTAAAAACACACACACAGATATGCTGGACGTTCACCTCACTGAACATGAGCCTATACGCTAAACTGTTCACATGGCTGCACTATGCATTGGCCATATGGTGCTTTGCATGCAGTCAAGCATGTACACATGCAAATATCAACATCACTGCCTTTGTACGTTAAGGTCTGCTCCAGTGTACATAGTGTAGACTCGTACAAACATACCAAAGGAGGAAAACACTCAACTCAGGTTGGTAAACAGTTAAGCTGCAGTGTTTTTAACATATCGGTTCCACCTACTTTAAACACTATGTATCTCCACATAATGCTGGTGATCCATGCAGCTGCTGTGCTGTGACATTTTAGAAATGAAATATAACTCTGCAGCAACCTGGCTTCCCGAAAATGATGCCTTAAGGACAACTTGGGATACTTCCCAGGCCTTTGGATTCAACAGTTATTGATGGATAAAATAATAAAGCCGTATTATCAGTAAGCTCTTGAAAGTATTTTGAGTAGCAGGGGAAAGGTAAATAAAAGGACACAATCGTGATTTAATACTTTAAACAAACTAAACAGAATACTTAAGAACCAGCATTACTGGTGGGGCTGTATACAACCAGAGGTAAGGGGAGGACATGTGTTTTCTCCTTGTCATTTGGGTGAAGTGAGCCTTTAAGCCTTTTATCGTAAACTGAAGGATTTTGACAGTGAGAGCTTGCAGAGTCAAGTGTTTACTACATTGTTCTGAAGAGATCCTGAGCGTGTTTAGAGAACCTGGCCTGAGCCCCGGGTCTGCTGTCTGAGCCAAGTCGTACAAGACTAAGGCTGTGTGTCCAGCTCTCCTTTTAAGTCAGTGGTATGCAAACTATTGCATCAGCAGCACTCAATGTGTTTGCAAGCCTATAAAAAGCAGATTCACTTGTGACTTATCCTTGTCTGTTCTACGATATCTCCCTTGGCAGTGCCCGTACCAAACAATGTCCCCTCCGTTATTAAACAAGAAATGTGACCACTTTTAGCCACAGCATCTGTACACAAGATGCTGTAGACAAATCTAGTTTTACAAATATGGTGATCCAAGTTAAGCCTTTAATGAAGCTCAGATTAAAGTTTGTTTAGTACAAATGTGCCAACCAAGTGTTGTATGTTTTGATAGAATTAGAAACACTCTGATATATTTACAGTAAGAAAATAGTTCCTCGAATGCAGACATCTCCATTACATTGAAAGTAGGTTTTGACTTGAATGAAGTTGCAGAATGTTGTGTTTGCTCGATGCAAAACCGAACAACAAAGATATATATTTTGATGTGGCCACCTGTCGTTTATGTTAAAATTCATATTTGACATCTTATGTTGAAGTTAATCCTTTTGGTGCAATATTTTCTCTGTTGTACAGCGAGCTGGAGTTGATAATCATCTTTTCTGTATCTTTTATTGTTTGTGTTCTCTCTGCAGCGTTCAGGCAGAGATGCGCGAGGATCCGACAACCTGTCAGCCAAGTCGTCGGACAGCGATGTAAGCGACGTGTCCGCTGTGTCGAGAACCAGTAGTGCCTCTCGATTCAGCAGCACGAGCTACATGTCTGTCCAATCAGAAAGGCCGCAAGGAAACCGCAAAATCCGGTAGGCTGACGTCCATTGGGGCACAACAAACTTTATCTCAGTCAGAAACTCCTCACGCTGTTACCAGAAGTGGACAAATCCTCCTCAGCTGTGAACTTTCCACATACAATACATTGCCATGTCCAGACATTTTCAGCTTTGAAATGGTTTGCACTTGGTTAAACTTGAAGAGAAAAATGCAACCAGTGTCATTTTCTCACTGTGATGAGTTCAAGTTTGGCTCCTTAAAAATAAATAAATAAATAAAATAAAAGAAACATCTGGAACCAAATGATTGAACTTGCTCATTCAAGCTGTGGTGGTAGTTTGTCCATCTCTGGAAACACAAACAACATACTACTTTTCTTTGGGTTTTTGCTTGGATTTATTTGCATGACGTTTTGCTGGAAGATCTACATCTCTGTTTTCGTTTGATTAGGTCTGTGTTTGACCTCGGCCACCCCATGTCACTGTTTTCTGTCTTTCTTTCTCTTGTTTTTGACTATATTCATGCTTTGTGTGGTTTTCTTTCTGCTTTGCATGTGCTGCTCTTTCATCTGTCTCCGACTTCAGCCAGTTGCAGTCGAGGAGCCAGTCTCGTGAAGGGGATGAGCATTTAGGAGAAGTGCTAGAGGAGGAGGCGGGTGGAGGGGGAGGAGAGGAAGGTAGACGGGCGGGTGAAGACGTACGATTGCAGGGAGAGGGGGAGGAATCGGGGGAGGGAGTAGAGACAGAAAAGGAGCATCGGGAGAATTTGCTGGAGAAGGAGGAGGACTTGCGCCAGAGGAGTATCTCAGAGACTGACCTCAGGTAACGTGTTGTCTCTCAGTGTAGACCCCCCCAGCCACCCACTGACTCCTGCACGGTCAAATTATGTGCAAAGCAGTCGACCACCCCATGAAATATCTAACTGTGTTCCTATTAATGAACCCTTACTAATAATAAATTAGACAAATATCACAACGCAGCCTGTTCAGACTTAAATCACAGTCTTCAGCATTTAAGATGAGCCCACATCACAAAGACAATCACATGTTTCATGTATCCATGCAAGTAGGTTCATTTTCAAGGCTGAGACATTAAGATCCTGCAGGAATATATTTTAGAGGGATAAGTTATGCTTGTTTATACAGGCTTTAAGAAAGGAGTAATAGAAGCGTGAAGGAAGGTGACTTCAACCAGTTTAATTCAGGAATATTGAGAGGCTTCTTTTATTCACCCTATGGTGAATTACTTGCAATTGAAAAATTAATTATGCACAATTTCAATTTGAAAAAATGATTAAGTAAGTAAGTAAGATAAACCATTTACTGAGTGTTTAGAAGAGGAAATGTTCTTTACAAACCTGCTGACACTGGAAGTCGTTGCCAACGGTGGTTGCCAAGCGTCTGTCCAATTACATTACGGTTACTTTCTCCTGCCTCTAAGGAGAGTATAATTAAAGTCAGAGATATGATGAAGTATTTTTATTTTGCCATGCAGCATGAGAAGTATTTGTGCGTGTGTGTGTGTCATTGTAATCATCACACATACATGACTGAATGTATGTCTATGTTTTCTTTTTGAGCTGGTGTATGAAGGCTAATTTGGTTTGCACATGTTCAGACTGAATTCTTATCACGATACTGAAATTTGTTGCGATCACAGGAGTATAGCTTCATTTTTGAATAGTGTTTGACTGGCTGGAGTAAAATATATGCCAGTAACAGATAGATTTAGGGTCTCACAGTGGGATAAGAGCTTAGTTTACCATCCAAATAGGTTGTCTTCTCCATCAAATCACGTTCACAGCTGGATTCAATTGAGTTTGCCTGGAGGAACACATGAGGATGAAAGCTAGAGCCTACTCTGTGTGATTAACTCTGCACCAGTGTGTACAGTCAGATTAAGAAAACACTCAGCTCTTGTGTAGGTGGCCAATTGCGAATGGGAAATGTGAGCAGATCAACAGAGATACTTACTACATGAGCACCAGTAGAAAAACGTGTGACTGAGAGCGCTGTGTTGTCTGTTGAGGCTGTGGTGTGTGTGTGTGTGTGTGTGTGTGTGTGTGTGTGTGTGTGTGTGTGTGTGTGTGTGTGTGTGTGTGGCTTTACTTGATGTCTGGACTGCTACGTGCTCGGATGTCACGTCTTTCTGTGTGTATCCAATGCTGTGTCCTAGAGTGTCACTCCAGATCTGCAACTTGTCATCCCAAATCTCCCATAATCTGCTGCCTTCTCCTCAACATGCCATTTCTGTCTGTGTAACACTTTAGTTCACTTTCAGTGAAGTTACCGGGAACTGTTGTTTTATCATGATTAAAATACCTGCCTCTGTGAATACGTTCATGGATTAATTGAGCTGCAATCCAACCTCAAACACTTTTTTTTTAAAATCTTGACTGAAAGTGACTTGGATTAACCCAGAAACTCTGTGATCAACCCATCTCCCTCATGACAGCTACAGTATAAATCTACATTATCCCTACTTTTCACCACATTTGGGACTTTGCACATTCTGATTTTCTGGGACAACAAACGTGATGAGTTACACTTGCATGTCAAGAATACACACTTGTCAGATTTAATGGGGATGTATATCTGAATAGGGCAACTGCACACACTATATCATAAAATAGCAATGAAATTAGCCTCAACATGTTGCAGTTGTTCAGTCAGTGAAGTAAAACTCAACTTGCATAATTTATTATAATGCATAATGCATTATAATGAGAAAAAAGCTTGAAACCAATGCAAAGCTCAGCACACACACACACACACACACACACACACGCGCACACACACACACACACACACACACAAACAGACACACGATGAGGATATATATTTGCTGATTCACTGAAGTTGATCTATACTTACTTGAATAATCGGGTAATCGATTGAATATTTCTATTTAAACTTTTTCCTTCATGAAGATGCAGCATTTCTAATGCTGTGTTTCATTTTTATTAAAGTACTTTTAGTTTTGTAACTTCTAAACGTTAAATGTACACAGAGGGATGCAATGAATAAATATATCCCGCTAAATGTTGCTGTTATTATTATTGTTATTTTTATTATTATTATTATTATTATTATTAATATCATCATCATCATCATCATCATCATCATCATCATCATCATCATCATCATCATTATTATTATTATTACTATTACATCCCGCTTCAAGGCGGTGATGTATTGTGATTGTCAGTGTTCGTGTGTTCGTCCGTTCATCCGTCCGTCTGTCAGTCCTCTAAATATCTTCGCAACCGTTGCAGATAGAAAGATAAAACAAAAAGCACAAAGGGGATAAAAATGAGATGATGACCTTGACCTTGAGAAAAGTAAGTCAAGGTCAATTTTCAACTTTTGTACACTCAGGAACTGGATAAGATAGAAAGACGAGGGAGAAGGCCAGTGTAAGACCTTAGATCAAAGCTAGTGCTTTGATCTATGAAAGTAGGTCAGAGTACTAGCTTTGATCTTTGACCTATGCAAGTAGGTCAGGATAAAATTGTGAATTCATGGGTGTCGCGGGATGTTGCAGTCTGTTACTGCTTTGGTTCTAGTTATTATTATTATTATTATTATTATTACTATTATTATTATTATTATTATTATTATTGAATCATAACTGATGTGTTGTTCTTCATTGTCACATGCTTAGAGGTGTGATTGGCTCTGTTTTTACCATAATAACAAACGGTCCCTTTCTTTTCCATGTGTCGTTATGTAAGCATTGCTGGTGCTGCTTCATATAAACCCTTATGATAAACCCAAGCCTTACTGTGAGAGCCTCAGGATCAATAACGCTCACAGAAAAAAAAAAAATTATCGCTGTTTCTGGAGATCATTTGAGGAGTAGGAGGTGTGATGAATAAGATCATACCTGCTTCAAGTCGATGAACCGTTCATTCGCAGCTTTGCTCATCTTTGCATGAAAGCCACAAGCTACTTTTACCTCTGACTCATCCACTGGGTATTGAGGTCACAGTGTAAATATACATCTGTTGCATGTTCAAAAATATTTGTTCAAATCAGCGTGGCATACAAACATCTTAAAATGAACACACGCTGACGTGTCCACTGGTTGTCAGGGTGTGCAGTAAGAGGCTTCAACCATCACCTTTATATCACAGATTACATCTTTTACTCCGTATTTCTTCAGTCCAACAACGTTGCCCATGTGTTTTCTCATCACCTGAGGAAGAGTAAACATTGGTGATTTAAGGGAGGATGGTTGATCAGCAGTGGAAGGAAAGAGGGGTCACAAAATTTAACCCCATTCAACAACAGCCTAGCTCATCTAACTCCAGGTTGGCAATACATCTTGAAGGTAAACTTCTGGCTGGAGTTAATCACTTCAGTCTATGATGAAAAACCTTGGAGCCATGTTGACAGCCATGTATTCATGATAAAGGTACATCCAGGACTAGTTAACATGGGAACCAGTTTGTCTGCCTCGCCTGATAGAGAAGCAGTGATTCTCTGTGAAAGGCCAAGAAGACGACAGGATAACAACAGGATGCAGCTCACATGCTGCTGCACGTACAGCAGCTGTGATCTTTGTCCTAACTGGGTAAACATCACACATGGGGGGGTAACAATAGCTAAACATAATATGACCCTACTCAGAGTACACTGCAGGGTTTCATTTTGCAGATATGCGTATGTTTGGGATGATAAAAAAAAAATCGTGTTTCTTTGTCAAGATAACTGACGATAATGACGTCAGATATTCAGTGTGTCAATGTGATGATGTTGTCCACACTTTAACAAGGTGACAAAAAAAAAAAATCAAGTTTGATTTGTTTTAGAAAATCTTGGCCTAAATGAAAATGCCTGGTGAGAAATCATGATGATGAGGAACACTGTGTTCTTTGGGCGGAGGTTGAAAATCTGGAATCCTCAGAGACTTCCTGCTTTCCAAGCAAGGACATGTACACAGCAAGACCAGCCTGAGTGCCAAGACCTGTTCAGAGAGAGGGGGGGGGGGGGGGGGCAGAGGAGAGAGAGAGAGAGAGAGAGAGAGAGCTACAGGAATTACAGGACACGTCAGGGGAAACGGTGGGCCGATGCTGTTTGCACATTCGTTTTTACACCGTTGTTTTTACATTCAGTCAGTTTGATCGCTGCAGTGCGTCCAGTTTGACCTGCAGTTTATCTATTTGACTGGTTCTGTAGAGGAACAGGTTGACATTTTAAGTTTTACTACTACGCCAATTAAATTTTGTTTGACGGGAGGTACAACGTGTTATCTGTACAGTTTGTGCACAGGAACAACATTCACCTCATTAGATGAACTCATCACACCTAATTTTCAAAACTCCTGGGAGTGTGTGTGCTCCTTGCGCGTCTGTGTTCATCGCTTCTAACCTCAGTAATCCGTAGAGGCAACAACACCCCGGTGCAGCTGACCTTGCCATCTTGCAGATATTTGATGTATTGGAGGAGGTGGCGTTAGCGCGCTGCGTCCATCAGATGAAATGCAGCCTGACTGTGATGACAGAGAGCATATTTTAGAATGTCAGCTGCACCACATTGGCCTGTGGTGTATCAGCAGTCGAGGCCTTTGGAGTCAGCTTCAAAGATCCAGGCTGCATTAGCTGATCAAAGGCACTAATCCCACAATAAGCATTCGATATTTATGGATTAAGGTACCGGCTGATCCATAACAGAACTCACTGGCAGACCATAAACAAAGGGCTTTAAACAGACACTGAGATGAAAAAGCTTGTGCTGCTGTTTATAACACACTTTCACTTTTTTCAATGCTTGGTGACGACCCAAATATGACACCCAATCCTCCAAAAGATCAGCGTTAAGGATAGGAGCAAGATTTAGATTTTATTTAGGGAGAGGAGTGACAAAAGGAGAAAGCAGTCACTCCTTAGCTCTCATACACTCGTGTGATGATTTGGTGCAGATGATAATTTATTAACTTTATATGTCCAGCTGTTTGACATCCATAGCATGATATGAATGCTACAGGTCGGCATGGAAGCACGAACGCTGGATCTTTATCAAGAGCTAACATTTCATTTAAAAGCAACACAGTAATACAAATATGAGTTTAATTTGTAACGTGATTGAGTTTGTAGGTCAAACAACTCGTATCTAAAATGAATTTAACCCAATTTAGCATAACTAATATCATTTTAATCCATTTCAGGCGTGTAAAAAGCCCCAAAATTATTAAATTATTAAAAAACATATTTTTTTATCAACCAACAGACATGCATGCATATTCATCCTGTATACATACGTTACGAAAACAATGTCAAAGTGTGAAAAGAAAGAAAATGTCACGAGGACACACTAGCTATGTTTTTACTCCACGAACAAGAACAAGAAGATCTCAGCTGATGTTGTGTCCATCCATCAACTATGTCAAGCAAAAAATAGGGACCGAGCGACGGCTCATATCTTTAAAAAAACTGCTATGTCAAGTCACATGTATGTCAGTTTACTACTGTACTCACCTGCCTCCTCAAGGCGAGGCACCATTGTTGCCTGCATTTGAAATCCTGTAACAATATCTGATGTGGTTTTTATTACTTTTAATCACTTTTCTTGATTTTGATATGACTTGAAAAATAATGTCCACGATTATCAAAGCGGAATTTCAAGGAGCTTAACTGAAGTACGTGTACGATGAAGTCGCTTGTCGACATGCATTGGTTCTTCTTCCATTTTACTCTGTGCGGCTCTCTAGACGTCGTCTTTATAACGGAGCTGAATGATGGAGCTCAGGCTCTAATTAATGAGCAGCAGCCTGAGGGCTCTGCACCTCACTCATCCTATTAGCAATGCTGAGCCCATGATACAGAATCTCATTTGTCTCCAAGAGATTATTTCACCAGCAGAGCTAAAATAAGACCCTAATTCGGACAATGGCCTATTTCCTTGCTGGATAATAATGCTGCTGCTGCTGCTGCTGATTTTTATTTTTGTGTAAAATAAATGCGTGTCAGGACTCAGCCGCAGAGCAGCTACTTGCTCCAGAAAGCAAGAAAGGAAGGAATTTTTATTTGTCAGAGAAAATATTACATGTTTAAGAACATGGAAGACAAGTCATCCCAGGTGGAACATAAATGGGAGTAAAGATACGATTTTAGTTACGACTTTACTGCTTTAGTTCAGTTTTTAGGCCAAAGATATAAAAAAAAAACACAGACAGACACAAATATAGGTAAGGTTAGAATTTCCTTGTTTAAAAATAGTCCATAATAATTGTCAGTATTCATCCAACAATGTGATTTTAAAAAAAAATGTAGATTATATTTTTTTTAAAAAGTACATTTCATATCACGAAATCATATTCAGTATATGGCAAATATAGAATTGAGCAGCTATAAATGATATACAGTGGTACCTCTACTTACGAAATTAATTGGTTCCGGAAGAAATTACGTAAGTAGAAAATTATGTAAGTAGAGACACGTTTTCAGTGCAAATGCCCTAATCCGTTCCAAGCCCCCAAAAATTCAGACATAAATGTTTTATAAAGCATAAAAATGCATCAAAACATGTAACAAATACATGTTACGATTAGATTATTACACAATAAATGAGAGTTGTGCATAACGTAAAAAACAAAGAATAGAGTGAAGAAGAATAATGACGGTCATTTACCTTTTTAACTGCTGTCCCCATTGTTTTTTTCCATTGCGAATACGTACTCAAAAAGTTATTATATTTGCGCAAAACTATCAGAGTGTCGAATGCTGAAGACACTGCATAAGCACCGATCTAGCTCCACACAGAGGTGTAGTGGCATCCCTCTTAGCCAATGGGATGTCAGGAAGATGAAGATACTTAATAGGTAATAGCCAATGGCAGAGCAGCTATGACAATGTTGCGTTCAGGAACCTGTGGGAGATTTGATTATCAGCCGATACTGTGTTTTTACATTACGTAAGTCGAAATTTCTTTTGTAAGTAGTGGCAATATTTTCCTGCTGAGAAATTTCGTAAGTAGAAAATTTCATAAGTAGAGACATTCGTAAGTAGAGGTATCACTGTACACATAAAAACTCTGATACAACAACAATACTACAGAAACCCTGATAACGTGTCTGGTGTTTGTTTACTAGAAACTCGTTGATTGTATTGCTTAAAAAAATAACAAAAATTACATTTACTGCACAAGTTAAGAAGTTAAATGAACTTGACTTTATCACATTTACATTTCATCACATGATCATGAGGGTCAGCTCATAACACATCCACTTTAAGCCTGAACTCTGTTATACTGTACGTCATGACCTCCTGTACCTGAACTCTGTCCCTCTCTCCTGTCCGCCCCACACCTCCTCTTCTCCTTCGATCCTTCCTTACCCTCTCCTCCTCTCCTCTTCCTCCATCACCCCTCCTCCGACATCCTGTCCACTGTCTTCCTCCACCCTCTGTCCTCCGCCCTGTCCTCTCCTCTCTGTCCTCGTCCTCCTGCCTCCCTGTGAACGGCGGTGGCTGACAGTGACTTTGCATCCAAAATGAAAAACAGGCAGATGGGCTCGTCGGGTGGAATGAACATGACCAAGAGCACAAGCATCAGCGGCGACATGTGTAATCTGGAGAAGACGGACGGCAGCCAGTCGGACACGGCGGTCGGCACGGTAGGCACTGACGACAAGAAGAGGCGCTCCAGCATTGGTGCCAAAATGCAGGCCATGGTCGGCATGTCACGCAAGAGCCGGAGCACCTCCCAGCTCAGCCAAACAGGTAAGAACCGAGACCTCCTCACCTGTGTCCACACATGCATCTGCCCTGTGACCCGTCTGTGGGTTTACTTTGTTCCTATGCTGAATATCATTCTAACTCTGCTGCTCTGTCTCCTGCAGCATTCTTTATTTTCTATCTAGAAGGACTTTCGGCTCACGCCCTCTCCTCACATCTTTTCTTTTCTCTTTTAGGTGACAGCTGTCTTGGAAATCCTCTCCTACTTCTGTTCTAGCTCCCCTTTTTATTTCCTTTCCTTCTTATTCCTCCAGCAGATTCTGTTTTGTTTTATTCTTTTTTTTTTTTTTTTTCCAGGTCCAGTGCTGATCATTTATTGTTGCTTTGCTCATAATTTCATTTTGGAAAAATGTAATGCAGCTGCAGCAGCTTTGCTCTTCCTGCCACATAATGACCTTAGCCGGTCGTGTTGTCTTTACGATGATCTCCTGTCTGATTTCTCTGTGTAGAGCTGCCTGAAACTATGAGCGTCTTGAGAGTGTGTGCAAATGTGTTCAAATGCAATAAATGTGAAGTGGCGTGTCGTGCTGAGCAGCAGTATTTTTTTTTTGTCTGCAGCTGAAACCGTTTACATTTTGCTTCTGTGGACATTTTTCCTTATGCTTGTTTCTTTTAAAATGTGCCTGATAACCAGTTGAAGGTTTAAGCAGAGTAGAAGATGCAAGACTAGAAAAACAGTTTTTGCAGGTGGTTTGTGGAGCTGGGGGTCACTCTTTTAGAACACATTTCCGCTTTGCCGTGTGTGATATTGTGTGTGAGGTGAATCTCTAAGCATTCATCACCTATTCATTTTGTCTATTCAGACTTAAAGTGGTCAATAATGACTTCTACTCAGCGTCACTTTCTGTCAGGACGAGTGTGTGTCGATGAATGCAGAGACAGATGTATGATGAGGCATGTCGGCGTGCTCACGTGGCGCTGCGGGGCACCGCTGACTCGTGATTTCACTGGCACATGGAAAAATGCCTTATCTCTAAGGCGCTGACTTGAATTCTACTCATCAGTTACATCCATATGACAGTCAGCATGATAACCTTTCATATTTGGTTTAAGCAAATGTTCCCTGTAATTTATTTATTCATCGTGAAACTGGTACTCAGTGTTGATGATGTAGCTGAGCAGGAGGAGTCTTTGGAAGGACCAAAGTCAGCTGACCTGTGTTTCAGTTTTTATTTCAAGACCCCATTCGTATAGGACAGACTCTTTCCCCCATGCAAACGCTGCAGATCCTGAATCTCCTAGAGCTATTAATATTTTACTCAGTACATCTAAGTGCATCAGATGGAGCTGAGGAGAGAGTGCATACTTCTGCCTTCCAATATTTGAGAGCTGTTTTTGCACCAGTGCAAACACTGCCAGGCTGACTTTTGCCCTACTTTGCTTCATGCTATCTGAGAGGCTCGTCACCTGATGGTGAGCCACATTCAAATGGAAGATCGATTTTAAGCATAACAGTTTGTGAGCTTCTAAATGTTGACCAAGTGGACCATATAGAACACAGAAATGTGTTCTATATGGTCCACTTGGTCTGTGGTATAACCCACATAATTTTCCTGTCAGGATAAATGGGTGTGGGTTCTCAAGGGTTAAGCAATCCAACGCTCAAGGAGCAATCGCAATGACAATATTATCTATACAAAGTAGAACAAGCAGTAATAATGCTATCAAGGTTGTGTAGTGGTCACCACCCAGTTATTGCAGTCTACATGTCGAGTGTCCTTGAGAAAGATGCTGTGTCCTACATTGCTCCATATGTGTGTGTGTTGGTCCTGAAGAACAGGCTGCACCTTGCATGTCGGCCTTTGCAAGAATGAATGATTGAATGAATGATTGAATGATTGAATGAATGAATGCAGTTGTGTTGTGAAATACTTTGAATGGTCAGACTGAAACAGCTACTTAGTGAGGTCCATTTACTATCTGTCAGATTCCCTATCGGTCTACAGAACATTCATTCGTTCATTCATCTAGTTGAAGATAAGATGAAATATGTGTCATGGACGCTGCTGGAGCCTATCCCAGTGTGCTATGGGTGAGAGGGAGGGTACACTCCAGCTGTGTCGCCAGCGCATGGCAGGTCCCACAACAGAACATGTATTTGTGAAACTTATAGTACATTGTGTACTTCTTTTACTTTTAACCCAGGCCTTTCATTTCTTATATTATCACTTGTATAAATATGCAGGTCCGTTTCTTCAGGTGAACGATCTGAACGCGGTGATCAGTGGTGGCTACTGATCACGTCTGAATGAATTTTTGTCAAGTGCAATTTTGCTTAAGGCCCCATAGGATGATGTTTGGAATAAGTCCATAGATCCATAACAGGACCTGAATGCAAGAGGGCAGCACAGAGCAAATAATGCAGCAGAACAGAACATCTCCAACAGCCTCTGGTAAAAACATTAGAAAAGTTCCAGTGACTTAATCTGATTGGTGAAGCTCAAAAATAGAGGATGTAATTTAATGAGACAGTTTCACATGAAAGCACGGGAACCTCTGCCTTGATAAATGAGATTTCCAATTTATTACCTATAAAGCAACTACATTAATTATAAACTATTAACTAGTTAATTAACAGTGTGGTCACATGGTAACAGAAATATTTCATCCAGCACATGTTTAGCTTGGACTTGAAAAAGCATAAATAAATTAACATAGAAATCAATAATAAGCTCATGCACGTGTGTTTAGGAGCTTCATTGGTGTTACGCTGATCATCACCAGCAACCTGAAACATCCAGTTGATTATTTATCCTCCATTTTCCCAGCCGTCAGCAGTCCTGCGGCCCCTGGTACATTATGTTTTAGACTCAATAGAGTGGCTTATTCCCAGTCCCCCCCACCCCGACCAAACTGCTGCTCCACACGCTGACTCAGCAGAAAGCAAACAGCAACACTAAAGCCTTTTGAAAATCCATTTGTATGCATTTATCTGGGCATTGCTCCGGTATTTTATTCCTTGTGATTGGTGTCTGAGAAAGAGGCTTGTTTTCCCTCCACAATTCCAGAGTATCCCCCACCCCCCATATTTCCAAAATATGCTGCTAAAGATGTAAGCATTTTACAATCTTGATTTGCTGGTCCCAATTGCAGTTTAGAGTGAGTCATTAGTGGGTGAGGTACTCCTTAAGGTAGGTTTGATGTATTCTTGCAGCACACATTCCCTAGAAAAACACATTTTCAACATACCTTTACTTCTGTGTATCGGATCTCCTACCTTTAAGTTTGTGTTTGTAGGACATGAACAGCATTCTGGGTTCTTGTTCATGCAGACATGGCTCCGCAAGAGCATTCAACCTAACTTAAAATAAACCTCCCTCCTGTGATGCTTTGACCTTCTCCTCCATCCTGCAGGTTCAGACCGTGCTTCCTCTGTGGGTACTTGTAGCTTCTAACCAGCAGCATCTCTTCAGTCATTTGTCCTAGAAACATTCTACCCATGTCCTGACAGAAACATAATCAAGTGCAAGCTTGAGCCGGGCAGAAATAGAGGAAATAGTGCCTTAATAGATAAAACAGATAAGGCTACAGTGATATAGAAACAGGAAAATGATGGAAATACTGTGGAGAAGCGGGTGGAAATTAAGTATTCCAGCAGGGATTCTTGGGAATTTGTCCTACTTTCTACCTGGAAACTAAGAATAACTCCCCGGTCGCACCCAGTAACATTTCCTTAGTTGAAAATGTGTTAGAAAGAGAAGGATGAAGCTCTGACATTTACTCTGTTGGTGTAAACACACGATATGAAGGGATCAGAGGAGGCCCCTAGGTGTGAGAGTAAACTGTAAGCATGTCAAACATTTGTCTGTCTTTTGCCCGTCAAAAAAAAAAAATGTTTATCATACATGAAACTAGTTCTAGCTTTCTTTCCTCCTCCTCCTCCTCCTCCTCCATCTAGTCCACGTACTGACGTAGTTCTGGACCTCCAAAGTCTTCACACAGCCTGTTTTCTATGTGGTAAAATAGCTGAACTTTGAGCTTCTAGCCGAGGTAATTTATCTTGAGTTGAGTCGGCCGCCTATCTCAGCAGCTCCTCTGCTAGCTGAGGCTGCTAATTAATGTCCCGGGGGCCCGAAGCAGACATGCTGCTCTCAGGATGATGCATGAAAGGAAGGCAGCAGCGGCAGCAGCGGCAGCAGCAGCACAGGTGCAGGAGGCTGGGACACCGCAGCCCGCCGCGCGCCTCCTCAACCCGACTTATTCGTTCGTATCTCTATCATGAAATCCATTCTGTCTTTTACCTCGCTCTCATTTCACCTTTGCATTTCCATCAGCTCTGCATTCCCCCACCTGCTTCTCTCCAACTGTGTAACTTTATTTCTCTGGAGGAGCCTTGGATGCTAATCGGCCTGAGCTCTCAGATGAGCCTCAGCTGAGTGTGAAGTAATCTATGTGCTCTAAAAGGTGGAAAAACATGTGGAGATAGATTCTCCATGAAGTGAGAAACCAAAGTCCTGTTTCTTCCTGCTGTTCAGGCTGCTCCCTGAACACATCAGTACTCATTTTCATGGCTTATTAGATTAAAAGCAGATTCAGTACCAGTGACTGTTTAGTATCCACCGTACTATTGGCACGGTTCTTTGTTTAGTTTATGCAGCAGGTCATCAGACATCTGGACGTCCTGTAAGAGCAGACTGACTTCATTTTAATTCATGTACCTATGATGAAAAAGGTTAATTAACTGTTTGTTCGGGACTAAGATGACAATATGGTAAAAAAAAATTCACAAGCAATAATGATGATGAAAATGAGTTAAGACTAAAAATAGAGTTTCAAAACCAAAATCTCAGTTTCATTTCCTGCACTGCGATGGCTCAGATGAGACCTTTTGTCACGGTCGGCCTCGCCGTCTGGGAGGTGGAGCAGAAACAAGTCACATGGCTGAAATGATAACCTAACGTATGAAAAAAATAATGTGTCAACACCTTTTACGACTTAAACTAGACTAAAATACATTCTTTCTTTAACTGAAATAATGCCCAGACTCCTAGTTCACTAAAATATGACAACAAAACAGGATAGTGTCGAAGACAGGGAAATGACCTTTAAATACTCGCCGAGACACATATTTCATTTGGTCATTAGAATGTCCAAGACTCGGAAAGCAAGGAAGGAAGTTGGCAGTCATGACTAAATGTGATATGAATCAAACATGACCTCATCTGTCAATATTTCTGAAAGCCACAAAGCATTGCTCTGGATCCCAGACTCCAGACAGCTTTCATCATCTTTTGATTCGAAGTCACTGTGTACTTAAAACCTGCCATAGGATGGCATAGGAACCCAATTTTGCAGGGGTAAGGTTTGTGTTTCTATGGCAACAATGCACCTGAAGCAAAAATCACATAGGTCATCATAAAACAGGACAGTCTTGGGCTGTGTTTGGTTATTTTTATCATCTTAGGTGTTGCAGTGACATGAATGTGAAACAAGCACTAAAAACAAGTGTCTGCTAAATTCAGACTCATTTCTCCTCAAATATTTTTAGACAACAGTTTGGCCTTCTTTAGGTGTGTTCACCCTACGTAGGATTTAAATATTCACAAGTGAATTTTGCTGTATCTGAAGTGCTTTAGCGTCACTGATGACTTCATGTTTATTCACGAGTGTCTGTCGGTGGACTAACTATCCTGTTTTCACACCGAGAGGAGCACATGGTGTCTCTCAGAACCAATGTTCTTGTTTTGCAAATTCAGTTTTTATTTTTTAATGCCGTAATTATGCAGGAACATGATTTACTGATGTATTAATATGAACCCTTTTGGGGCTCTATGTACAGCAAGTCTGCAGGCGAGGGCGAGAGCCTCGGTGCAGCTGTACACAACATCCTCTTTACAATATCTATACTGTTAGCATTGTGATTAAATGCAGGATATTATTCTGTCATTTTCTATTTCGCAAAAACCAGGACGTTTGCTGGAGTCTGAGGCTTGGATTCATTTGAGAATACACTAGTAAAGCCATGCTTTACATTTCCTTGCATTTATGCCTCTGAACTAGACTGATAATATGTTTTCATTTTTGGGTTTTTAACTGTAGCTAATAATATCCCCTCCTGTTGGGATTGTTTTTGTCTTTAAATGGTGATAACTCTTCTCCGCAGCTGTCAGCTAAAGGGGAAGCTGATGACGTTCACTAAGATAAAAACCGCAGTTAGTTTAGTCATGGAGTTTCAGCATGATGTTTCTGCTCCTCATAGAAGTGGTCAAAAGTATTATTGCTTCCTCTTTCAGTGTGACACGTACTTGTTTGACACATTTGTGTTGCAATATTCACATGCCAGTTTTTACAAATTATTGTTGTGGCTGTAAGACAGAAATAAATCAGCTGGAATGATGTCAGTGGTGGTTTTCATCATTTGTTTGTACAGATAGACAAATCTTTGCCACATTAGGCCTCTGTTCTCTCTGTTCATCTGTTCTACCTTCAGTGTTTGCACCACTAAATGGGGCACACTCGCCAGAGGACAGAACCTCCTGCCTGTCACGTTTCAAACAGCCCTGTCTCGGTTCACACCTTTCTCTGACTCTGTCAAGGGAAAGGTGTGAAGAGGATGGCAGGACATAGAGTGTGATCATGTATCGGCGTGAAGTCTTTAATTATGGATGAAACTTAAGCTGTTATATTATCTAGAAATATTTGTTGGGCTAGCTGCACGGTTTAGTTTAGGTCTTGGTGCACTATTTCAAGTGCAAAATGGTCAGAAATCAGAAATTAAAATCGTTTCAATCCAGTCCAGTCTTGAACAAAAGCCCCAAATCCCCTAAATCAAAAAAAAAAAAAAAACCACATTTTTATTAACCAATATACCCGCAGACTTTACCTGTGTATAATTAACAATATATAAGTAAAGTCAACAATGATAAAGCATGAAAAGAAAAGTAAAAGTCAGAAGAACACACGAGGTACATCGTTACTTGATGTTGTATCCATCCGCCAACTAGCCGTGGCGTCTCAAATCACGACTCATATCTCTGATTTTCACTTGAATGTCCGACAAAAAATCTGGACAGAACGACGGCTCGTATCTAAAGTAAGTCGTATGTGGAGGTTCTACTGTGTGTTCCAGCGACTCATCAGTGAAGACAGCAGGACAGCTAGCAAACCAATTCAGAATCCTAATGAATATAAAAATTGCTTTATGTGCATTTGATGTGCATGTAGGTAACTGCTAAGCTAACACGCTCTTCCTAACATTTTTAACAGGTGATATTTTGATATTTATGTAAGGTCGGTACTATTATTTAATTGTAAACCAAACACAAAAACAATTAAATGTAGATTTCGTGGTCCAAACTCAAAGATGATTTCCCAGCTCCTTTGGTAACGTCCTTCCTGCTCCTCATATTCCAGCCAGATGAGGGGAAACGGGACTTGTAGACGGGACTGGGCTGCATCAAGGCTGGCAGCTGGGAATGTAAACGGAGATGGCGTGTTTCTCTACCTGTGTGCATGTGCTGGCGTGTTTGCCTTTGCCCGTTCATGTGAGTGCCGGGTTAGAGCCCTCCATTAGGCTGTGTTTACAGTGTGTAGGACCAGAGCTGCTCTCTGACGCTCGGCCCTCTGGGGCCCATTAATCAGGAAGTCGTCCAGAGGCTCCGGCCACTGATCTGTGCCGCCTACCAGAGACGCCTGCTTACTTATGACTTCTGGGATATTACGCTGTGTTGTTGTAGTGGAATCAGCCAGATTTTCAAGATTCCTTCCCTCTGAGGTGGTTGGGATTTCTAGTGGTGCAGTCACAGTGGAGTTGGTTCGTCACAGCTTGGAATGAAACCAAATACGTTGCACAGTTTCCACATCTTCTTGTCACCCTGCTGTAATCGTTTGTTGGTAAATCAGTTTTTTGTCCTAAAGCAGACCAGAAGAAGACCGTCTGAGAAAAACTTCCCAGTTGATTTGTCAGCCATATTGTCTATTTTTTGGACGAAATTTCTTCCACAGAGAAAAGTTCAACGTACAACTGGAAACGGTCTCACACTTGAAGAGTTTCCTTGTGTCCTACTTGTCTTCAGGCAGAATTGTGAACTCTATAAATGGGCTTTTAATTTGTTAGAGATGTTGACTGTCATTATGGAAAATACGAGTTTCTTTGTGACCTCATGTGAGGCACAGAAGCCCTTAAACTCAGATAGATGCGCTTCATCGAAAAGATTTGCAAATGTAATTAACCTGCTTTCCTGTTGCTGGTTTCTTGTGTCAGGTGTTCACAACACAGTGACAAATGTAAAGATGTCTCTTCCCTCCCAGCTGTCTTTGTGCAGTGGGTGAACGTATAAAAATAAAGCGTAGCAGCACGTGCCGAATGTGTGTTCATCACATGCTCATTGACGCATTTTACTGAAATTTCAGACAGAGCTGTGATTATTTTTGCCATGCAAGTGTATTGTTAACGTTGCTGTTTGCTTTTGTGTCATTTCACAGAATCAAACAAGTTCATCCAATAATAAGTATGGTTTTGACAAAGAAGCAGCTGGCAGAGGTTTTTGATCCATCATGGAATGGCTCACATTCATTAACCTTAAAGTCCTCAGTGTTGTATTATTTAGCTCAAAAAGCCTTCGACGTCCTGCACATGTAAACCAGGTGATGAGTGATGAGAGTCAGGGGGTCTGAAAACTAACAATTATTATAATTACGTTTGTCGAGGCACCTCCTACACTGTTTGTCTCGCTGAACAGGAAAAGATGTTCAGGTTTCTGTTTATCTGAGAGAAAAGTAATGAAAAGTCTTCAGTTCACAACCCTGATCTGAAACAAAGTTTTGAAATATAAATGGGCACGGAACGTAATCACGTTTCCATCCATGAGGACACGTGGCAGCATCCGCTTTAAGATCAAATACGCTTTTTCAAAGGTCATATTTTCCAGAACTTCCTGTTAGCTTTAACTCAGTCTGAACTGGAGCGATGATTGTGACTTCCTTATCCCAGGGGGGGGGTCGACGCTGCTCGGTAGTCTGAAAACCAGCAGAATCATCCCAGAGAGGATGAGCTCCTATAACTAAACCATGTTGCAAATTCATGAAAATAAAGGGGATATGTGGGTCAACAGGTGCTCTAACTTGTGTCCTCTTGCAAAAAAAAAAAAAGAATCTTTAATTAATTCTGACCCAGTTGGCCGTATCCTCTCGTAACCAAGTGTTCTTGTTCCTCTTGTAAATGTGAAGTGTTGTTTTTGGCTGTGCTGACCCAGTTGAAACCTGCATCTTGACGTCTGAGCTTCTGTCTTTAGTGCATGACACCAAAGGGAGCCGGACGCATTGATATCGGTGCACAGACATACTGTAAAAGAAATTTTCTGTGCCTCTTCTGGCAAAAGCATATTTAGACTAAAAAAAAAAAAATGTGGTTTGTTCTCTGGCAATGTGTCAAAGCAGCAGAGTTTAACAAAAGCTGCACACGTGACAGAAAGCAGATGGACTGAAGTTTAGTTTAAAGCCATACGTTTCTATATGTGTTTCCCTCACGTGCTACACCACACAGATTAATGAGACTCCCAGAGACCACCTATGAGGAACTATTTTCTCTTATCGCCTCTTGCGTTCTTTCTGAATCTCGGTGCTTAAGCCGGCCTTCTATCAACAGACGATAAAAAAAAAAATACACTCAAAAAGTTTCATATTTGGTTTTGGTTGACCATAATTAAAACAAAGAGCTTTTTTTAATTGTTGTAGTTTGGTTTCGGATTGAAAAACCTAGAAGCAGTGAGAGGAGAATAGAACGGGAGGTTTTCGGTGCATGTGAATATAATCATCTACGTGATTTCTCATTTTCAGAAACTATGAAAAGACAAGAAAAAGGGAAAAACTTGGATTTGTTCCCACACAGCTGGCGTATAGCTGAAAAATGAAGTAGCAGAGTTTGGCACGTGAACTTTTAGTGATCGCCATGTGGTTGAGGCCGCCTCACTGGGTGGGGTGGGGGGGGGAAGCGGGGCTGTTGGCAGACGTAATGACAGCTTGTTTTCACTGGCCTCTGTGGATAAGATGGGGGAGAGGAGAATGGATGGAACAGGGATGTGGAGAAAAGGAAAATAGCAGTAATGAGTAGCACAAAAGAAACAAAGCAGCATAGGAGGGACAGAACGGAGAGAGCGAATAATAGGACATCAGTTTAAAAAAAAATGAGCTGGGAGGGGGGGGGGGGGGGGGCTCAGTGTCTCTGTAGAGCTTGTTCATCCACAGCTGAGGTGCGCCTGAGCAGCCTCGCTCCCTGATTGGCTGAGGTTGCTGCAGCTCTCTGCCTTCCCCCCCACCCCTGAAGAAAGAGGTGCAGCAGCAGAGACGTCAGACCCAGACAGCACAAGACTCTGCTGCTGAAGCAACGTTTTCATGTCCCTCCTCCTAAGATGCAGCCTTCAGAACATCCTGGAACAGACTAGATGATAACGCTGACGCGACGGCGCTTTAGCCATCAGGCAAAGAAATCTGTCAAGCAGATTTAAAATTGATTTAGAAACCTTGACCGGTACGACCTAGGAAAAGCTGAGTTGTAGCTCCTTTTTGATTCTCCGCATTGAGAAGGACGACTGGCGGTAAACATGGGCAGGCAGGGCCACGATACCTCCGCTGCAGCTCCAGGGATGCGTATCCAGCGCTCCCAGAGCAAGATGAGCCTGTCTGCATCCTTTGAAGCTCTGGCTGTTTATTTCCCCTGCATGAACTCCTTCGATGAGGAGGACGGAGGTAAGAGGACATCCAGGTCAGAGAGGGAGGGGAGACGGATGGGGGGGGGGGGCGTCAATGGGAAGATGTAGACGCCGGCATGTAGAAAGATGCAAATAATTTCAGTAATGCAAGATATTGAGTTTAGTACTTTTTTTTTTTTTTTTTTTTTAATGTTGACTTTATTTATAAAGAGAAATAGAAATAGCTTCTTAAAAAAGAAGTGTTCCTCTTGGTTTCATCACACATTCTGCTGTCACACCTCCACCAGTGGCTCCACTCTGGTGAGGCTGATACTGGAGCGCAGTGACCTGGTAGCGAGCCAGTCCGTCCAGCTTTCAGGTCACCGCCGCTTCATGCCTGACAGACACACTAGAAAGAGCTACACTCTCCAACCAGTTGATAAGTGTGACACATCCACTCCAGTCTGTGTTCTCTTTACTGCAATTCAGGAAATACAAATATACGATTGACATGTATGTAGACTTTTCTATCCCATGATGCATTCCTGTATCAGTCTGTTACAGTTTGTGTTGAGAATATCTGGATCATTCATCTACAGGATGTCACAATTAAGAATTATTGTCACCTTGAAACATTTTACACCATTGTACATTTTCCTTGAACTGTATGGATACAATCCTCTTGGCCGCTGATTGGCAGCGGAGCTGTTTGCGCTGCAGACGTCAGAGACGACCTCTGAGTCGTCCTCGCCTATTGAAACGAGTGGAGAGCAGAATGAGGAGGTGGACGCCGGCTGAATTACTCAGATTTCAAGGCTGAAGGGCTTCATGTCTGCGTGAGATAGGACACAGAGGGCCGTATCTCTTCTCCTCAGTCCCCCCTGTTGATGAGAGGAGACTAGAAAAGGGAGGGAGACTGAGGACAGCGGGCCCCGCTAAGGGTTCCTGGTATGGGAATGTTGTAATCTAGACATGATTCATCTGTTAAGACCATGGAATTATTAAGTGAAAGCTATATCAGGTCAAGGGATAACTGGATGTTACATCAATGTGCACTCGGGGTTTGCAAACGATGAGCTGACGGCAGCTCAGTTATTACATTCATACGGCTTTGCAGTGATTATCTGACCTGTGGGAAATAACAGGCTGCCTTCATTGCACAGTCCTTTCATTACATATTTGAGAAAGTAATTGAATATCTGTAATATTTGCATCAGCGTTTATCAATAGACCTACCAATGATTGGGCTGTGTTAAAGCCAGGCATAATTTCATTTCATTATTGATCATTTCAGATGCCAGCAATCCACTTTAGCAGCTAATGGATGATCAGGATGCATTCACTGCTTCTGTGTGAACGGTGGAAGTGATGCAGGGTTTACAGGTGTGTGTGTGTGTGTGTGTGTGTGTGTGTGTGTGTGTGTGTGTGTGTGTGTGTGTGTGTGTGTGTGTGTGTGTGTGTGTGTGTGTGTGTGTGTGTGTGTGTGTGTGTGTGTGTGTCTGGGACTGCAGGAATCAGTCAGCCGTCTGCTTGGATCAGATGGGATGGGAGGCAGACGCTGGATGTTTGCAGGTAGAGCATCTACCTCCCCCCGCGGGCAGGCAACAGGACAGGCTAGAGGAAGGACGTGTTGTTCTGGTCAAGTTAGACATTTGGTTATATTGTGTTTGCTGCTGCCCAATTAAGTGACTCTGATTGGTTGTTGCAGTGAAAATCGATTTTTATTTATTTTTTTTGTCTCCAAGCTAATGAAAGCGTTTATTGCAGTAATAATCTAGACCAAAGCCTTGCTGACACTCTCCATCGCTCCATCTCCACCTCTCTCCACCTCTCCTTCTTTTGCTACGTCGTGCAGAAGCGGGAGGTAAGAAGTTGCGCAGCACCATCCAGAGGAGCACGGAGACGGGCCTGGCGGTGGAGATGAGGAGCAGAATGACTCGGCAGACCAGCCGCGAGTCGACAGACGGCAGCATGAACAGCTACAGCTCCGAGGGAAAGTAAGAACACAAAGACTCTCAAAGACAAATCAGACTGGGAGCAGTTTGGTTTGACTCCAGTACTCATACTGGGCTCCGGTCCCCCAAGACCTCATGGCCTTTAATAGCTCGCCCCACTGTTGCCTCGCCATCATGAACTTTCTCCATGGTAACCAGTGTGTCTTTGTTTCAGTCTCATCTTCCCAGGGGTGAGGCTGTCCTCAGACGCGCAGTTCAGTGACTTTCTGGATGGTCTTGGCCCCGCCCAGCTGGTTGGACGACAGACGTTGGCGACTCCACCGATGGGTGAGAGACACCAGAATCCCTTTACAACACTGCTTCTCAATTGTTCTCTGTTGATTACAGTTAATGGGACACTACATATACTTCTGGAAGCACCACTGCCTCCTACAGTAGTGGATGTGCAATTACACTCTATTCTAGCACGGCAATGAAAAAACAAACAGTAGTTTCACCGTGTACGATCCCAAATATTTGAGAAGCACTGCTTTGCACCAAATAGTTTCATGATAGCTCAGTAATACCTGATATAGAATTCATGAAGCGTACATGGTCTTTTACCCTAAGATAATATAAAATGTAAATACTTGCTATACATTTATAGAAGACTTATTTCTGTTGTTTTTGTTCGTCAGGTGACATCCAGATCGGTATGGTGGAGAAGAAAGGAGCGCTGGAGGTGGAGGTTATCAGAGCCCGTGGCCTTGTGGGAAAACCAGGTTCCAAGGCACTGCCAGGTAATTCAGGCCGTTACACTTATGATCACAGGTGATGATTACACTAAAAGTAAGGAAAAGCATGAGATTTAAAGGTCACCTTGTCACCTGTCTTCGCAGCACCCTATGTTAAGGTCTACCTTTTGGAGAACGGAGTCTGCATAGCCAAAAAGAAAACAAAAGTAGCAAGAAAAACCTTGGATCCTCTTTACCAGCAGCAACTGCCGTTTGAGGAGAGTCCAGGAGGGAAGGTTTTACAGGTCAGACTCAGGCTTCCGAAAAGAGTCTCATTTTTCGTCTGGACTCATCCATTAGATTTATAAATTTGTGTTCTTTCCTGCAGGTTATTGTCTGGGGCGACTATGGACGTATGGACCATAAATCTTTCATGGGAGCAGTTCAGATACTGTTAGATGAGCTGGACCTGTCCAACATGGTGATTGGCTGGTTCAAGCTCTTTCCTCCTTCCTCATTGGTGGACCCTACTCTGGCCCCACTGACAAGAAGAGCTTCCCAATCCTCACTGGACAGTTTCTCTCGATCATAGCAGCGTGTGGACTGATAGCGTTGTTGTAGCAGCCCGTGTTGCGATTACAGGTCACGCCCCCTGGTTACACTGCATGCTTGATGTTGTGTCTTCTGAGCCTGTTTCTGGGGGTGCAATCGTGGTCCTGTGTTTTAAGCAAAAACATCGCACACATTGTGCACGTGGCGAAGCGTGTTGCAAGCGCCTGGCGGCCGGGATTGCCGGGTGTTGATGTTATTGTTTTGGAGGAAGCTGGAATGAACTCCTTAGCACGAGGAATCCGTCAATTCCAGGTTTTCATCCTGTTCGAAGCCATGGGGGTCAGTACTGGGAACCTCTAAACCAGTTCCACAGGAACCCTTTTCGAATGAAAAATAAATGTTCTGCTTTTGACTATTTTCTTTTGTTTTAATTTGGGTTTTTTTTTTCTTTTAATGTCAATGTACTTGTGTCTGAAGGGGTGACAGTGTTTCTAGCCAGATGCTTGGTCACGCCACGCCAACAGACCTAGCTGTGTAGATGGAGTTTTGGAGACCGTCACTTTGGGCGAGGTGTGTCCCAGCTTGTATCCGCACTCCCCCAAACCCTAAAAGAAACCCCTGCATACTTTAGGTTTTTGTGCTGAATCAAACTGTCCTGGTAAATAACTAGAAGTCCTTAAGAAGAGGCTATATAGAAGTGGCTACTATCAACACTCCAGAATATACAGTAATAATTTAAACCCCATGAAAAGATGTACAATCTACCATTGTTCTTTCTCTGTTGATATATTGTATGAAAATTAAATGAGAAAATATTTTTTTCCTTTTTAGTTCATTTGCATGGACACAAATTTAGCTGAATTAAAAAAAAAAAAAAGGAAATTATTTTCTTGAGGCTGCAACTTGCAAAAAAAGATGAAGAAAAACAAATAAAACAGATCAGCCATTTTCAACAATTTATATTATTTTTAAAGATAAATTTCACTAGTGCATGGTTTTCAAGGGGAGTGAATGCAACATCGTGATTGAAAAAAAAAAAAATATATATATGGTTTCTCATTCTTTAGGCCATTCATGAGTCTGTGGCTCACAGACATGCAGAAAAGGGAAACTTTAAAGAAAACCTTTGGAGATATTTAACAGAAAATGTTTATGTAACAAAAAGTGATAATGAAAATCAATGTAAATGATTTGTTTCATTGAAAAAGGCTCACACCATTTAAAGATGAACATTATGTGCAAATTGTACATGTTTCTCTTTTTCGTTCTCGTCCCAGGGTATTTCTCATTGGATTCATTACTACCATCGTTCAGTCCCCTGATATTGTCCAGATTTCAGGACTATTGGTTATTTTACAGTTCTGTATTGTTTCAGTATGTAATTTTATTTTACATTTGATTTGTTTAACAAGCATGTTGAAAAGCATTTCCTGCAACATGGCTTGGGCACACCTTACAGTAACTCAGCATGTTTTGATAAAGACGATATTTGGAATTTTTGCAGTTTCTTGTACAGTGCATGTCAACTTCATGAATTTTCTCCCTCACCTTAAATTGAGCTCTACTACAAATTAGTTCTTGGTCTTCCGTGGCCACTTATTGAAGTTTTGACAAAAAAAAACATTCCACCCCCAAGGTCATGTTTTCTTTCAGGTTTTTGAGAAAAAAAAGTAACAAGGAAAATATTTTATATTTAATTGAGGTTGACGAAACAGTTGTGATTGCAAGTGTATTTTATTTCAGTATTGTTGACGAACATGCAAAAATAATCTGTATTGGTACAGCAAGAGGTCTATACCTAATCAAGAGACAGTGAACGTGCAAAGAGGTGTATTCTGCTGTGGTTAATGTTACTGGCACTGTTTGTGAAGGTGAGCTGATCACAAGTTCAAACAACAAGGGATTTTTTTTTTCTTCTTGTTTTAATGAAAATGAAATTAATTTACTATATTTTTGTTAGTTTTATTTAAAGCCAAGACCAGTTTATTTTTTATTTTCTATTTTTAGTAATTATAAATACTTCTCATATCTGGGAAGTAGAAGAATCTTACAGTTGCAGTATGTCTGAATGAAAATGAAGTGAGGCATTATTCCTTTTCCATACAATTACAACACATTTCCAAGAAAAGCTTGTTGTTGGAACAAGTTACACTATATTTTCATTTTCACTGTACATACCTTTAGATGTCACAATTTGAATATACAGATTACATGAATAGACTGACACTCTGGAAGAGGAATTATGCCTCACATGATGACAAAGACATATGTTATATATCCTTTTGAATGCCTTTTAATTTTCTCTTTTTGGTGCAATGTGTTAATGCCAAGGCTATGTCTTGGTAAAGTATGGTTGAGTACAGAGATTTATGTAAGTTATTTTTCAAATTAAAAATAAAAAATTGATATTACACTGATGCCAAGTTGTTGGGTGATATATACACACACACACACACACACACACACACACACACACACACATAAACACACACACAAGTTTACATTTTTCTTCATAGAAATTGCAGCGAGAACATTTTATTTTGAAATCCAGACTTGTTAGATATACATTTTCAACAGAAACTGTAAACTCGTGTCAAATTTGTGGTAAGAATCAGGAACGCACATAAATGTTTACATCCTGCATTTCCCATAATGCAACAAATTGAACCTATGGATCTCCACAAGGGAATACAGACGATAAGATGTGTGATTACACAGGGACAGCATGAAGCCATTAAACATATTATTTGCTTTAAAACACAGTCCATCTCTTCTTCAGTGGTTCAGAGGAATGCAGCAACAGTGTTTACGTCCCACCTCCATAAGAAAATGGCCATTTTGAGTGAATTGTTCACTTAATGCTGATCTGGTGATAACACCAGTTTACTAGAATTCTAAAATACTCTCAGAATATGGTCTCGTATTAATCCTTTGTTTGCTTCTGCTTTTGGTTTAAAATAGGGATGACTTATAAATGACTGACGATCACCAGAGGACTTCCTGTTTATGCCACATATAAGGAGTCAGTAAACTACAAACATAAGCAGGAGTGTCAAGATTTACATGGCAGATTTCCTCTCTGTTCTTAAGATTTAAATCATTTTAAATTTAGTCAGATTTGGCATACTGAGCATCTAATTTTGCATATTTTGTTCACCCAAACACTATTTCCTTCGGTTTCTCATTGCTGCCTGATCCAGGATGCTTCTCTCGTGGACGTCACGACGACAGAACATCAAGGATATCTGTAATCTGTCTGTGGATATTTTCATAACTGGTAGAAAGGATGGCTTTCAACAAACTCTCCTCCTCCTCCTCACCTGCAGTTTGTTCAGCCTCTCCCTCAGCTCGCTGCTCCTCCTGTACCTCCTCTTCACACAGAACTATGAGCCAGCGGTGGCCGGAGGGATTGTCGGCTGCTTCTGGGTGCTTCTGACAGTCGGCCTCATCCTGTCAAAGAGAGTAAGATGCTTAGGGACTCTCTTTACTTTCTCCATTTTTATGAAGAAGAGTCGGAATCTGCTCCTCGCTGCTGGAACCAGTTTAGTGGTTCTTAGAAATATGCGTAACACCTTGGAGAACCTCACAGGTCTGGGCAGAAGCATGATCTGCAACCTGAATGCAAAAAAAGCTGCTATCGTCGCACCATTCAGAACCTACGTGGAGATGCTGCGGTGGGTGGGAAACATGCTCAAAGGCATTAAAGATTTCGGGGTTTTGAACATCGACTCCCAGCTCAAGATTTCGCCCAGACTGGAATCGGAACAATTGAGAGTGAAACTCGTTGAAGCGGAGCAGAAGCTGAATGAAACTGTGAGGTTTGTCCAGGCCCTCATGAACACGGTCTCCTCTGTGACCGACAGGATGCTCCCCGCCATCGGCTTCCTCCTGCTCATGATGTTCACCCTGGTGCACATAAAACGATTCCGCAAGGACATGAAATACAAAAACATCTTCATCAGCAGCAACTTTGTTTGTTTCGACAAGAAGCAGGAAGTGGATGGAAAGCCACACGTCCTCCCCCTCACGCCGAAGGAGGAGAAACTGTACCCCTCCGTACCCTCCGTACGACCCACCACCGGCGAGGGGAGGGCCATCCTGAAGTTTAGCGTTCCAGTTGTGTCCCATGTTGTAGTCTGGGTCTTGTTTATAACTGTGGATGCCTTGTTGTATTGTTTCATTGATATTGTGACGGTGAAGCTGTCAGAGCTGGAACCGCTACACATCCCAGTGTTGATGAGCATTTATGTAAGTATGCTGATGACCACGTTTCTTCAACTCCAGTTTAGATGTCAAACATCCACTGAACACACGTGATCCCTTTATCTTCTCAGGAGAAGGCGGCCGTCATAGGTATACCATTCAGTGAGGAAACCCAACAAAGAGACTTTTCCTACAACATGAACCTGTTTGAAAAGGAGTGTCTCCCCAAACCCGAGCTGCTGCTTCATAACTCCATCGTTCCTCTGGTTTCCATCCTGATCCTCCTCATCCTCATGGCTCTGATGGCTGCAAAAACAACCCAGTTGAGGATCCTGGTCTGTGAGCGATTCTTCTCCACCGCGGCAGACGCCAGAGTGGAATACCTGCACGCCAAAATCCTAAGGAAGAGGTTAAAAAAGAGGACATGCCAGCTCCCATCATTCTATATAAAGGTATGCATTACTTGTCATTAGTTGTGTTTGTAAATCTCCATGTATATAATTGTGAAATCTTAGTTTTGTTTTCTATTTTCAGCCATCTTTTTGGTGCCCTCTGCTCTTCAGGCCCAAACAAGATCCACAAGCTGTGTGAAGATGTTAGTTCTCAGGATAAGAAAGATAAGTGCTGTGAAAGACATGGTCCTCTGGAAGAAAGGGTCTCTGCAGCGTCAGACGAGGTCCAGTGACTTCAGTCAACCTCAACGCACTGAAATCCAGGCAAGACTTTTTTCAAGTCTGCTAGTATTTTGACATTGGGATGAATTTTTCAGTAAATATGCTAAATATATCAGTTCAAATATTTCAGTAAATATGCTAAATATATCAGTTCAAATATTTCAGTAAATATGCTAAATATATCAGGTTAAATTAATAAAACACTATAACTCCACCAATATTTATATTGGTGGAGTTAATTGTTTCTGAATCAATAAGTATGTGTTATTTCAAGTAAATATTTATATACTGTATATTGATTTTTTTCTATTTTTTTATTGAATCAATGTCCTTCCAATTTACATTACTACTGTTTTATGTATATTTTTTTGCATGTAAAAAAATTCAATTTTATGTGGTTCATTTTTGGTTCAATAGCTCTGATGCGTGTCCTCCATCTTAAACGTGCTTCAGGTTACACACTTTAATTCATTTAAAGCTGGTTGTAAACCACAATAAGAAAGATTACATGTACGCATCCTTGTGTGTGTGTGTGTGTGTGTGTGTGTGTACAATATGCGTGTGTTACTGTGATTTTGTTTATTTGTACTGTATAAACTGTATAAATCCTTTCTCTTTTGCATCTGATGGGTTATTTCTAACACTGGACGTTTGCATCTCTACCACTACCCTCCATCTCTTTTCTCTTCCTGTGCCGTCGTCACTCATCATGATGCTGTGGTTAAAATAGGCACGTTGTGTAATGGGTCAGTGTGTCAATTGACAGTAATGATAACCGCCAGGAGCAGTTCGTAGATTCTGCCCTTCCACATTAATAATAGCCAACCAATTACAGACCATAAATCCGGAGTTTAGAATTCATTTCAGTTTAGCCTTGATGAGCACTCCACAGCCGAACGTTTAATTAGACTTTACACACACATTACATCATGTCCGTTACATAACAATGCAAATGACAGGATATATGATGAATCAACCCCAAATTGTGAGCATGGCACATGAGAAAACAGGATATCTATGTGTGTTTGGAATTGATCAACGCTGTAAGAAAGCCCATAATAATTCCAGGCTTGTTGGAAGCATCGAACCATTTGTTTCATAATTCATGTCTCACAGTTGACAGCTGTAGATGCATGATGGAGGCCATGGATTATAATAGAATACCAAACGGCTCCTAATAAGCATCCATCCTTCACGTGTAATGCTCCCTCCATATTAGTCTCACATCGACTTAAATTGATCGTGAAGAACCTGATTAAAAGTGTTATTGAATAGTGAAAGAGTTCACATTTAACTATCGCGCACAACAGCAGAGGATTCATGAGCGTCTCTGTATTGTTACATATTATGCAACAGCTACAGGGCGAACTGTGATATATTGTGATTATGTCATTCCTGGGGGGCGTTGTCTGGTTCAGCACAGCTTTAAATTAGTGTCTCCCTTGATGTTATACAATCAGCTTCCAAGAATGAATGAATGAATGAATGTAAGGTAATAAAGGCATCGACCCATGTCTACATGTTGCAATGTTTGGCTTTGACTCAGCAAAACAATTCCTTTCTAATAGTGAAATGATGTTGATTCACTATTTAATGTGAAATATCCCTTCTTCATGTAAAAGCTGAATCGTCATTCGTCGTCTCAGGAGTCAGAAGGGCAGATCACACTCTTCCTGCCTCACGCCATGCCCTCCGCTGCATGAGGAAAAAAGGAAGGAAGTGGTGAACCTCAAGGATGTGCAAGCCTTCTGTGACTCGCACGCTGCAGCTGACCCGTGTGGCAACCCGATAAGCTCACATTATGTCTCAGTTGGCCCTGTGGCACAATCCCGTGCCAGCATGCCCGTCCAATAGGACGCTGCCACATGATGCTCAGCGACAGCCACAGAGCCGCTAACATGGGAGGAGATGAATGCAGTCCATATATGGGCACGGACAAAGTGAATATGATAATGTACAATCCTGCTGAATATGCATAAACGGTCAATCTGGGTCGGCAAAGTTAATATTAATACATTTAAGTAAATGTATTTTAATACACTTATCTTCAAAGGGAAGGGTCAGAAACATCCATCCTTGTAACCAATGGTAACAAATATTTATGTATAATGAGATGGAAATTATATAACGGCCACTCATGTTCATGAGTAAAGTCAGCTTTATTGAAGGAATAATAAGGTCCAAAGTTATGTGTGATTTCTTTACGTGTAAATGAGACCATGCACGCATATAATTTTCATGCTTGTTATTAGATTGATAGAAATTAATAATAAACTTCATGCTTGTGAGAATGAATATAATTCTTGCAAATGTTAACTTGTGATGGTGGAAACTGTGAGGCAGTACTCGGCTGCTTTGGCTTTGGCTTTGGTGGTCGCGACACGTGGCTGGAGATTCATAGCGTCTTTCCTGCTCCCAGTCAGACGTTCAGAGAGAAACGACTTTTCCTTCGTAGGGCTTCCTGACCACAGCCGTAGGTTTCCCCACCTGCAGGCCAGACACAAAGCACAAGAAAAGCTCAAATGAACTGCGTTTGAAGGATTTCCATCAGAATGTAGGCGCTTTTAAATGAAGCATGAATATTCATTGCAGCCTTGTATGTAATTTTATTTATGCTGATTTTATCAAGAAAAAAACTTTATTTAATACTTCCCTACACTCAATTCAGGGATTGAATGATGCTTTATCTATTGTATTATGAAATAAGAATGTAGTCTTTTAAATATATATTTACACTAGCAGGTATTTTCCATCGATGAAGATATTGCTATTACATATAGTTTAGTTTTCCTTTCATTTTTATAATTTCAAAGTCACCTTTTAATTAAAACATCTTTTGGTAAATTGTCAGAGTTCATGCCAAGGATCACATATTAATATGGTGGTGACTCTTCAGACCAGACATTATTTTAATGACTTTAATATGAAACGTTGGATCTGACCAACCTGCTCCCGTTGCTTTATTCTCTTGTAAACGTATTCAGAGTAGGGCTGTCTGTGGATGAATTTTCCGTGTCCTGGTGACACGTTCAGTTTTCCCTCCTCATAGACAACTTTTCCTCTGGAGATGGTTACGGCCGCGACGCCGTGACACTCCATGCCTTCAAAGATGTTGTAGTCCACAGCCTGGTGGTGGGTCTTCGCTGAGATCTTCCTACGCAGACCCAAAGACAGAGAGAGACGGTTTCTACCTAGACCTCTTCATCACATGTAATCACTTCCACCAAGCTGAAAAAGGAAAACGAGCCTGCTGTGAAACCTCTATGCATCTCACTCAAACTGACTGGATCAAAATGTACCAACACACATAGAATAAGCAGTAACATTGAATTTTATATCTCACGTGATGCTCTCCTGGAGAGACTGGACTGGATGTTAGATGAAAATGAGGTTTGATGAACAAGATGCAAACAGGGATCACTAAACACGTACTGCAAAGAAACGTTTCCTGAAATGTTTTATGAATGATTGACCTAAAAGTGTTCATAAAAATCCAACGTATGGTTCCAGATTTGCTACAAATGCATAATGAAATACTATTTATTATCATAATTAACATTATCTATAGATATGACACATTTCTAACGTTAATCAAATATTGTTGCGCAAGTACAGGTATTTATTTTCAAGAATCTTAAATCCTCTTGTTCTTTTCTTCACTGCTTCATATGTCAGCTGTAGCTTCAGATGTCATGGCATATTAACAACACACACACACACACACACACACACACACACACACACACACACACACACGCCTCGATGCATCATTCCCTGATTTGTAACACAAACAGCTCACGGAAATGATAGGAGACAGATTTACCACAACATTATACTAGTGATGTGGATTATTAGACAAAATATTTGCACAAGATACAAAATATATAGAGTGGGGTAGTTTGATTTGTAATTAAAGTGACAGTAAATCCACAAAGCAGGATCTAGTGGATACACTCTAACCTTTGATGCTAACTCGATGTGTTTGCTGTTTGAATAGGAAACAAAAATGAGTTACTGGCTGTTAACCAAAATAACAAGCTGAAAGACTCCAAAACCTCTATGGAGCTGCAAAGTAAGACTCCCAGAGAAAAACCATGCTGTGCACATTTCAGACCGATGATGTCTCTCAAATAAAACACCAGAATAAAAGACTAAATCGACAGGAAACACGGAGACAAAGATGACTCAGCTGGTTCCATTAAACACGCTGAATTAACTGTAACGTCGGTGAGCCTTCGTTAACCCATTCACACATTCCCCATTTTCTGTTGATTTGTGCAGCTAGACTCCATTAATCATGCATCATGCTCGGAGAAAACAAGACGTATCCTCATTATTCAAGCATCCTAATTAGGAGACACGAGGCGACTGACGGGGCACCCCAGACAGTTGTGGTTACACAACAGTTTGTGGCCCCTGGTCCCGGATGTTGCAAAGTGACACTTGTGCTTAGGGCATTAATTGTGCAGTTTCACAGATGAATTCATGGCTGTGTCGGTGAAACATGAGAAGCTTTCATGCGTGAGAAGCCTGCAACATTAGCAGACACACACACACACACACACACACACACACACACACACACACACACACACACACACACACAGTAAGGACAAACACATACAATAGTGAAGACAAACAGGTGAGGTCCAGAGGATGTAGTCTTGTTGTCAGGTCCCACACGGGTTCATTGGTGATACTAGTGAATTCATTTAGAGCACATTACAGGGGTGGGTGGGGGGGTTAGGTGGAACACGTTCCTCTCTAATTCACGTCAGCGACTCCCCGGAGGGGGCTCAGCCCAGATTCTCCAGGAAACAGAGCGTTGCAGTGCAGTTGTAGGTTATATAAGTGTGGATATGCTACGGCACAAAGACTTCTGCATCTGGGAATGAGCAGCGCAGCTCAGTTCATTGTCTAACGCTCCCTAAGAGGACTGTGTTAGCCTGCTGGGAAAACGTAAAGTGACAATAGCATGATTAGTTTTCAGACACAGCTTCATCATATTCTAACATAGCCAGTAACAGTAGCTTTAATACTGAGTGCTCTGTATTTGATATCATCCACATCGCAAAGATCCTCACCAGGACCCATCATCTGAATGTAGCTAATGTATGCTTCCTCCAAAAATAACCAAACATAGAAAAAAATAAAATCACTCCAGCAATTTTTTTTAATGACTGATGAGTGTGACTCATGTGCAAATTGTCTTATGCTTCAATTTGCAGCTGTAGAGAAGTGATGATATTCTGACTCAATGGAACACAAATGTAATCGGCTTATGGAAGTGTGTGTGTGTGTGTGTGTTTGTTTAGAGGTAGAAAATGAGTAAAGATGCTTCTCTCTATAGCTGCACACACTGTGTGTACATATACATATATACAGTATATATACAGTATATACATTATTATATATAAAATTCACCACTCAACTCCCTCTCCCTAATCTTCTTCAGCCCACTGAGGATACGTGAAGTTAGCCCGTGCTCCTGCAGCACCACCTGCAGGTTGGTCACAAACTCATGATCTCATGCTTGTTGGAAGTACAGACTAACGTAGAGATGCCTCATCCTCTCTGTTTTCTACCGCGTTCTCCCTTACTGCTGAATGTCTGGAGTTGTGGCCTCACCTTGTCTTCTTCGGATCCCATATAACCACGTCAGCATCTGAGTTCTTGGCGATACGGCCTTTCTGTGGGTAGAAGTTGAAAATTTTTGCCGCATTTGCGCTGGTGACGGCGACAAATCTATTCTCGTCCATCTTGCCGCTGTGCTGAAGGGAGGAAACACACAAAGAGCTACTGTGATGAAGGGGTCACAGCGGGTGACCAAACACTTTACTGAACAAAGCTGACCTCTTCTTCATAAAAAACCAGGAGTAAATTCACATCAGTCAAAATACATACGGCAAAGAGCAGCATCATTTCAGCAAATGCGTAGAGACCGTCCATATCCTCCTCAAAGGTCGGCCTCCACACTATTCAGCCTTGACCCAGTATCTCAGTATAAAGTAACCACCCGACATAAGATTTCTAAACAGGGATATTTACAGGCAACAATTTATTGAGAGGAAGTTTCTGTTTGTCCTCTTTTACTCTTTAGCCCACTGGTTCATCTTTAAATTAAATTGAAAATGTTCCTACCAATACACACTTCAGATATTTCAAGCAGAATGAAACCAGTCACCCAAAAATATGAACGTATCACCTTCATGCTGATGGAAATTCAAATGCAACATAGTTGCATCCTTGTCCTTTACTACTGCAGATGGATACAAAGGAACTGTTCTATACAGCTTGTATGGCATGATGTAATTCTTTACAAAACCTCAATATTTGAATTGATTAGAGAAGCCTAGCTAGAGCTAAAAGCATTGGCGTGCGCTCTGATTTCTGCAGACCTCAGTGTTTCTCTGCCAGAGTCTGACTGCACCCTTTTCAGATGGATGCAGCCTTAGTTTGGAAGCCACAGTGAATATTTCAGCCTAATAAATGGGATAAATGATGTATTTTCACATCGGTTTGGGAACGCTGAAGCATCTTGAGACTCAGATGACTCTGTTTGTTACTTCTGATTGTTCGTATCTTCTTCAGAACAAAAAGGAAGATCTGATCTGTGGGCTAAAGACCTGTATTTCCAGTGGCATAAAGTCGAGTAGATAACACCTGACTTTATATTTCTGGATTATCTGATCTTTAATTCTCAGTGAATCCATGTTAGCAGGACGTACCACTCCTTTCTCCCAGATGACAGACATCCTGTCTTCCACTCCGTTCACACCGTTGGGGATCTTGGTGAAGTCGTCTTTACCCAGAGCCTTCTGGCACACAGAGAAGGTGCAGTTGTCCGTCCCCGTCACACTGAGGTCATCACTGGGGAGTTTAATGATAAATACATTAGTGAGAGCAGATGCTGGAAGGAACGGTTAGAAATATTAAACTAATACTAACACTAGTTAGTCATCAGTGAGGCTTTTTTCAGTTACAATAAGCTGTCTGTGTAAATTCTAGCCTGTACTACATCAAATGGTTTGTCTTCTTGTCCTCCTTCTATATAAATAAGATTTATACAGCTCATTTCATATACAGTTACATGAAACTTAAATAGTGTGTGGACATTATTTCTCCAGCTCCTCTTACTTTGCCAGCAGGTCCATGAGGTACCCTGGTGTGGTGGGGTCGGGTCTGATGGGAGGACCCATGACGTATCCAGCAGCATGAGCCCAGTCCTTGTCCCAGTAGTGAGTACCATCGATGCCCAGTCCAGCTGCAATGGGCTCCCCGAACACCACACGACCTACAGAGAGGCAGAAAACACTCAGTTGTCGTGTGATTATACACATACTGCTCAGATTGTTGTTTTTTTTTTATTAAAGTGGAAAACAAAGAAAAAAGAAACAAGACAAGTGACACTGCTGAATACATGAACTTTTGTTTGACAAAGGAAACACATGTAGGGGGGGGTCACCTCTCGACCGTTCTCTATTCCAACAGCGGGTGGCAGCAGGCCAACACTCACCGTCTCTGCGTGCGTTCGACACCACCTTGGCAGCAGCTTTGCTCATGACATGGACCACGTACAGCGGGCAGCCCACGGCGTTGGCGATAGTGACGGCCCGCTGGGTGGCCTCAGCCTCCACCTCCTCGGGACGACACAGCTCGTGGCCCTCAGGCCCCGTGATGCCCATAGACAGCATCTTCTTAGCTCCCTGTTAGGTCCCAGCAGGAAGGGGGACAACAAGACAGAGTTAAGGTAAAGGAGACGGATGGATAACAACAGCAGTGTTAGTGCAAGAAGGGAGGAAACAAATTTTTAAATAATACAACTATAACTCAACTAATATCACAAGAATTTTAAAACATGAGTCAAAAAATATCAAAGCAGTGCTTTCAAACACATTGGTTGTTATGTTTCAGCTTCATCTTTGTATCTCTAATCTGGGTGTCCAAAGACAGCAAAGCTGCAGAAATGTCATTTTCTGACATATGTAATTTTATGACATGCATGAAAATACCTTTGTTAGTCCCCTTGCGGGACTAATGCATTAATATTTTATATCTTATGTTATCATTTTTTTTAAGAGTAACTCTCCCCATTCATATAAACTGATTTTACAAATTTGATGAAAATGAATGAATATAAAAAAAAGCATACATTTTATAACAAATAAAGGAATGTTATAGTTGCAATGTAAAAAAATGCTATGCTATACTGCATATACTGCTACATATTTCATTTTCATAATATAAATCTATGGTATTCTATTTTTTCTAGAGTGGTGTATTCATGTTTTGGAATAATTTCACTCCAGTCTCTGGTGAAGTTATTAAGGTTGCATGAAATTAATCACAATCAACTGTCTTGTTTCTCAGACTCAAAGAGAAATGATGCTTGTTTTTTTTGTTTTTTTTGTAGCACATTTCAGAAATATGTTTTCTGTTCTGTGTGTCAACGAGCTTTTAGATTTCATAACTGATTTTACATGAAACGTTTTGCTTAACAATACAATTTCCTGTATACTACACTTCCCAGTGTTACTGCAAGTCTTCCCCCACGAGAGACACAATATATTTGTTTAGCATTTGCTGCCTCCTAGTGGTGAGTTTTTGTTATGACATCAGAGGATCAAACTCCATTTCCTTATCATGTGTAGGGTCACAGAGAGGCTGGTGCCTACCCCAACTGATGCTACAAACAAAGAACCACATATTTGATTGGATGATCAGATACAGATGCAGAAAATATTTATCGAATAACAAACGTGTAATCTGGTGGCTATTTATAACTTTATTGCAGTGTAAAATACATTCATCAACACAAGGTCAGTAAAAACCATACAGATAACAGTATGGAAGAGGACATTCATTAAGTCACTATTAAAAACACTCACCTCTTCTATCAGGTCTCCGTTCTCAGCGTGCACCTGAGCGATAGCACCGATCTCCTTACACTGGGAGAAGGCAGAATAGAGGTCCGGGTCCCGCAGCATGTACAGACCTTTGTAGGCCATGAACATCTTAAAAGAGTTGACTCCCTTCTCTTTGGCCAGTATCGCCATCTCTTTTTTGACCTGAAAAAAAAAAAAAAAAAAGGTTTTGGTGACATACAAACAGCAGACACTTCAGATAACTTTTATTCCCAACAGTCATGTCTGTAGGGTTAGAAGAACATTTCTGTGTTTCTGAGCTGATTCTGCTCGTTCACCTCGTCGCTCCACCACGTGACGGCGACGTGCAGCGAGTAGTCGCAGCAGACCTTGGGGTCAGCTCTGCTACGCCAGGTGTCATAGGCCTCCAGAAGAGACTGTCCCTTTGTGGGGATGGCAAAGTCCAGGATCATTGTTGTCCCTCCGACTACAGCAGCCTGGTGAATGAATGACATTAGTTAAACATTAATGTCAATATAGGAGACACATACACATACACACACATTGAGCCCTCAGCAAAGGATGCCAGCTACCCGTGGTGTTACGTTCAGGTACTGGAGACAGTGGCAGAGACCATCTCCACTGCAGTGACTTATAAGTGTATCTGCAGCCAGAGGAACACACCTTTTAAGAAAGACGGACATAAATCCTGATCACAGCCAACCAGCAGCCAGCCTACAGTCATCGGCATCACACTGGACACTTTGGGAACTGCTTCCTTCCCAGGTCATCATAGAATATTGACCTCCTTGAGTTCAGATGTAGTACTTACATCTGGCTCCTCTAAGCAAGTCCTCTTATCAGAACTTAGAATCCCCTGGAAATGACCACATACAAAAGGCCAATGAGCACAAGCGGCTCAAATAGCGTGAACTCACAGAGGAATGCTGAAGGAGAGGCTGGAGAGCCCAGTGTCAGCCAATAGAGGTGGGATGAAGAGGCTTCGCTGCCAGATCCCAAAACAAGATCTACGACTTCCTGGAACTGAAAGAACGGAGCTATCAAGTCCACCAGAGGCCGCAGAAAGAGTCTGAGAAGTGGGCCAATGCTCCTGGGACAAAGGCTGGGGTCAGATCGGGGGAAGAGTCGTCTGACATCGAGAGACCTGAGACACCCAGTGTTCTCAGGGATCATCACTGATTATGTGTCCGTGGATGTATACACACATTCGGTGGATATCTCTAAGATGTTGGTGTAGATTCTCATCTATCAGGTCTTCATAGTCCTTAAAGGTTGAATCTAAAGTAACTGGACTTCTGTCCAGGGTTTGAAGGCAAACTTTGAAACAGTTTCTACATTGTGCAGATTCAACCTTCAGAGAATTACAAAAATCCATCACTGGTGTATTTCCATGATATTATTCACTTCAGATAACATCACATAGATCTTGTTTTGAATTAGGAGCAAACAGATCCCCGTTTCAACAGTTGAACTGCAGAGGTTAACACTCTTTTCACATCATGCATTCATCTGTGGTAACCTTAATTAACATACTGTTGAGCTCTGTATTATTATTGATCCAACAAATATCTGACTGGTTTTGCAAAGCCAGTGTCTGAGCGAAGTGTAGGCCAACCATAAGAATTGTGTAACACTGACCTCTGATCAGCTTCTCCTCAGTGGATAAAGGGGCAGCAGTCATTTTCAAGCTTATGTTACCATAACGACATCATTTGAACCAAGTCAATTCATTCAGGTGGACAAAACGGGAAAATGCAAATAACACTAATTAACACATTAATTAAAATAATTACATTGATGGTCACGTGGCATGTTATTTGTCACAGCAGTCATTCTGATGTGCTTTTACTTCTAAGAAACGCATTGCACATAAAGTGTCTTCACCTTTGTTCCGATGTGAAAGTCGTCAATGGCTTTGGTGCCCATGAACGGCATCTCCATGTGAGTGTGGGTATCGATGCCTCCTGGGATCACCAGTTTATCTGTGGCGTCTATGACCCGAACTCCACTTTGGACTGGAAGATTCGCTCCAACTGCGGCTATTTTCCCATTTTCTATGTAGACGTCGCTGATCACGGAGCAGTCTTCATTCACCACTTTACCTCCTCTGATCAGGATCCTGCTGGGCTCGGCCATTCTTGTTGTCCACTGGAGTTGGAGGACGTGTCAGAGTGGAAGTTGTTCACTCTGGGACAGTTCAGCCTGTGTGACCAGGAACAGGTCGCCTCTGGCCCCCACGTATTCAAGGTAAAAGAGGTGGAGCAGCGTCTGCATGAATTTACCTCCAGGGAAAATCAGCTGTGCGTAGAAGTGGCGCACTCTTGCGGTCACAATGAACAGTGCAGGTTTATTACAACAAGACGCGCTTTTACGCACATGGTGTTTGTGACCCACATTTTTTTTTTTTTTAATCCTTATCCAGACTTGAGTTTATTTATGTTTTTAAGTTAATCGTGTTCATTATTTGTTAATGTAGTGATACCTTGTTCTTGATTAAAAAAAAATTTAAAAAAAAGAATTATTGTTCACAATACATAAATTCGGCGGCACGGTGGCGCAGTGGGGAGCGTTACCTCACAGCTCCAATGTTCCGGAATCGGGTCGTTTCTTTTGTTTGTGTGGGTTCCCTAACAGTTCTCCGGTTTTTCTTCCGCCTCCAAAAACATCCAATTTAGGAGAATTAATCGGTTCTAAATTGCAGGTGAGTGGTTGTTTGTCGTTAACGTGGCTCCGCGATGCACCAGGGGCCGCGTCTGGAGTGTAGCCGGAGTCAGTTGGGATTCCTCCAGCCTAACACAACCAGACCGTCTAGATCCTGTGGACACACTTTTTGCTAGAGACGCTGCTTCTTTCTAACACTGACATACTATGATTTAAAGATCAAAGTATGAACTGCAGACTTTCTCTCATACTCATTTATCATCAGTTATGATAAGATCTCATAATAAGATCCAACAACTTTTCCCATGTTGTGACAAAACCAAGCAATGCAGTGATGATGATGATGATGATCAGTACCAGTAGCATCGTTTGCGTGTTCATATCAATGTGGGTGGACAAAATGATCTTATCCAACGTGACCTCTAGATTTCTGATCCCAAACCGGATCAGGCTGGCAGCCTGCGGGTAGTTCAGTGACATTCTTCACCAAACATCATCTGATTGTGACACACTGTGTGTGTGTGTGTGTGTGTGTGTGTGTGTGTGTGTGTGTGTGTGTGTGTGTGTGTGTGTGCGTGTGTGTGTGTGTGTGTGTACGTGTGCATGGCTGTACATTCTATGTGTATTCTATCATTGCCAAAACTTAAATTCAAAATCAATTTCAAAGCACACATAAACTAATATTTTCAAAATAAAATATCAAACTGCATAACACAGAGATAAAGCTATTCTAAAATCTTTGATGTGAGCAAGACGACAACATTAAATGAATAATCGAAATATCAAATTAACAGTAATTAATATATTAATACATTATTTAATTATTATCAAGTGTTTTTTTTTTCTTTTCTTTGTTGGTACTTTAATCCGTTGCATTATTTTTAATCAAATCTATTCATAATGTTCATACTGATGTACTTTTACTTCATGACATGTAGTGTATTACATATAGAGTATCCTCACCTGAGTGCCAACGTAAAAATCATCAATAGACATGGAGCCCATGAATGGAAATTCCAAATGCGTGTGGGTATCGATGCCTCCTGGGATCACCAGTTTATCTGTGGCGTCTATGACCCGAACTCCAGCTTGGACTGGAAGATTCGCTCCAACTGCAGCTATTTTCCCATTTTCTATGTAGACGTCGTTGATCACGGAGCAGTCTTCATTCACCACTTTACCTCCTCTGATCAGGATCCTGCTGGGCTCGGCCATTCTTGCTGTCCACCGGGGTTGGAGGTTGTTTCAGAGTGGAGTTTGTTCACGCTGGAACAGTTCAGCCTGTGTGAACAGAAAGAGGTGGCCACGCAGAAACAAAATGTAGAAATACTGTCTCAAATGTCAAACCCACCCAATTTTCTAACCAATTAAATCCTATAAACAGTATATAAAAAAAAAAAAAATCTGCCCTCAAATACATCAGCAGCAGAAGATATTTCACAACCGAGTTCAGTTCAGTTCATACACTCCAGGAGTGGAGTGATCTAATGTGCATGCAATTTCAGTTTTTAATTTGGGCCAATACGAGTTGTTTTTAAATGGAATCTAATCCAGATGTTATACAATGGAAGCCATTGATACACTGGTTTGCTGATGGGCGGAAAATAAGAAATCTGTCCCAAATCAGTCCCAAAAAGAAAAAAAAATGTACCAAAAAAATTAAGTTGGATTAAAAAAGTTGGATTTCTCTGTGGGATATCAGTAGAATCCAGCTGGATCATTCCAGAGGTACTTCATCAGGTATCAAGAATGTTTAACTGCAATAACTCAGCAACACTTTAGACTCACTTCCAGATAAATATACAGTACTCAGAATGATGAAGACTAAACTGTTGTTACTGCACCTTCTAATAAAATAATAATCGATGATAATGTTATGATCCAATGCAGACAATAAAGGAGACAGCAGCCGCAGATACTGAAGTGGAATTTGTAATATTTGCAACAGACTCGCTCTACAACTGACAAGATAAGAGACAATTTTAGGAAATCTAACACAAAGGACACACAGATGTCATCTGATGGGCAAAGAGCACTCCTGGGGGTGTGTTCCAGGAGTCATTTACAGGCTGACAATCACTTCTCCAATCAGCACCTGCAAAACACAAAAAACAAATGATCATCTTAAGATAATTATGTAATTCTCATTCTTTCTTTATTGCCAAGCCCAGTGAAACCTGAACTTCAGGTTGAAGAATCTTGAACTCATCACCTTTTGACCACAATCACCAGTTCACTATCAAAATACCAAAAACGACTGCAATCTGAAGGATGCTGTGCTGATTGGTTAAAAAGGGTGATTGCATATTTAGCAGGTGATTATATTTACTGTTCAGAAAAAAAAAAAAAAAAAAAAATCCCCAAACACAGCAGGCTTGTGATAACGCAGTGATATCCCTGGAGCAAGCAACTGCCTCTTTTCACGAGGAGATGTTCGCCACTGGGAGAGATTAGCTTTTTACTTCGGTGGATTGGTTTGTCTGCACTGCATCAGTCCAGAGAACTTTTCTCATCCATTAGTGTGTAATGAAAACAAGACGCATTGGAGAGACAAAGATGCATGCGCTGGTGAGATAAGCATACGCACAGGGCTTAGGAACACCTAACCTTCACAGTTGCAATAAACAATAACATGTGACTTAAGAGGATTTACATAAGATGAGAGGAGTAATCAGAGGGAGTGAAAACCAATGAGGCAGCAATGGCATCTCCTCAAAAGTCTCTCTGTTGTTGTATGAGAAAAGTTGCCATTCCACTCCATCCAGAGGAAGGCTGTTGTTATCATTTCATTACCTCTACCGGCGACACAAACCAACACAGATGTCAGTTTCTTTTTCCGCCGCTTTCAGATTGTACGAGCAAAGCTGTGAGTGTTGACATGGTAGAACTCTGGCATTAGAAGGGCGCAGCATGCACAAAAAAAAATGACACAAGGTAATACTCAAAGAAGATTATCAGCTCTCTCTGCTCAGGCAGAAACGGCCTTGTTTACTGTGGTTGCACTAAACTTCATTCTTCTGCAGCAGTACATGTTAGAGATCAGGAAGTGAGGAAGTGGATTATGAAGCTGTCAATATGTAATTTCTACGGTTGTTTTAGTTTCTTAACCAGATGTATTTCTGGGGAATTACATATTTCCATTTTCTGTCTCCTTTCTTATGCACTCCATCTTAATCTTGTCGGAGCGTTTGCCCTATATCTTTATCAATCAAAAATCAAATCTTTATTTTTCTTCATAGCTTTGTTACACAAGCAGGGAAGCAGAATGCTACATGGAACACACCCTCTATATATTGAAGCCCTCTCAGTACAGAATGCTTGTATTCATGTGTCAGCTGATCACCAACTTCCTGACAGCCGCTCTGTCACAGATGTTTGCTGGACTCCACATCACATTCAGGAACGTCCTCCTTCTGGACAGGATAGCAAACTACAAACCCACTGCTTCCACATGGGAAGCAATGTGAAGCGTCCAAGTCTCTGAATCCCCGTTCATATAAAACAGAAAAAGCGTAAAATGGATAGTTATAATTAAATATGGTATAATGCATATGTACTATGAACCTTCATACTGTACATGTGTCGCACATATATAAATATTCTTTTGTTGTAAATACTGTACATCCCTTTTGTTCCCAATGTAGACTATACTTTCACTACTTACTTTTTTACTCCATGTTGATAAAAGAATATTCTTATATTTTTTGTAAATTCTTTAAGACATTGCACATAAAATAAAAGTCCTACATATGACCTGTACGCAACCACTGTTATTGTTAGTGTTAATAGTTATCACTGATATTCCTTTCGTAATATTCTGCTGTTTAGCAACTGTTATTTCTTTTTAGAAATCCTTCTGTGTGTTTACTTTAACAGTACATGTAGGTACGCTGTCTGTGAGCCAATGGTCTGATTCTTAATATTCCTTCATGTCAGTCGCTGGATTGTATTACCTCTTGTCGCTGCCCAGATGGCACTGTTCTCTTCAGATTGAGCTGAAAATGTGACCTGCAGTTCTGTCTGCAGGAATATTATACTGCTAAAAACACAAGTACCAATGTTTAACATGTTTGCATTGAATACATAATTACAATAAAATGTTTGCATAATCAAATTTAGCAAAATGTGTTTTAAATAAGTCAAATAGAAGGTTTGGGGTAAATTTTTCACTGTATTTTAAGTTTTGGGTTGTTTTTTTTTGGATCTTGGATGTAAATGTTTTCAAAATGTATCATATTGTTCACCAGAAATCAATACACATTACGTGTTATTGATGGCATTAACTGTATGATGTAATCTGCGGTAATGTGGACACTTCAATTATAAATAACATAACATGACGTAAGATTCCCAAACAGTTGGCCTGTGAAGACACCAGGAAGTCTGCAGCTACTTCAAAACATTTGTCAGTCACATTGTTGCAGCTCAAGCATCACAAGGCAGCTGTTAAGCAGACTCTAAAAATGTTAAGCTTCCAACAATGGGAGGCAGAAAATGTGAAGGGAAACAATTAAATTACGCCTTGCATGAAGTTTGCTTTTCATTTTGTGAGGCAAATTTAGTGCCATGGTTAATCATTATGCTGTTGAACACGATTTGCAAAAATATTCAAGAGCTTTATGTGCCTCAGTGCCCCTTCTGTATTGAAAAATAATGGGCCTCTATCCAATTAAAAACTGCATTAAATCTCTAAAGTATTACATGCACTTTACTGGTATCTCTCTGATTAGGCTTTTCTGCGTGTGCAGATGCTGACAGCACACTGAGAAAGGGGCTTTGACTGGCTGTTCCCCTTCAAATCTGGTTCAGGTGTTTAGGATTTTTTAAGGATACAGATGTTAGATGCATGTATTTGTGCTAAAACAAAACAAAACAAAAAAACGAAAAAGAGGAAATTATTCCTAGAAATCTTCATTCTAGGGGAAAATTTTTGATGGAGCAAAAAAAATGTAAATTCCAAGACATTAAATCAACATATTTTACAGTATTTTTGATATGTTTTGAATTCAGTTTTAGGCTTTTACTTTCACAAAAATAGTCAAACAAAACATGCAAAATGTGCGTAGATTGGGATTTAATATTAACAAGAAGGGCTTTGTGTATTCATAACAGCCCTTATGTTTTGATTCTAGCATTGATAGGCAGTGATTCATTGTTCTGCAACAGAGGCACCAGTCCAACATGTGAATAGATGATTTATGTGACCATCTGTTTTGTTTTGATCATAATTTGATTATCTCCTTTTGTGTGATGACTTTCCATGTCAAGATTTTGTTACACACACGGACCCACACAGACATTTCACATGCACACACCCACCCACACACACATACACACAAGCACAGCACGACTTTGGAGTAATTCTGCCTCCTGATCACTGTCTCCAAACTATAGTCCACTCTCACACCCTCTTTCTTTTAAAAACTGACCAAATTATGATTACAGCTAACAAACAGGATACACACAACTGACTCACTCTCGCAATCTATTTGTGTTAATTAAAAGATTTGCAACTACATGTGTCTGCAGATAATCAAAATGTCTTGTGCAGCAGCCCTCCCAGATGCATCGGCACTCCAGAGCTCATTTGCTCGCTGCGATCTCATGTTTGTTTAGAATTAATCAATCTAACTACAATTGAGTTAATTAATTAGTGTTTTAATGCTACTCTTTATAATTGCAGTCAGATGAGTGTGCAGACAAAGCAATCACATTAATGCAAATACAACAGATAATTGTTATCCAAAGTTCCTCAGCAGCAGGGTAGAGCTCTTACTGTACTGTGGACACGTCCTGGGTTGCCCACAGCAGACACTAGATGGCACCATTGAGCAGAGTTTGTCCTCGCTGTCCTCTTGTCACATCCTGGATATTGTTCAATTAACTGTCCTCCACTGTCCTCACCGGGGTGGGGGTCCATAGGCATAAAGGCATAGATGTGTCCCCATGATGCCCTCAATTCTAGATGAATGTTTATGAAGTGTTTCAGTGATGAAATAAAAGGTCACATCACAACAAGTACAACGCAGTACATCCTGTTTAAAAAAAAAAAAAAAAAAGAAGAAGTGGTATTTGTGTGTATCCAGTGCAAATCAAAGGGAGTTGTTCTTGTGTCTCCTCATTCCCTTGATAATGTTCAATTTGGTTGTACACAAGAAGCATCAACGATGTGACCTTAGAGGCTTTTCTAAAGAAATGTCATTGGCTCTGTGCTTTTGTTTCCCCCAAAGGTTGATCCGTGTTTAAAGTATCTTTTACCCATCATCACTGCATTTGTACAAGAATCAACCTGAAGAGTTTTAACATCAGGCAGGTGAGCGTTTATCTCTGTTGGACATGAAAGAGTACAATAATGAGACAATCGACGCTCTCAACGTCCTGTTCATGGAATTATCTCCCCAAACTTGCCTGATTTCTCTTATTTTAGTCGCAGGAAAAAGTTTGTAACATTTGTATTACTGGATATTGTCACTCCTTCAAAGTTTCAGTCATTCAAATTTTATTCACAGCATCTTCATCATCATTATATCACCATCATCACCATCATTAACTGCTGCTCGTGGTGGATTGCGTCGCTTTGTAGAGTAGATTTTTTTTGTTTACCCAGTTCCCGGTGTTTTTCAGGAATAAACTGGTATCAGTCAGCAGCCTCTCAGCAAGAGCCATTATTCCCTCATCTCTTTAGTTTATCTCCACTGATGATCTGCTCAGATAGATATGACAGCTGAATAAATATGCAAACGTAGTGCGCAGCTCCACACTCCAGCACAGAATTTCTATTATGCTCTCAGATTTAGAGACTAACAGTATATCGAGATAACAAGTGGGACTCTTTAGGGATTTGGATGAATGGGGTTCTTCTCCTTTATCGTCTTCTGATAAACTACGTATATCAGCTGAAAAAATCAACACATTTCGTACTCATTTCCTATGACTAATTAAAAATATCTTTTCTCAAATCTGCTGTTGACACTTTCAGAAGAGCTCTTTGATTATTAGAGAATAGCACACGATTCATAATGTCATACTTTCATTAATTTAATTAGTCAATACTGTTGAATTCCTCTCTTCTTCTACTAGCTCTGCTGTGTTTTATCAAAAATAAAGATGAAGCAATCACACAGAAAATGTTTTCAGGGCTGTGACTTGACAACCTGTGAGGAGGAAGTGTAAGAAATGATTATTAGAATATGTCATTGTTAAAGGCTAATAAAGCTTCCTGCAAAAGAAAAAAATCTGTCTTGATTTCATTCTAGCTTCCATAAAGGTATTTATTATTCAGTTATGCATCTTGTTTTCCAGCATTTATTTTTTGTTCTTTATTCCACCCACAAAAAGATTATTTTTACAAAATCAAAGAACAAAAAAAAAAAGATAAAAACATGTTTTCACATATGAAAAATCTTCAGAATCCCATCGGTCACCAATTGGTGGTCTTTCGGACTTCTGGCCATATATAGCACACTGGTGACTATCTCAGCTTTAATACTTTAGGCTTTCGCCTGGCCCCCAGCTCCCAGCATGCTTTGAAACATGTAAGTCTCTTTTCAATCAGTTTTTTTTTTTTGAGCGTGGCATCGATATTGGCTACATTTGTGGCAGCGAAGGCGCTTTGGCAGCTCCGTTTGAAAAAGAATTGCCATGGGAGAGGTTGGCTTGACCCAGCTTTAATGCAAAAACTGAAAAGGAGAGGAAACAAAAACACCACTATATTTAACCAAATCTGCAGCTTACTCAGGGAAAACACACGATAATGATATCCTCTTAACAATCCTTGCTGCAGAATTACAGCCCTCGTGGCAGCAGAGGCCAAAATTCAAGACTAGAGAGAAGACACAGTTATTACAGCACAATCATTTTGTTGTGGCTGTGTTTCTGGCCCCCGTTCACCTTCCTTGGTCAAAAGTGCAACTCTACAAAATGAGCAATTAATGAAGTAAGACGATGACTTGTTCCTCAGAAAAGAGTGCATTACCCTCTGGATAAGTAGTTGTAGATGTGATTATTTCCTTGTTGGGTTAGTCATTTTAATGGATTTGTTTCTACACACTTGTGTTAATTGAAGCACAGCCACATGATGACAAAGATTGCACCATACCTTCAACGTGAACGCTAACTTCTGTTTGGTTTATGCGTCTGCACCACAACTGCTCTTTCTCTGAATTCATTCTAAAAATAGACATTTCTTCTTTGACATTTTTGTGTTTTGTTTTTTTTTCTTTCTTTTTGCTAAATCTTAATTAGTGATTAGTTGGAATAATTCTCAAACTGCTCCTTTTTTTCCTCAGTGGAGGATGGCCTGTTATTTTAATTAAGCAAAGGTCAAAATTATTAACTCAGCAGGAGTGTGTTGAGTGAAGCTGTGGAAATCAGCAACAACGCTACACATCATGCCACTCAACACACGATGCACAATTTACCCCCCCCACTTCCACTCCCCCTCCCTTCCCACTACACGGTGAAACAAAGGAGCAAAAGAGTCTGGGGAGGGAAAGCTGGACTTTTATTTAATGTTATGTTGCCCATTGGTACTTTCAGGATACCTAGAAGATGTCGTTCTATTTTTTGCTCCACATTCATGATCTTCCCCAAGGTTGGATGACCACACAGGTCAAAATGGACCAAAACTGAAAGATTGAATGGAAGAAAATACACAAAAAAAAGAGTGTTCTCTAAGAGAGTGACCAAAAAAAAGAAAGATAATTAAATACGAGTGAGAATGTCAGTTTCATGCAGCTCAGGAACACGAGAGCTGATCAGACTTTAAATCAAAATGTCTCCGTTACATCTCAGTTCAGATCTTTTGGACAGTATAATGGTTGTTTCCTCGTGCGACATGGCAGCTGGCGCCGCATCAAGAGGATAGATGTACGTAGTGTACATGAAGATTCTGTTTTAAAACCTCCTCTTTGATGGTAAAACCAAAAAACATAAATGCTGTAGATTTTACTTGTAAACAGTTATGAAAGCCTTCCTCCTTGGCATAAAAAAACAAGTTACAAAGATCATGCCTGGTCAATGGCTCATTAGTTAAATTATGATTTTAAACCCATAGAGAAACACAGAGAAGCAGATTCACACTTCAGCAGCAGAGAAGCGTTCAGTCCTGGGTTTTATTTGTCAGATATCTCTGCAGGGAATGATTGCAAGGTTATGTACATTCTCTCTATGGCCAAAAGGCAATTACTGCCAGAAGGTGTTTGACTCCTTCTGATTATGTGATGCCTTTCAAAAAAAATTACACAGATTTCACCTCACATGCTGAGCACACCTCAGCTTCAGTTGGGAGCTTCACAAGAAAAATCCTGACATTTATGCGCACCGTCCCCGAGTCGCGTATCTACTGTAGCTTTTATTTTGTGTGTGAGGACGGTGACAGATGAATAGAAGAGGAGGTGCAGCTTCCATCCCCTGGTCAGCACCGCAAATAATATTAACAAGTCACTTGGTGTGGCAGCAATTATGTTTGACAGGCTAGAAGCAGGCTGTGTGGGTTTAGTCTAGATTTTGTGTATTTATGGGCCTACATTTGTTTTAAAAGAATCGTTTCTATGGAAAAAGTAATTCTGTTGTTTTGTTTTGTATGAGGCCGCCTGAAAATCACCAATCAGAGCCCAGAATGTACGCAGACGGACCAATCCTGAGCGTCTTTACTATGTGTCACTGCTCTTATGCTAGGTTGCTGTTTTAAAAATCATGTCTTTATTGACAGCATTATTAGCAAGGTGACAAATTGTTGAAATTTTTGACATGATCAGTTTTACCCTTAGCAACCATGCTACTAACCTAGTTTATAACTGTAGCCCTGACATTGCTCTGCTGTTGTTTGTTGAGAATTTCATTTATATTTAACTTTTGGTATTAGAAACTCTGCCCACCTCTATCAGGACTGATTTAAAGGACATTTTTGAATCATGTGATAGAATAAACATGACATTAACGACTATTTCCAGTGGCTAAGGAAACCTTTCCGTAACCCAGTGCTATCCGCAGGCTGCTGCGTGAGGACCAGCACCACCTCAGAACGCTGACTTTTGGAGAAGAAACATTAAAAGCAGATGACAAGTGGATTGTAGGGTTGACAAGAAACTGGCAAAATGCAAAGACTGGGACAAAATCCTTTGGACACATTGACATGTTGGATTTTTAGCTGAGAAACGTCATATCCTATCCTTATTGACAAGAAGATAATTAGTTGATATTTGCCGTCATCAAGGCAATTTCTGATTTTATCGTGTATAAAGTTATTCGTCATCTTGAATGCAGAATGCAGAAAAAGAATCTACAAGACAGACATAGAGAAACAAGTAGACTGTCCTTCATGAATTTAATTGATTTTAAAACTTTGTGAGATGAGTTGCTATACTTTAGCTGTTTGTGTGAGTTAAGAAAAAAAACATAGCTTCTTGTTGTCTTTGTCGACGTATCTTTCACTAAAGGTTGCGCTTCTGCTGCTTTTGTTGACTTTGTTCAGTGACATCACTGATTTTTCTTTCTACAGCTTCATAAATTCAAACTGAAAATAGGAATCGGAAACTTCTTTCAGAAATCTACCTGTGAAAAATCCCATTAAAAACGAGAGAGAATAGATCTATTGTTATTTAAGATAGCGTAAAGAAAAGAGACTTCTAATGTAAAAGAGAACTTCACTGTTTATCACTTGTGCTCCAACGTGACAACTTTGATTCGCTTGATTAAACTACAATCACGCGTTGCATTTAATAGTTTTCTTTAAAGTAGCGTTACTTCCAAAATATGTCATCTGGTTCAAAATATCTTACAAGAAGTAAGACTACATTGTTAACAATGACGAGCAGCAGTGACTCAACCTCCCATTGCATGCATACAGGCCCCTTGTGTGTGTTTGCGTTTATTGCAGAGGCCTGTACACTTTCGTAAGTAGAAAATTTCGTAAGTAGAAATGCGTTTTCCATGCAAATGCCCTAATCTGTTCCAAGTCCCCCAAAATTCAGATATAAATGTTTTATAAAGCAAAAAAATGCATCAAAACATGTAACAAATACATGTTACGATTAGATTATTACACAATAAATGGGAGTTGTGCATAACGTGAAAAACAAAAAATAGAATAAAGAATTAAAATGCTGGTCATTTACCTTTTAACTGCTGTGCTCTTTGTTTTTTGCCCTCTTTGGTTCATGCTCTCCTGCCTCACCATGAACAACAGAGTGAATTCCAGTCCTCCTTCTGAACTTCTCCAACCACCTACGCGATGCCTTAAACTCCTTAAACTTCCTTTTGTTTGAATAACGTGCATTACGGCCATATTCTTTGGCGAGATCAACCAAACACATCCCTTTTTCAGGCTTTTCTATTATCTCTTGCTTTGTTTGTACGGACAAAAAAACTCTTTTCGTCTTTTCTTTTCCTCGTTTCTCCGTCACTTTCTTGGGGCCCATAGCAAATACTCAAAAAGTTAATATATTTACATAAAACTATCAGAACACGTCATGGGTCGAGGGCCGAATGACGAGGACGCTGCATAGACAGCTATGCAGCATCCTTAGGAGGTCCCTCTAAGCCAATGGGATGCCAGGATGCTCGGTAATAGCCAATGGCAGAGCAGCTATAAGAATGTTGTGTTCAGGAACCGTTGGGAGCTGCAAGTATCAGCCCATCCTGTATTTTTAGCTTTCGTAACTCGAAATTTCTTACGTAACTAGAGGCAATATTTTCCTGTTGAGGCGTTTCGTAAGTAGAAAGTTTCATAAGTAGAGACATTCGTCAGTAGAGGTACTACTGTATATGCACGCGTTTGATTGACAAAAAAAATAACTCGAGTATGCCGTCTTAATTTCCCTTCGAGGATCAAAATAGAATATAAAAAGTTACGTTTTCTCCTGTTGAGAGGCAGCACCCAGTCTCACTGCTGGATGAAATGAGCTCTGAAGCTGGACGTTTATTACAGCCCCCAGAGGCGTCAGTGTGGGGCCTCCACACTGACTGACACTCTGTGAATGATAGTGAGATCTAGCAGGTGCATTTGGCCTGCATACCTCTGATCACTACACCACTGTGCTTGTCTTCTTAGCTTGCTCTGTAATAAGCCCCCTTCAAAGATCAGTATGTACACCATCCTCCCCTCCACCTCCATCCCGATAAGATCTGGAATATGTAGTTCTCTCTTTCCCTTTATTCCCAACTCTTTTCGTTTTCTTAAGAAAATGTCAGTTTAATCATATCTTAATGCTTTGATAATGGGGTTCTTTTACACGGGCAGAGAACAGTCACTTCAGTGTCTTAAAAGCCCAAGATGTAGCAGGAAGGAAAGAATGTCTCTAAATTAAATTTGCTCAGGCCCTGCCTCAGCAGTGTGTGTGTGTGTGTGTGTGTGTGTGTGTGTGTGTGTGTGTGTGCATGTGCGTGTGTGTGTGTCAGGGGAAAATGAGGCTCTTTTTCACCCCTCTTGACAATCACACAAAACATGTAATTGTTTCATGTGTGCAAGTGGAGACTATTAATATTTAAATGTCAGCTTGCTTGATTTTAATAATCGTGCTTGGGTGGAGACAAACCGGTGTTGCCACTGAAGGCCCAAACCTGCCACTTTGAATGTATTCTGTGTGCTGTATCTTTACTGCTGTTTTTGCACTTTACATAATGAGGAGTGGAAACAAGTCACTTGTCATATGAGACTTTTTCCTGCCATTTATCTGTTTTGGAAATAAATAATTTTAACTACAAATCGCCAGAAGGAAACGGCAAAACAAGCGCGAACAAATAAATTATTTGCAACGTGTCACTGTTTGCTAACAGACAATGAGCATGGTGGGTTCCATTGGAAGTGTGTGTGTGTGTGTGTGTGTGTATGTGTGTGACTGTGCAGGTGTGCAGCCAGCTGCTGAGCTCCTGAACGCCCCCCCACTTCCCCTGTCACTCACAATGACAGGCAGGTGAGGCACACACACTCCCTTCAACTACAAGTGCGCAACTGTTAAGGTGTGTGTTCGTCAAACGCCATAAGGGAAACTGTGCGCTGAACTTATGCTACTCAAGAGTGTTGGAGGAAAAAAAAAAAAAGTTGTTCGAGCGTTAAAGACTCTGCTGCTCAAATAAACCCTGGAATTGCTTTTGCATTGTGGAGGAAGAAAACTTTGCAGCAGCACCACCCACTTTCAGCCATTTAGTCAGTGTGAGAAGGAAAGACCAGAGGGCATATTTAAACAGCCCCGTGGCTCTTCCATGTCGCTGTCAGTCCACTCCGAGAGCCAGACGCTGCTGGATGCAGCAATGTCTTGACCTAGTTGTGACTCCTTATTGCGCTGAATTAGAGGGTTGGCTGACAAAACAGCTCAACAAAGGGAGGGGGGTGGGGGTGGGGGGGGACAAAAACAAAAAATGAAAACCAGCTTAAGACCAAATAACCATTTCTAGTTGAGTTTTGAGTTCTAATCAGTGAAGCAGAAGCCAGCGGAGAGCGAGGAGTCTGCGCACAAAAAAAACATTATCTGCGTCTCAAGATGGATCCTTGACTAATCCCACTGTCTGAGCTCAACGCTCCCAAGATGCTCTGAGAGGACGGAAGGAAAAACTGGAGAGGAGAGGAGGTGGTGAGGGAGATTTAACAACAACAACAAAAAATACTGTTTAGTCTTCCCACAGGCCAGTGTCAGTTCAGGGGCAACATTTTGGCCCTAATTGCCCTCTCTCCCGCAGCGGTGGGGATGGTAGGACATCTCTAGAGCGTCCAAATCGAGACTGTTAGCTGCTCTAGATCCTTATTACCATCACGCTCATTTTGGCCAACTGTTCAAGATGTCCACAAAAAAAAAAAAAAACAACAACAACCCCAAACTGCTCGAAAGACGTCCCCTTTTTTTTTTTCATCTTTTAATTAGTTAGCTGGCGTTGGCTGGTGCAGTAAGCAGTAAGCGGTGGATTTGTTATTTATTTGCTGAAACACAAGCTGCCACATTATTGTGTGGCTGTCCTCTTTGATTCAGGCTAATGGAGTCCCACCAAGCTACATAATATGCGCTGTCTGAAAAAGCCTCTAATTCCAAATCATCTTAAAGGACAGTGAGACTGAATGTCTGCACAATGACACGCAAACCAGAAAAAAAAAAGAAGAAGAAAAAAAAAAAAAAAAAACAAGAAAAGAGGGGAGAGAAAAGACAAAAAACTCTGTGTGATTTTTTTTTCATGGACATGAAACCAATTTGTTCAGAGAATCATTTTTTTCTGCCATTCACAGTAAACGATTAAAGAGGAACTACTTCACATTGATCTCTCACACAAAGCTCAATAAAGATTTTGCATTCTTTTACTATAGTAGAGAGAATTACAATTTATTGATCTAACAGTCTTAAAAACCGTGACATCGCGTTCGATGCATTCAGTGTTCGGTGCATCATCCACCGTTTAATTGTGCTCTAATTTCCGAGTTGGGGGGGGGGGGTGATATTTAGTGAGTGAGCCCTGCTGCACCGGTGGACAGCGTCTAAGCTGCTGCAGACTGCTGCTGCTTAACAGGAATCTGTCACTGGCACTCTGTAAAACTGTCAGGGTTACCATTGAGATGAATCTAAAACTGGCCACAGGGTTATTTTTAGACTTGGCTGCAGGATAAAAAGTTTCTGAGCCCCATAAGTAGGTCAGCTCAAGTGGTGTTCAGATTGCTGTTATGTACAATTACTGAAAAGTAACATCTCTGGTTGGAGAGCTACTTTTAATCCACCCCCCCCCAACATGTGAGAGATACAAGTCAACTCCTCCGACACGGACTTTTTAAAAAAAAACTTCCCCTAATCTGCACACAGTTTTTTTCTGCAACTTGGTTTTGTTGTCGTAACAAAATGTAAGGTTTGTAAATCTGAACAACTTCCAGGCCCCTTTTTCTCGCCAACAGAAGACAGATTATCGTAGTTTCCTGCCCGTTTCCCCTCACTATGACCTCAGGTATCTTTACAGTGCTGTTGGTGCTAATGCAGAACATGCATTAGAGCACAAATACATTTAAACCTGTACATTCAACCTTTCTTTTTTTTTTTTTTGTTTTTCAGCACCAGCTTTGTTAGAATTATAATAAGACACGTGGCGTTTATTTGAATTACAACAGTCTTAAGTAGGGCGTCCTTTAAAGTTGTGTGTATTGGGTGTTTACTGCTGGCCCGTGGTCACGGCAGAAAACAGCTCGTATTTTCAGAGCTTTTATCTTGCCGGTTCAAACCTTTTTTTTTTTTTTTTTTTTTTTACTTTCATGAGGTTCAAGGGCAGGCCGCCATACTGTTACAGCACTCCATATAATGAGAGCGAGCACAGTCAAGTAAACCCCCGCTGTATAAAGAAGCAATATCACACCTGTGTATTCAATTGCATTAATTGAATAACAGGAGGAGACTGGGGGAGGGAGTGAAAATGATGAGCGACCGTAACAGTGACCCCACCCCCACCCCCCATTCCAACTTTGACAAGTAAACAATGTAATTGATTTTTCCTATGGCATCTTGCTGGACTTTTTCCACGCCGTATTTCCAGTTTAAAACCCAGTCCGTTCCCAGTGTTTGCAGAACAGACAAGCCCGTCATCTGTAGCACTGAAAACATGTCAAGTTAGAACGAGTAATTTGTGGTGATGAATGACAAGTGCAGGCTCCTGTTCAGTAGTCTGAGTGCTCATTAGAAAACACATTTTCAGATGTCACCAGGCTTCTGTGGTTTTTTTTTTTTTTTTTGTACTTTTTGGGGTAGAATAAACAAATATTGCTTGAATACTGCAGTGTCACAGAAACGAGCAGAAGGAACTTAAACCTCAATTGACATGTCTCACGCAGCCGACTTTTTTTGAACGTTGACAGCCATCTGTGTGGATTCCTTTTCACTCTCCACTAATGAGCTGTGGGTTGAGGAGACCCAATCTACACAGACCTGTCCCTGGGGCCCTGTGCAGCTGCTGGGCACACACACACACTCACACACACATGCACACACACACACACACACACATGCACACACACACACAGAGCCACCAGCTTTCCTATGTTTGAAAGCACACTTCGACTAACAAAGATCTGAAGTCGCACAACTTCACATGAGTATATGTTATTTCCTTGTGTCGCACACATTCCCATGTGCCAAACTAGAGCGGGTAAAAGTGCCAACACGAGAGTAAAAAAAAAAAAAAAAAAAAAAAAAAAATCTAAACAAAACACAAATGCTGCACATAATGTGTTGCTTGTGGCAGCCGTGTAATACAACTGTTGAGTATGTTTTCCCTGAGATGTGAGATAAAATATTTTATGTTATACCTTCTGTCTGGGTGCGTATATGTATATACTGTATATGACGGTGGGTATGTGTTTTCATGATTCCGAGCCATAGTGATGAGTGTATCTGAGCCAGGCAACAGACTGACGGACCTCATGCGTAGACAGGCAGCAATAATATGTTATTAAGTCAAAGTTTGCGCCGCTATTCACACTTTCCATTCCTCACATTCCCCTACCTATAAATGTTGTAACAATGCCTGGAAATCTATTTGATCCCTATCATGCACAAAAGCAGATGAGCTGGAATGCCACTGATACAGCGTGTGAATAAGAAATGACAGGAAGAGTCTAATCAATGTCCTCCAGGACTGGCAACTGCCTCGCCTTTGTTTCTTTTTGTAAATACAAGCCTCTTTAACATCACAATATAAGCTATTATCTCCACTGGCAAGGTAAATTTTGGGGGAAGTCACACAAAAACATACATTTTCCCTCTGCTAGGAGCAGATCAGTCGGGTGAGATCTAAAGTCATGCAAATGTTACTGCAGAGAAATACTGGCAAAACTCATTCTAATTATTCCATATCAGCACATTTGCATGGAATGGATTTTTTTTTTTTTTTTTTTAAGAATGGAAGAGTTTATGATCAGTGGAGCTTGGGCATGGGGGGCTGTTTAGGAATTCACAGCATTTTGATCTAATCACAAAATCAAAATATTCATGAAACACAATGATATCTCCCTGAAGCAGGCGGCTAGCCATTAATTTTCAAATTCAGGTAATTTATTAACACTTATCAGAGGCTGAAAAAGCCTTGCTCTGTGTTTGTAAAGTGGCAGAGAGGGAGAGAGGAGTTCGAGAAAACTGATTCCAGATGATTTATAACGCTGCGCTTGGTGCAGTTTCAACCAGGTATTCAATTAGAATGTATGTCCAATGTTCTATTCTAGATCTACAGTTAAAAACTCTATTAAAGCACCATTTTCTTTAGCATACATATCTATTATCAGCATTCACTGCAAATTTGATAACTGTGGCTTGGGCTCTGCCATCTTGCTTTATTATACTCACTGGTCCTATTTCTTATTAATTGGAACAGGTTTGACTATCGTCTAGAGATACTGCTGACATATTTCCTTGCCTTTATTCTTTGTTCTTGTGAATAAAGCCATCAGGAAAGCAGAAAAATTAAGAACAAAACCCCCACTAAAATCTGGCCTGCACTATTCCATCTTTGTGTAAGGCCTCCCGTTCTGAGTCATTTCCTGTCCTTTCTGATCTCCAGGGGTGCAGCTTGTAATAATGGTAGCAGAATTAGGCACCTTAAAATTCATTTTAATTTCTGAATGTCAGAGATTTCAGTCAGACGCAGACGAGCAGCTTCTCATTTCAAGCTGGTCATCATTAATACTGTCAACTGAATTAGCAAATATCAATTTTGATTTATAATTGGTCCATGTTGAACTTGCCAACATTAGCACCTTTTCAGGTAGCATGAGGACCCTTAACCCCGATTGGTCGGATATATGTTGTGATGACTCAGCTCAACACCTTACAAACACACTTTTTAACTTTTATAAAACATTTTTATTTAATTGTTGAGTGTCTGACTGCACACCTGTTTGGCATGTAAAGAAATCCGAACTCTGTAGGTCTTATGTGTTGTTCTGGTTGCTAAGGTGTGATTGGACAGTCGCTGCTTGGGGGTGGGCTTTAGCGAACCTTCAATTGTCATTGGACAATTTCATTTATTTTGTGATGGATGCCTCTGTTATTTCTAAAATTCTAAGAGTCTCTTGAGGTGAGGCTGGTTAACGCATGTATAATTGACCTATTGGTTAATGTTGCCTTGACCTCAGATTTCCCAGCTGACAAATGGGACGTATATAAGGTGAGGTGTTCAGAAACAGCTTTGGATGGAACACAGTGTCGACTCAGGCCATCTGGGTGTGTGTGAATCCATCTGGGAGCGTGTCTCCTGAGGGAGACAACATTCTCTCAAACTGCTGTGATTTTTTACTTCTTGAAAGTATTCCTGTGTTTCCTGTTTTATTGTTGGATCCGGAATGCATTTTTACCTTAAAATAGGTAGAGACAGTGAATATTAATGAGCGTGTTTAATTAATACACGCTTTGAAGCCACATCTGTTATGTGAATACATTAATAAAGATAAAATACTTGAGTAGGTTATTATGAATTATATTTCTCCAGAAACAAAAAATCACATCTTTTGCTTGCTCTCAAAATGCAGACTCTCGTTGCATCACTGGAAAATCAAGGGGATTTGTGTGGGCGTTTTTTATCTTAATCATTCTACTCCACTGTGCCAAGATTGTATCTCATACCTCCCAGTGTATATTTAGCCAAAGGAGGGAAACAGTGACACATCTTCTTGCTGTTCCAGAGACAAAGTGATGTGGGAAAAACGGATGATCCAAGGACAGGGTTGAGAAACAGAAGGCTATCTCTTTGTCTCCCGGTAATATCACAGGGATGATTCACCCTGAAGCTCAGCTCAGCCCTTAGATGTGATGGAGGAGCGATAACATCCAGATGGATCAATACATGTGTTGTAAAGGTTAAATGATGTTACGCTGCTCCACGTTATTGGACAAGGCATGTCACACTACATGATACTGACACCTTTGTATGTTCTTCCTCTGTCCCCGCGCCAGGTTGCGTTGAGGTCGAGGCCCTGCAGTGACCCTAAGAGGCGGGTCAAGTGTGGAGGACTCTGTCTCCTCAGTCAGAAAGCATCTTTCACCACAGTGATGTCTCCTGGCTGCAGCATGAAGAACCAATAAAACACATTCACCAGCCTCACAGCTAAAATAACCATCATGAGCCTTTGGTTTAAAGCAGGGGTGTCAAACTCATTTTCACCGAGGGCCACATCAGCATCATGGCTGTCCTCCAAGGGCCACATGTAACTAATAAATGTAACTAGATGTAACTCAATGTAATGCAATATAAATGGAACTACTCCTTAATGTTAAATAACTCTAAATGTATTACTTATTCAAGTTACAAACATTACAGTTAAACAGAAAATTTGTTTGCTTGTTGCTCTGTTGTAACATGAATCCTTTTAATTTGTCAAGTTATGAAACCCATAGAAGTCCATCAATCAAAGATCGAACTATCCGAGCAAATAAAGAAAAATATCATCAAAACACAAGTTAGAGAAATAACTTTGTTTAAAACGTTTTTGTCACTGTTAAAATGGGCTTAATTACAGTATTTCCCACACCATAAGGCGCACTGGACTATAAGGCGCACCTTCAATGAATGGTCTATTTTAAACCTTTTTCATATGTAAGGCGCACTGGATTATAAAGTGCACTGGATTATAAAGTACACTGGATTATAAGGTGCACTGGATTATAAGGTGCATGTGATTATAAGGTACACCTTCAATGAATGGTCTATTTTAAACCTTTTTCATATGTAAGGCGCACTGGATTATAAAGTGCACTGGATTATAAAGTACACTGGATTATAAGGTGCATGTGATTATAAGGTACACCTTCAATGAATGGCCTATTTCAAAACTTTTTTCACAAATAAGGCCCACTGGACTATAAGGTGCGCTGACGGTTTTTGAGAAAATTAAAGGCTTTTAGGTGCGCCTTATAGTGCGGAAAATACTGTACTGTATTGTGGGAAATTTCAGGTCAAAGCATATATTTGTGTGCTCTTGTGTGCCACATAAAATTGTGCGGCAGGCCACATTTGGCCCCCGGGCCTTGAGTTTGACACATGTGGTTTAAAGGAATTCTGGACAATATAAGGACTCAGCATTCAGTGCAGGAAGACAAATGTCTGGCAAAGTCACACACAAATGTATTTCTTCATTATATACTTAAATACTTATCTAAATATATATATATTCAGTGCGCCCTCACGCATCAACTCTCACAACTTCACCTCATTGTGGATTTTTGGAGGGCAGTCACATGATACCGAACGTGCATTCTTTTGGCTGACGGCATCTGGACGTGCGTAATGTTCCTTGAGTCTTGGACTTATGTGAGGCACAAAAGTGCTTTAAACAATTGATGAGAGTGTAGGAAAAGGTAATACAGACAGAAAATGGTTTAATATCAGTATGGGGAGGGCTCATGAATGTTAAAATACTGTAAATTATAAGATAAATAGTTCGTCGTTCTATTGCGAAATTTGTTAATCGCGTGTCGTTCCTGGAACGCATTACCCACGAGGAACGAGGGCGCACTGTATATGTATGTTGGTTATAGAGGGGCGGCACGGTGGCGCGGTGGGTAGCGCTGACGTCGCAACGCAGGGCGGTTCCGGGTTCGAGTCTCCTCCCACCTCCAAAAACATGATTTCATTCATTGTCCTAACCGCTTCATCCGCTTGCACAGATCGCGGGGAGCTGGAGCCTGTCCCAGCTGTCCTGGGGCGTGAGGCGGGGGAAACTCCAGGTGCGACGCCAATGTACCGCGGAGCCACACAAACACACACACACACACACACACACACACACACTCACTCCTACGGGTAATTTGGGACTGGCCAATTAACCTGAAGTACATGTTTTTGGAGGTGGGAGGAAGCCAGAGAACCCGGAGAGAACCCACGCAGACACGGGGAGAACATGCGATAAATGTTAGGACCATGGATTGCTGAAGATTCCTCTCGACTCCAAATCCTTCCCAGCAGCTGGTTAATTGTAATTCACTGGGCGCTCCGGCTGAACATTACTCCCTGATTGGCTGGTCAAACTGGGAACCAGCAGTTCTGGGTGCAGCAGTCCAGGATCAAGTGGGACAGGGTTAAAGATGTCTGTCTAAAGTATTTCTTCAGAGGCCCTGCACACCCACGCAGTTGTTTTCAATTTGGCTTGATTAAACCGTCGCTCATGGCGAGTTCACGTGCTGCTGCTGCTGCTGCTGCAAGAGTTTGATGAGGTCACCAAAACGCACGTTCTTTATGGAAGGATAGGAATGGAACAAGGCCCAGCCCAAGGTGCAGCAGTAATAACAGGAGGAGACACAGAGACGTGTCCATCAAGTGTAGTCTAAGTGTCTGCGTTCATGAAAGGAGGACTGTTCAGCTACAGTAAGTGTGGGATTAACACGGTTGTGTGCTTAAAACAACTACTGAGAACCTTGAATTATTTAACAAGTCACATTAATTCTGAGCTGTAGGGGAAGCCAAAAGTATTCGGTTGATATAAAGTTGATATAATGAATGTATTAGCAAACATTTTTCATATCTAGTAGATATAAAGCAACATTAGCGATAATTAAAGTCCTCATCGTGGCCTCCTACGTGACTTTAAGTGCACTATTGATTTTCCTTTTGGCTCACCATTGGTCTGAGGATCCTGAGGATATCTGGCCCTCTAAATGCCGAATACAGGAAGATCACAAGAGCATTTCTTCACTGCTGACAGGATTTCTGCTGCTGGACTGAAGATTGATGAAAGCTGTGAGACAATGTTAGTGATAAATTTGTTGGAAAAGGAAAAAAACAAAACAAACTTGTGATTTAAATCTGTGGGTTCACCCAAAACATTTTCACGCTTTACAATTGACATGTTCCGTATCTTTCAGAAATAAGATTGATTATCTTAAACATTTCATTCATAAATTGTTCTTCTTCAGAGCCACAGAGGGATCTAGCTTACATTACCTGTCACATTAGCATCCAGCAATTAGCAGCTTAGTCCTTACTTGGCTGCGTGTTGACGACTCCAACTCTTGTTTCTGAGGTGCACGACGTGGCGGTCCTGGAGGATTATCAGTGCTCCAAATTACATAACTGAACTAATGAGATACATACTCGTGCAGTTTCTACCCCTATTCCCACCGGGTGCCTCGCTGGCGGAGTGCAATATTCCTCAGCTCCCTGTGGAATCGCCGCACGTCTCTCTGCCAGTCTGGGGAGAGGCGGGCGAGCGAGGGGGGAGAAAATGCAAGAGAGGAAATAAATAGAGATGTATCGTCTCCAAAAGGTCTGACTGACAAGGAGCTAATATGCAGTAATTGTTTAGCGAGTGGATTGGAACTTCTCTCCACAATGAACCAAAGGTGAAAATGAGTTCTCAGGCTAAGTGTTTATTACACTGTGGGCTTTTTTCTGTTGCTGATGCCTCATTAAATAAAGGCTAAAACAGGCTCAGAGCCTATCAGCACCCTGTATTGCGGTGGAAACCAGTTGCGTGTTGGACGGGGAATATTATTTCCACCATTCAAAACCAAACGGCGTGAATGTTGACATTATGATAGGAGTGACACCGAGACCAAACAATCACTTTGGGATTGAATAACACTTAAAACACTGGTTTCCTCCACCCTCTCAAGCGGTGCTGAAATTGAGGTCATGCTGTCATTTATATTCATGGTAATATGGCACTGCAAATAACAGTCTGGTTTGTTTAAAGTCCTGCGCTCCAGATGTATATTCATGCTTCTCAACATCGCACCCAATCCATTTTTGCCCTTGCGACCGCTCGGCTTGTAAATTTCATCTAAAACCACAACCCACTGATTTATACCAGATAAGAAGAACAAAGCTAACATTGTTTTGGTGCTATTTCTCCGTGAGTACGTCTCAGGTGACCGTAGTTCAAACAAAAACGCTGCCAGTCGCACCATGTATGTCAAATACTGGCAACACTCGTACCTGTTGTCAAAGTTATAGCTTGTTATATTTACTCCATGTGACACCGTGATCAAGGGAGACTCAAACACGACGGTTTCACACCACTACTTTTTAATCAGCGAATGTGACTCTTTGACAAGAAGTGCGAGCGGCAAAGATTTAAAGAGAGACCTTGAAATGCCCAAACCTGCGTCACAAAAACACACATGTATAGGTCCGAGGATAGTCTTCATCACGCTGGTGAGAGGCTAGTGTTGACTGAATTTGCTCTAGTAGGTAAAAAGCTCTATTAAGATTTAGAATTAAAGTCCACCCCAATAATAAGACGAGACAACCTAACTGGAGGGGACAGATTCAGTGCATTATTTATCATGTTACAAAGAGCTTATCCCATAATTACTGCATGGTAATTCCCTTATGGGTGTCTACTGTGTTTTCCCCCCTCTCCCCATCCAAATTAAAATCTACACTGGCTTCTTTATCATTCAAACTGCGCTATATTACCTCCAGTGCTAATAATGAGGCTTTTAAAAGACACTTACCTCAAAAAGCTAATTGTTTTTGTTTGATTTTGGTGACACTTTATCAAGACTGGCTGTTAATTAATAGCAATTATACATTAACTATTAAAAGAGGCACCTTATTAATTAATGGCCTCAGATGCAATTAAATTACAGATGCACACACCAATTTAGCAACCAACTTTCCTTAATCCTGCTAATTTCAAAGGGATTTCAGAAGGGGAAGTGATTCTGTTATTATGGCTGCAGTAGGTGTTAATTAAGAAGTAACTAGAGGCTGCATCTAATGTGTGTTTATGTGTGTGTGTGTGTGTGTGTGTGTGTGTGTGTGTGTGTGTGTGTGTGTGTGTGTGTATACATATATACTGTGTGTGTGTGTGTGTGTGTGTGTGTGTGTGTGTGTGTGTTTGTATGTATGTGTGTGTGTGTGTGTGTGTGTTTGTATGTATGTGTGTGTGTGTGTATATGTGTGTGTGTGTACCTATATACTGTGTGTGTAGTTATGTGTGTATGTTTATGTGTGTGTGTGTGTGTGTGTGTGTGTGTGTTTGCGTGTGTGTGTGTGTGTGTGTGTGTGTGTGTTTATGTGTCTGTATGTGTGTGTGTACGTATATACTGTGTGTATGTGTTTGCGTGTGTGTGTGTTTATGTGTGTGTGTGTGTGTGTGTGTGTAAATTTCAGAAGGGTTTAGGAGGTGCTGGCTATTTACCCAACAGAAACACAACAAGGGACTTTCACCCCGGCACACGAGGCCTCGTTCCCCCCCCAGGAGTGAGGTGTTCCTCCGACTGAGCTGCGTTCACTCGAGCCGCTGCTTCGGTTCTACGTTTGCTCTTCTTATTCTGCTCGTTTCCTCTGTCTTTGAAGACGAGTTTCCGTTTTGCTTCAGGCTATAAGAAACATGCTGTTAGTGAATCTGGGTGAGTGTTTTTTGTGTCTTCTCTATTATTACAATGAGGTGATTTTTTTGCCTTCAAACAATAAAGGATTGAAATGATCAGTTAACAATTTGTTTGAGACAAAGACGACTTGTGGCACGATATTTACTTTGTTTTCCTCACCTGACAAAGTACTGTATGCTGTTCATTCTATTCATCATCTATTCATGATGTCTGTCAATGTTCAGATCTTAACATTAGGTAAATGTTTGGGTACCCCACCCCACTGCCCCACCACTGTCCTCACACCCCGCACAGTTAAACAATCCTAAAACACTTGTCCAACAGACTGTGTTTACTTCCTCCTTTAGCTGGTTAAATTAAGTTGTCAGAATCAGATACACAGTTGAAACTGGAAGACAATGCTTCATTTGCACTCCACATTTTAGATCTTTAAATACTCCTGGTAACTTTTTTTGAACTTAACATGTCTACTCCACCACATTTTGGAGAAAAAAAAACACTTGGTTTGCTAACTTTGTTAAGTAGTTACTATGGTTTCTGTTTTAGGCCCAAAGTTCTACATTTTTAAAATAATCTTGTGTTCTTGATACACAAGTACCGTACATTTAAAATCAGATGCTTTAAGAATTTTACGTCTATCTTTTACAGTTATGGGTAATAATTTAACAATGTATCTTAACATTTACTCAAGTAAGCCCTTTCTTACAACACTAGTTAGTAACACGAACTGAAGGAAGGTTTTGATCATTGTTAAATAGCTAATAGCAACATCTGTATCTGGTCTCTTCTCTTTGTTTCTTCATCTGTGGCTTGTTTTTCACTAGATGTTTCTTGTGTTCCTCTGCCTTATCAGAAACAAATGGCACAAAACACTTCAGATAGATGCATCCGTTATGCCAGCTGACAAGTAGGCACCGACCCCTGTAACAGGTTGTCGACCCCCTGTAACAGAGGGGTCGACATGACAACAGGAGACTCTACGGATACCCGACCCATCCTAAAGACCAGCAGTGATTCAAAGGTTTGTAGGTTTATTAAAAAAAACCTGTCTTTGACCCATACTGTAAATTCCTTGTAGATCAAAAAATTATTTCTATTTATTTATTCATTGTGATACAACCTGAAGTTAGAAGAGAGAAAAAAGAGCGGCTCATGGGACCTGGATGGACTTTAACCATCTCCTTCTATAGGTTTAAAAGAGCAATACAGCTCACTGGGGAATATCCAACTCAACGCACGCTGTCCGATTATGTTAATAGTAAATCCAATTATGCTCCCGGAGCATGAGGAGGAAACTCGGCACTTTGCTCATGGGGTCCTTGAGGAGTGTAACCATGTCAATTTCAAAAAAGGTGCAATCAATAGTTTTTTTCAGTGAACACACACACTGATTGCCTCGCTGTTTTTGTTGCATCATGGTCGACCGAAACATTGAGAGATGATAATTTATATCTATTAATATGCTGCTTCTGTATCATAAAGACCACATTAGATATGAAGCAATATGTTCACAATTAATTAGAAAATCAAATAGAAACCTATATTTATGAATCAATTTTAAATCGATTAATCTACCTGGCTAGATTAATTTTCTTATTTATCTGTTTTCTTATTTTTCTACAAGATGTTTTTAAATGTTCAGATACGTAAAGATGTCACCTTTCCTTCGTTTGTTTTAACATTCTTCACATTACCAGACCATAATGACTAAGTATTTCAATGTCAGATTAACTGATATCGAAATCAATTATTAGTTCTATCGAGGATATTTTCTTGTGTAATTCCATCTCCTTCCAACCGACAACAGGTTTTGCCTTCAGATTCTAATCAATTACAAATTATTTTACGCTATAATGCATAATTACGGCCTGCTTTGTGTCCTGCTGTACTCCTGCTGTTTTGTGTTACTGCAAATGAAAAATGCACAGGCAGCTCCGACAACGCTGATCCACATGATTCAGACTTTTACTGTTTGTACATGAAACGCCCTCTAAAACACCAAACTGTCTGCATCCGAGCTAATTAATGTTCACTAAACTTGAAAGACCGTTTAGGCTACACTGGGAACCACAATTACAAATGTGCCTTCAACAACAATTTGTTTCTTTGGGTGACAGAGAACATTAAAAGTCTGACTCAAACTAACAAACGCATGTATTTAAATTATTCTGAGCCTATTTTGATCCCTCTAGACATCCTATCAGTAACACGTCCCCGATCGGAGGAAAAAACTGCACAACACAGTCAAACCAGCAATTAGTGCAAATTAACAGACATTTTCAAAAATGTCTTTGCTCGGAAAATGTCTGCTTTGTAGTTCAAAAAAATTCCCACTTTGGCCTTAGAGTTGGAGTGTATCCAGTAAATGCTTAAATCCTAAAATAAGTACAGCAATCTTCTGGCACAGACACACTGTAATGCTTTAAAAACAATTTAGCAACTGTCATCGTTGTAATTACAGTAACTAATTACCATCCTCAGCAAACAAATAGCTTAACATAATACGCAGGCCCAATCAATTTTGAAGAAATGCAAATTCCGAAAGCAAAAAAAACGAAGAAGAAGAAGAAGAAGAAGAAGAAGGGAAAAAAAAAGGACATTTTGGTAAACCTGAAAGAATTACAGGAAAATAACACTTTGTTTTATCCACACATAATTCCCAGGGAATATCATATCATAAATATTTGCATTCAGTTCTTATCAGGACATTTGCATTTGCCTCTTATCAGTCAGCAAGCCAGGCACTGGCAGATAGGGAGAGCTGCCTCCACGCCATACACACATTTCTAATGAGTCACGTCGCAGGCTGATATCATATTTTGGCTAGAACTTTATCACCAAAACGAGGAGGTCATTTTCTCCTGGAGTTGGCTCATCTTGGAACTGTCTTTGAATTTTTTTTCCTCTGATGTGATTCAACTGAGATTCATTTTTTAAAGCCCACAAAAAGGATTATTTCCCCTCCTCCCCCCTCAACTGCAACAGCCCCGTATCAGTGGCACGTATGCTTGCAATGATTATCACTCTGTCATAAAATATTTCAGTTTTATCAGAGTATTATTTTATTTGCCACAGCATCCCGTGGAAACAGAACAGAGACTCTGGGGAGGGAAAGAAAAAAAAAAACCCAACAACAACAACAACAACAACAACAACAACAACAACAAAAAAGCTCATCTGCATGAACAGCAGTGGTGACAGGCAGGAGAGTCTGCACCACCATCTCATTTTGGAAGACATGTGCAACAGTTTCCAGAGGGAAAAATTAAAGTAATTGTTTGATAACATTTTCAAAAAGGTATTCCACAATAACAATTTCATGGTGCATTGCAGAGTATAATTATAAATCAGCTTTTTTTTTTTTTTCTTGGACAGTCAACGAACACTGGGGGTCAAGTAAGTATCCTAGTCAAATTCTCCTCTCATTAGTGCAATCGCTTCTCTCTGCTAATTATTTCCTCCTCTCTCTCTCTCTGTCTCTGTCTCTCTCTCTCTCTCTCTATTTTGCTCTCTCTCTGGATTATCCTGAACAACATGCAGCACAAGACTCAACAATGATTTAATGCATATTTTAATTGAAATATGTTGTTCTTGCAAACATGTTTTTTTTTTTTTTTTGCATTACATACAGATTGATGCGACAAAATGTTAAACATTCTTTTGATGTAATGCAATCAAGCAAGTACCAATATGCATTTAAATGAATATTCTGCTTTTATGTAACTGGGCAGTTGACTTTTTTTTTTTTTTCTTTTTTTTTTTCAGTTTCAGTTTGTATGCAATTAAAAAGGAAAATGCTTTTTTTCCTGCCCACAGTGAAGGGGTAGAGAAGGGGGACGTGTAATAATTGAGAAAATTCAAACGTGGAATAATCATTAAAATGTGCTGTAAGGAAAGGATGTGACACATAAATGATTTGCTCTCCGAGTAATTCACATGTAAATCCAAAACAGGAAAATGCCAGTGGAATGACGGCGACTCGTGATTAACGGTGGACAACAGCAATGGCTACTCTGAAAGAAACCTGGAAGATGATAGTAAGGAATGTGACAAAACTACAGCAGAGTCATTCCTCTTCCTCTCATCTCTCTTTGGCTGTCTCTCCTTCTGCAAGAGGGGCTGAGGTGTAAGAAAATTGAAGGGGGAATGTATTCATTTGCAGCCTTTCCATGTGGAGATGGTTCTCTGAGCTTTTTCCTTCAGTCCTCATTATGGCTCCGTGCCGAATGCAGCTTGGCGGAGGGCAGCTGGATCACCTTAAGGATTCTCCTTAAATCTTATCTCAAGCTTTGTTTAAACAGAGGAGGGGAGACATTCCACTCGGCCCGGCTCTGAAGATCTATCAAACAACATTCACATAATCAGCCTCTCTTTTCAATGTGGCAGAAAAATGAAGACAATTGGATCCTCAATAATACTCTTTACACGGTCATCCTCGAGAAAGTACTTTAGTCGAAAAATACTCTGTTACTAGTAAAAGTTCCTGTTGTGAAAAAAGGTCTTGGCACACACACACGACCCATTAAAGTGGTCATGCTTACATATTGCATGTGAAAATCATTTTTATTACTTTAAACTCCAGTGGGAAGCCTAACATGTAGTGATTTATTGGTATTCTGTACTAATGATCACAGTGAGAATGTTCTGGTCTGAATCCAGACCTGCAGCCTTTCAGTGTAGAGTTTGTGTGTCTGTGTTGGTTCCAGCTTATGGCTCCCACACTTAAATACAGTATACAGGATTTGGTACCCACAGCCCTGAGTTGGAGTGGGAATTTTTTTTTGTTTGTTTGTTTTAATGTCTCTGTGTAAGTGTAAACTTCACCCCTTACCGTAAATATGCTGGTTTAGGCTGCAACCTGCTTGTGGCCAGAGGATATGTAGTTACAGATGGAAGGATTGAATCAATAACTTTTCACTCACCTGTTTTCTACCAAATAATTGAAGTGGGGTTTAAAGGTCAGTATTTGCATATAAAATGTAGTGGAGTTAAGGAATAGATGAGTACAAAAAGTAAATTCTTAAGTAAAATAATTAAAAGCTGCATTTAAGTGACACATAAATGTTCTATTCCACTATTATTATGTTTCTTTAAACTCGTGTTATTTCCAACCAAGCTGTAATGAGTTTTTAGTGTTTATTTTTTTCTGTAAAAAGTGTGTTTTATACTTTTTTTTTTTTTTTTTTTACTGCTAAGACATCAGTATTTGATGAACTATGATACAATATATGCTGGGAAGAAACTGGAAGGTGTGCCATCCTCACCTGAGTGGGTTCTTTATGGTTTCTTCTATAGCGTGAGGGTTGCATGGAGGTTGGTGGCCTCCAATCCCATCATGAAGCCTAACAGTCAAAGCCCAGGGCCTAAACACTCTTTATGCTCTGGACCAGCCTACGCTGAAATTATATGTCCAACTAGTGAACTCTAAAATCTCCTTCTGTTGTCCCTGTCCGTCATATGGTGATCTTTTTCTGTCAGTTTATCCTGCATTTCTCTCATAAACACTTAATTTTTCAGTAAAACACCAAGGTTCTATCTTACGGTAATAATGCTGGGATTCAAGCTGGCTATGATGAAAGATTACAAATCAAAACTAAATATTACTGCTGTAAAATAAAGCAACCCTCTCAGATGTTCTGGTCGTGCTCTAAAACACACAGAATTTATAACCTGGGGTGTCTCAGTCAAAACTGAGTAGAGCATGGGATTATGTAAATTGCTTTCTTCATTGTTGAACAATAAAACTGACAGTAAAAATCTATCTTTTGTGGCAGGAAAGAGTATTTCACGTACAACAGAATTCTCTAGTGTTCTGTACTTTTGAGTGACATGTGGCGATTCAATCCTCACTCCGAATCTAAATCAGATAGAAATAAAATAAAACCACAAATTCTCTGATGTTCAATCATTATAGGAAACATTTTTGCATTCTGAAATTAAATTAAATTGGTAAATTAACTGTACATTTAGAGCACCTTTCTAGTCTGACTGACCTCTCAAATGTATTCAGAACACAAGTTGGCATTTTACCCATTGATAGAACCATTGATGTGATGATGGCAGAGGCTACCAGCTGCCCATTAGGAGCATTCACCCACCAGTGGAACAGTCACAGTGGGTTCTGTGTCACAAGGACACTGACACGTACACGACCGGAAGGGGGGATCTGAACGACAGGCTTCTGTTTCTGACTCACAGCAACGAACTGGACAGAAAAAAGTTTAGTCATGTTTAGATATTTGGATAAAATACAGTACATATCTTTAAAAAAATTTTTTTTTGTGTATTTCTGGAAATCAATGTTTATTATATGTGTGGACATTAGCAATATTTTGTAAACTAAATATGGTGTTTTCAAATAATAAAAATATCACTGACTTTATTATCTGTAAGAGATGTATGAATCAGTTTTGTGGAATGTCTTCTAGCAGTTGTCAAGGTAATTCCATGTTGGAGTGTGCGTTCTCAATTTCCCTTCGGGCTTCACAACATTATATAAAATGAAAAAAAAATTAAATGAGTAACTCAGGATGATGAGCCCTACTTTAATCAACAGTCAATATTAATAATCAATTAAATAACGATTGAAAATCATTCTATTTCAGATCATTTAACCAAAAAAAAAAGTTTGTATTGATTGCAGGTCAGTTGTTCTGTTTCTAGATTGCATTGGGTTGTGATGTGATGAGTGACTACAGATATTTACATACCCTCCTATGGTCTCGTATCTGACCTCTTACCCTTTATTTGTGTACGGGCCTTTATATATTAGGTGCAGATACAGGATATCACATGTTTAAATACATACTTTGTCCTATGTGCCATAAAAAAGAACACCTTATGTAACAATGTAAAAATGCATGGACTGATCACACTTTTTAGGTTGATACAGGACAGGCTTTATGAAATCTGTACTTTACAACTTAAAATATCTGAAAAGAAGCATTTAGATGAAGTTACTTGTTAGGAAGGGAACATATTTCATAAAACTGCTGTAATCAATTGATCATGTATTGACAAAATAAATAAACCATGAAGTCCTCTATGTAGCATCTAATGAAGTTTTATGGCACAAGCATAAATGAACCATTTTCCCCTCTGATGTTAGTTTCCTTTTTATGAAGGACAGTTGCTCAAAAACACATTTGTTAAGAGCACTGAATGAAGCTGTGAAAGTGATTAAGGTCATGACTTAATGAGACAATGCAGGTAGCAGGAATGAGCTGCTGCAGATCTGCTCCTATCGTCCACTGTGGGGTTATATTTACACGGACATTCAACATTCATGCTGCCTGTGGTGTCATTATCTTTTAAATGCTGGTTGAGCAGCTTTGCTGGATCCTGATCCTGCAGCAATGGTTGGGTCTTGTCTTGTACATGTGGGGTCGGTGCATTAGAGGCCAAGTTACCAGCTGCTCTCAGAGGGGGGGCCGCTGTCCATGCCGACTTTTACAACTGGTGAGCTGCCATGAAACTAAAGAGCTGCTAATCACAAACTCATGAACAGCTAAAGGCCTTGCAAATGAGTGCAGAGATGGTGTTATGGTGTTTGCGGAGTGTGGCGGCCGGGTGCCTGTCCAAATGAAGAGGAGTGTCGGCCCAGTCTTTGTCTGAGGATGTCTGTTTTGCCAGCGGTCCAGGCCCAGCAGGGACCAGGATGTAGAGGATTTGAGAAGAGCTTCGGCGGCTTTTAGAAATAAGCTTGTTGAGGAGGCGATGCTGTATTTTTGCAACAGTGGGTCACAGAGAATGGAGCAGAAGTTTAAATTCAACCTCAGCCAGAAAACAGAGCATACGTGTCCCAAGAGCGGTCACTCTATGACATCTTGATAACACTGAAACCATTCATTACACCATTATACCATTATCTACCCTGTTGGTGTGAGGATGGAAGACTCCAGGCTTCATACTCATCTGTGTTTAAATCTGTGTCTTTTCTTTCCGTATCATAGTTCACATTGTGACCTTCAATCAAGAAAATGTAGTAATACCATCTAAATGACTCTTTATGGGTATTGACTTTAGAATCATAAAAATTCTAATGAAAGCTTGTCCTTGCCGGATGTTATTTTGTCCTGATTTGACAAAGTCACACCATTGAATGATCCGTCTTATATTTACTCTGTGTTGAAAACATGGAACGAAATCTAAGCCAATGAAAGTCAAAAATAAGAAACATTGCTTTTAAAATTCATAATTTGTTTCAGTGAAATCAAAAACAGAGTTACTAGTAACAACAGCTGTCATACAGATATGCTAGGTAAAAACATTAATACTGTGTCACAGTGCTGCAGTACAGTACAAGTGCCTAAAATAAATAAATAAATAAATTTATATAGAGTATATATGTATTTTAATATATATATATATATTTATATATATATATATATATATTTTTTTTTTTAATTTGAAGTAAAGTATTCCTATGTAATCACAGTAACTTTACTTGACTAAATACTGCTGCAAAGGAGATTATGTGTTTGTTAGGTCTCAGGAACTTCATTTGCAGATGTGGATCCAACAGATTAAATATGTCGTCATATAAAAAGTATTTTTTAGTTTGAGTTTGCATGTGAATTGATTGATTTAAAGGTTTTCTCCATTTCAGCCATCCGGATTTGACTTTGAAGATGAGCGAACCAGTTCAGACGGACATTTATAAATGCTTCTCTCTGGGCCAACATTGTTTCATCTTTCCAGCGAGACTTGCAGGCCGTCCCTCCTGAAGTGTTAGGCTTTGGTAATGTAAGGCCACCCTCCACTATGACAGAGCCATCAACGCTTTCTGTAACCCTTTTACTCAGACGCTGCCCACACACACGCACACACACAGTGAAAACTGACTGTTTGGAGAAGTGGAAATAGCATATGATGGAAGACGGGGACGCTGCAGGGTGGAGTCAGGCTGATGAAGCGATTGTGACCACTCTGTTACCGAAATGCTTTCTTCAATCCTGCAGATAACATCATCCTTTATCTTTGTTCTTGAACTTATTTTAAACATTCCCCTCTGCTCTCTCTTCATTACATACTGTCTTCTCTTTTTGGCGTGCACTTTCATTACTGGAGACTTATCTTATACATCCTTCCTTTCTGTCACTCTGTTTATTATGTGGCAGGGATTTTAAGATTAGCTGTTCCCACATACCCCTTTAACACTGCTGTATAATGAAGACTTGATGCACCAAAAGCGGTATGGGCTTGTGTTGCAAAAGGAAGTAAATATTTATTTATAGTCGAAGTAAATTAATTAGACTATCTAGAGAAAGATAACAGAAAAAGGCAGGGTGTTTAATTTGAAATGGCATATCTGCACAGCATTTTTTCATTTTATAATCCCACAGCAAATACACCATCTGCTCATACGATATTACCATTCAGAGCAGATTATTTGCATATAGGTTGCAAAGTATTAAAGGCTGTCTGATGTTATTTTGATTGATGAAGAAAAGTGTGCATTGAATCAACTGATATGGAGTCATCCTATTGGAACAAGACTGGGCTATCTGGATGGGATTTAAGGCACATGGCTGAATGCAGCCTCTTATTTACTGCAAACGTATCAAGGCCTCATCATGTTCATATCTGCTGTACACATAAGTCACACAGTTGTGTTGATAGATGGGGATTTCTCCTGAATGGCCTCTTTATAACACCATGAATGCTCTATTAGGGGGGGGACATTTAAACCTATCACTGTGTGCATCCAAGAGCATCGAGGCAGGACAGAAAAACAAGCGAGACGTGTTGCTCTCATATTCTACTTTCACTTAGATTTGCTGTAATTTAAACAGTTGTGGAGCTCCAGTAAGATTGCTGCTTGTTGGATGCTCACTGTTTACTGTCCTGGACTGCTTTCTTCTAAAAAGAGACAAAAACCAACAATGTCATAGTTTACTAAATGAATATGAAATTCCTGTAGCGACACATTCACTCAGTGAAATCATAATGGAGCGATGCTAATGTGCACATTAGCATCGCTCCATAATCTGACTGACAGGCAAGGGATTGTACATACCTTGTACATATCGCCGATGAAATTTACATTAAGACACTGCAAACTGATGAATAAATATAAAGTGGGATCATATTAAGAAATTTAAAAGTTTTTTTGTATTTATTCTTTCTGGTTTTTGACAAAAGTTTTTTTTGTAAATTTCTTATTAGAGGAAACTGCTGTTGACCAAAGTTCTTTACAGACACAAATAAAAAACAATAATTATAATAATGGATATAGTAATGAAATGCAGTGGGCAAAATACAAGAAAATAACGTTTTTCAACACTGTGCCTTGAGATATGATTTCAAAGTAAAGATAAATGGGAAGACATGAGAATGAGGCAAACTGTTTCTCAGTCTGAGACAGCCTCTCTCCTGGAATGATGTTTATATGCAGCTAATTTGCAACAGCAAATGTGTTTTGAAGGAAGTGTAATGCCATCTGCATTCTCTGTTAACATTGTCAATTAACATCTGCAATATGGAAAGATGTTGACTCTGATGACACATTTCACCGTCAGCCACAAAACTATCCAGTCTTGAGATACGATATCTACTCATATATTTACTACAGCATTTTAAAAATGTGTTTATGTTTATATTCAGATTAGGGAAAATCCTTGTGCTTGGTTTAATTGGTGTGCATAGTTTTTCTTCCATCTCCCCTGTGGAAATTTTCTGTATTAAACCAAAGATCCTCATCAATTCCAAACTGCCAGACCCTCAACCCAACTTTAACCTGTGACTCTGGTGGGGTTCGCATATGTACCAAATTGTTCAGTCAAAAATATAACAACATCATGGAAAAACAACTACGTACAGATGATTTCTAGGAGAGAGAGGTAACCTGTGGCAGAGTGATTCATGTGAAGATGAAGGTTTAGTTTTGCACCACAGCTTGACATTAAATCATAGCAACGGAAACTCAAATACAATCAAATGATTGTACAGAGGTGTCACAGTACCCCCCCCCCCTCTCCCTATGTATGGCTGACAAAAGCAAAAAGTAAAATCAAAGGAACAGAACACGAGGTGTAAAGATATCCGGCTTAAACAGTCCCTTTGAATATTTGGATGAATTTAAAACAACCCTTTTCTCTGAGGTCTGCCACGATGGATCCGACCACAGGATAACACAATTAGCTCTTTCTGCTGTAACAGAAAGGAACGAGGCCAAACTCAGTTTAAACCATCACATATAGCATTACTCAAACATCGTTGTAATCTTGAGGTCAGCGCATTATCTTCAACGATGATTTAATGAATTTCACCCGTTTTTTATGATGTGTCACTGATATAAAGAGAAAACATGAGGTCATCATAACCTTATGATCAGATGATAACATCATCATTTAGATGCCCAAAGCTGTAAATGCTGGATGTAAAAACCTTCCAGCCTCCACCTAAAGTAATCGGGTGTCTTTTCCATTGACATCTTATCAACCCTTGTCTGCACCACAAAGATGTAATTGCATCACTCAACAAGCAGGTTAAGAGATGGGGTTGGAGAAATTAACATTTTTTTTTTTTTTTATACTGCAGATTTCCCCAGTTGTTTTAATAACCCATCTGAAACCTGTGATCTAATCTGCTGTAACAGTGGAAGTAATTAAAGTTGAAATTAATTACCGCCTGTGCCTGATATTCTAATAACGACTTTGAGTTTTGTAGTAGGAAGTTGATATTTTGTCATCCGTGTTTTATCTCTCACGGCCGTGCGTGATTGTCTGCTCTTACAGATTATTAATGTAGTCAGGAAGGGAACAGGAAATGGCAGATAAAGGCGTAGAGACTTTCCTTTCTTACGCTCCTCCTGACCACAGTGGCCCCTCTTGACAGCTCCAATGTCCCTCCTCACCACCCCCTCCCCCACCAGCCCTCTTCTTTTAACAGTCCCTTTATCATGACAGTATTTAGAGGAGATACCGTAAGACTGAGCAGGCCTTTATGGCTGCTTTTGATAGAAATTATACAATTGTTCATTAGCGACTAAGATAATGCCCCCGCTCCTCAACCCCCACCATCAGCTCTCCTTTCCCTTTGGGATCTCATTTAAGACCTGCGGCGTTCAGCAGTGCATATTATGGGCTGTAGATGTGACACCACACAGGACCCGCCGCAGACAGTGCAGCTGGAAATGTCAAGTTAAGTGAAGAGAACTGGTGGGCCTGCACACTCTAGTAAGCAGGGTACGCACCTCCCTGTGGGGTGGATGGTGGGGGGGTGTGTGTGTGAGTGTGCCACTCCCTTCTCCTGGGTCTGTCACTCTCATAGACGCTATCAGGTTCGTAACGGGATAAAGGCCAACTAAAATCAAATATTAAGCTTTGATAAGCGTGCTAGAGGAGCAGTGCCCTCTGAAGTGGAAAAAAAAAACCTTTCAGCTTTCTGTCTTCTGTATCGCTTTACACCAACTCAGGAGCTTCAGGTCGCTTCCAGACTCTTTGCTTCACTTGCCTTGAAGATAAAGTCGAACATTGACTTCAGTTGAACTGCTAGATCTCATCAATCTGTGCTGTTTGGTGCATTTTAGGGCTGGTCAACAAGATTAACTGTGAATGTTGTTCATTAATATACTTCTTTGTTAGGTCATCATTCTTCTCATTGCTTGATCTACTTCTGCAGGAGTGAGTTTTCTTTTTTTCTCAGAAAGAAAAACATATTTAAAGCACATGTGTGAAACTCAAGACCCCGGGGGCCAAATGTGGGTCGCCACATCTTTTTATGTGGCCCGCAAGAGCATTAAAGGTCAGGGTATCTAAAAATAAATAGGGCAAAAGCAAAAACTTTGACCAAAAACCACATTTCGCACAAAGCAATAACTAAGGCTATTTTAACTTTGACAAAAAAAACAAAGTTAATGTCTTAAATGTGTGTTTGATGTTATTTGTCTTTATTCTCTTTGATTGTTTGATCCTTGAATGATGGAGTTATGTGGGCTTCATAACCTGACAAATTAGAAGGATTTATTTTATAACAGTGTGCTATTTAACATTGAGGAGTACTGTAGTTACATGTATTTAATATTGCATTGAGTTACATTTAGTTACTTTGAGGACAGCCGTTATGCTGATGTGGCCCTCGGTGGAAATGAGTTTGACACCCCTGCTTTAAAGCAACACAACTTTTAACAGATGAAATAACACATTCCATGACAGGAAACTTTAATCCACAAATCAATTCCCCCGGATCCTTTCCAGTTTGGTCTTGTCATGGAATGACTAGGAAATTGTAGTGACCAACATAAGCCAATAGGAGACAATTTTAAATTGTATTATTGTAAAACGATTGTGTTATTTTCCTAACTTTACGACTTACTGGCTGATGTCAGCATAAAAAAGACCTTATAAGTACTGTGGTCAATCAGTCCCAGCAGTTTAGCATGACCCATATTCATATTTCAGAAAAGGAGGACATCAGGTGACATTCAGTAGTTAGTCTTTAAGAGTAAAGTCTGCATCGGAGGAAGATGTGGTGGCAGGAAGTGACTCAGCCAAGTAGGGCATATCCCTGGATCAACATCCCACATTGTGTTCCTAGATAACACTGCAGTCGACTAACAACAGCTCTCCGTCACCAACACTATGCTGTTTCAGACGTAAGCCAAGTTTTACAAGCTGAAGTTTACATAATTCAACAAAGTCCTCATTAGAACCAATCAAATCCTTAACTACGTGTCTCTAAGGTGTCAAAATTTAAAGTTTATGATATTTACAAAGTTGTAGCTGCATGACCTACTCACAGGTTAGCATGCCAGCTAGGGTTTAATGAAAAATTTGCTTGCAAAAGGAAGGATTTATGTTTTTGAAAGAACCACAGGTTGAGCTGTCACAGGGTTGTGATTGGTAGGTGTAAGGAATGTATTGTGGGTTATAGAGTTCTTTTCCAGAGTGTATCCAACATTTTGTAGTGATTTATTGTAACATTCTCACACACAGGGTGTGATGCGTTTTTACATCTCTACCTCTGCTGAATGAATTTTCTCTTGGGGGGTGTAGAGGTTAAGCCCAGCTTTAATCCACTGAAGTATTCCACCACACTGACGCAAATGACGCGCTAATGCACTTCCTGGTCATCAAAAGTCAGACACACCCCTTTATGTTTGATTACTCCATTTTATTTACATTAAGTTTCTCAGTTAACTCGACCAATAGTTGAACATCAAATAGCAACATTGAGAGTTCATCGTTCAGCAGTCTAAAAACTGTTAATGCTTCCTGGCAGAAACCTAACCAGGCCAACACTGGTTCCTACCTATACCTGGGTACCAATTGTCCCAGGAGACCCGATACATCAATTACTTCCTGCAGGGGGACAACCTCATCAATAATAATAAAAACAAGGCAGTCTGTCACGGGAGGCGGAATATGGACCCAAATGCAGGACACCAAAAGCGAATCCTTTCTCCATCATTTATTAACAAACTCAAAAATACTCCAGACAGACAAGAATTACAAAAAAATCAGAAAATACCAACAGGAACCAAACTAGAGAAAATGAACCAGCACCGAGCCGTGACACGGTCAGAGACTGCAACATCCCGCGACACCCTGAATTCAAAATTTTACCCTGACCTACACTGACCTAGTTTTCCAAAGGTGAAGGTCAACATCACATTTTTGGGCCTCTGGCTACCTGAAAATGTTTCTTTTTGTTTTGTGATTATATCATCATCAGGTTTTAGAGATGTGTACCTAAAAAGGTATAAAAGTGATATGTCTGGATATGTCATAATAAGTCAAAAGGTCGTCCGAATTGAGAAACAAGGGTGAGAGTTAGAACAGTGGTGGTGGTGGCGGTGGCTGATGACTCAATGAAAACAATGAGGCTGCAGACAATGTCAAAAGTTGAAGCTGTTGAATCAGCAACGAGGAAGCAGAAAATGTTTTTGAGCATAAATTGCTGGTTATGTATAAGTTTATTTTTACCAGAGGCACGCCAACATAAAAAAAAAACAGTCAGGTTGCAGCAACAGGGAAAAAACCCAGTCAACAAAAACAAAAGGCTGATGGGCCGGCCAAAGTAAATAATTTGAAGAGCAGCCTCCCAACCAGGCGGGAAAGGAGCAACAGATTGGACTCTTGTCCATTCAATCCAAAACATTTACAAAACTAATCTCAAGAAAAATAAGGCTGTGAAAATAGGACTACCTGACATGGAGCACAGAGAAAAGGAACAACAGAAAGAAGCACTCACAGCCAGTCCGCCGACTGAATGTCCGGTTCAAGGCCAGGAGGCTGGAGAAAGAGAAACTCATTTTGACTGTCTGACCCAAAGAGGTTCTTTATTTTTAGAAAACAAGAGAGGATAAGAGTCTCTTTCAGTGATTCATTATTTGCACTATTGTTTGCTATTGCTTGAACAGGAAGTTGTCGGTGTCGTGACCTTTACAGAATCTGTCTGAGTACTCAGTAGAATTCCGGCTTCATGAAGTGATTCCTATGTGTGCTTCTTTTATCATGTGATACGCCATTTACAACATGAGGAAGGTATTACAGCTCATTCCATCGTTTGACTGGATAGTTCGGCGAAAAAACGTATGCCTCCAAATTCCAAAATAGTGTGAAAAAACCTGAGACATATTGATTATGATTTTCTTTTTGGATTAGGGATGATTCCACTACTGGAAGCCATAAAAACTAACTTGTCAATCAGTCACATTATTAAGAGAAAAAAAAAAAAAAAAAACAGAACAGAGCTTGTCTTCCCTGCCAAGACTGAATTTGGGTGACAAACAGCCACTTTCCCCCTGTCTCCTGGATCAGCTATAAGAAGATTTCAATGACATGCAGAAGATCAACTGTTGGGAGAGTGAGGACTGCAAGACAGGGGCTTAGAATCGCGGCCGGATCAGAATGAGATGAACATACAATCAGAGGCAAAGCCACACGGGCTTATCTGCCCTTTCACCATGGCTGTCATCATTTGAGAGTTCCCTCGGCTGCTCCTTCGCCAAAGATGAGAAGGCTTTCTGGCAGAACCGGAAAGTTTCTTTTTTTTCTGCTACAGGAAAAGTTTTGGAGGAAACTTCCAGCGCCCCACAAAGGAATACATGAAAGTCATCGGAAAAAGGGGGTAAAGCAAAAAAATGAGAAGACAGGAGGTGTCAACCTGGGTGAGAGGAACGGAATCAAATACAAGAGGGGTGAGATATCAAGCTGCGGGGCATAGAGGATATGATTTAATAATGCATGGATATGTGGAGGCTTGGCTTTAGAATTTGTGAAGGATTAAAATAAAGTTTTTTTTCAATTACAAACTCTCCATCCCTAAATTAGATGTATTTTCCTGATATTCTTAAACATAAAACATTCCTCCTTCCGGGGCCCTCCTGCTGTGATATTCTGTGCCCATGTACAGTATGTAGCATAATGTAAACCTGTAATATTCTTCCAAAAAACAGACCTCCATCCCATGAGTGTCATTTTGATGTGAGCTACTGATGGGCTGCCGGCGAATTTGGGCATATGTCACATATACTTCATAGGAAACCCCATTTGGCATTAGTGCTGTCAGGCTGTGTGGGAGATCTGTAACATGAAATAGATCCATTTCAGTGCACATCACTGAACATATCCCATACAAGGCTGTGGCCAGTGTTTATAGCCTACCCCCTGTGAGGTATTGGCATCCAGTAGCGGCTCTATATCTGAGACAGTATGGTTGGTTGTGTAGTCTTTTCCCATGCGAGCCCTGCTAGGCGAGGTGATTAGAGCATCTCTGTCAGTGGCTGAGGGGACAGATGGAGCAACAGAGGACTTTCTGGAGAGGCTATGGTAATTAGGAGTGAAAGGAGAGAAAATGGCAGCTTCAGAGCAAGTGAGTTCACGGAGAAGCTTTAAACAACACTATTCAAGCGGCGTAGGGATTTGTGTGCCCTTTGTCCAGTTAACATAGCATTGTTATGTGTGTGTGTTAACATGCTTCCACATGCTGTGAGGTTGTCCCTGTGTTGTAATACGTAATAAGTATTGTATAAATATTTGTGGAAAATAGTTATTCTATTAATAGTAATGGCACATATGCATCAAAAGGGTCGGTTCACCCAAATGTGAAGACTACTAACAGGACTGACAGATATGCAGCCGTTATAGTGATATCACAGTGAGATGTGTGGGTGGTTGTACTAAAGCTGAGGGCAGAGACCTAGAAAATATGGGGAGAATGTTGTTGATTAAGTTGAACTCACTCAGAAAATGTATTGGCACATGCAGGTGCATTTTAAGAGGATTTTCTCAACTAAAGCTGTGAAACTAATTCAAAAATCTTCAGATAATACCTAAAAAAACTGTGCTGTTTTTTTGTTGTTGTTGTTGTTTTTTGGGTTTTTTTTTTTTTTCAAATTAATACAGTATTAGGGTTTGGACAGACTCTCAAGACTAATTACATTGAAATAGCAAAAAAAAAAAAAAAAATGCATGTGTGGGAAAACATCTGAATTTACACCTGAGTTTTGATTTGCTGGTTTTTGATGAAAAAAACAAAAAAAGCAAATGTCAAACTTCCTCCCTTATTTATATGTCCTTTTATGATATCAGGAAACTGCTGCATCCATGTTCAAATATTTTTCTCCTACGTGAAACTAAAACAAATTCCAACTACAAAGCAGTAAAATAAAACAGCAATGTTGGCAAATAGAGTCGAAGCAATATCTCTGTTACTGCATAATGCACTAATACACATAGACAAAATTTTTAAAAAAAGTTAATCTCTAAATTTCATTTGAAATCCTTCACACTAAAAGGACATGCCTGACTCTGCACCAAATGTAAGTAAAAAATAGTACTTTTACAATATGAGCGAAGTGACCTGTTTGCTTTTATGTAAAAGATGTAAAATAAAGTATTAGCTCATCCCTTTTGAAAATTTACATTTCGTTCCTCCACCTGCTACACACAATGTCGCTCCTCCCTGTGATTAATTGCTTTGTCAACCATCAATCTCTGGAACCGTATAACAACCACAGGACCTGCAGCCAGCAGGTTGCCTGGTGAAGTGATGGCACTGAAATCCCCAAGAGGCACATATTAATGAGGCTACAGCGAGAATTAACAACTCACCATTAAAATGATATGCATTCATTAATTAATTAAGCTCTCATTTAAAAACATCCGCCACTTCCCTCTCTCCAAATTTGACCTACTGTACTGTAACAATAGAGCACTTAATGTTTTATGGTGGAAGCAGAACATATTTAAATGCTGTTAATAAACCAAGTGCAAGATAAACACTCAAAAATTCTATTAGCAGTAATAGGTGGCGTCTCTTCAAAGAGTGTCCCCCCCGTTTTTTTAACCAACTCCTTCAGATTCATTTACATTACGGCCGTGCTGCAGCCCTGGAATTTAACTCAAATAAGAAAGATTCCGAAGTGGAAACTTACAGCCCCCAGAGGAGGTGGACTCTTTTTAGTAGATACACATTCGACATAAAATGATTATCTCTCAACTCCTCCAGATATCGACGAACTGAAGATCTAATTTCATGTCACACATGCTCAATATAAAAAAAATCAAATTGGCTCCTAAATTGGTTGGTCACTCCAACATTGGGAAAATAGGTCAAAGTTTCTGCAATCCAAAGTGTCCGCTAGGCTCTACGATTGCTAGTTGATATGTGGGTGGGTGGCAGGGGGTGGGGGGGGTGGGGGGGGCGTGTTTCCTTGCGAAGCAGGAACCAGAGATCCTCAGGCGAGGCCCTCCCCAACACGAACCAAAATTTTAAAAAAAGACTTTGGAATCAAAAGTGACTGTGTGACATGATCTTAACTGTATTATGCTGATAGATTGCCTTTGTTTGTCATTAAACATGTAATTTTTTTTTAAAGTATCTCACATGTTTATCTCCTTTTGGACAATGGGTTGTGTTTCTGTAGCTGCAGACAGTCAAAGCAGACAATCAGTGGACCCTGAAAGATTTGATCTATTTCTGAAATGCAGATCTGAACAACAACAACTGGTCCAGCATGAGACTGTTGGTGTGAACCGGCCAGGTTTCCGGCTGAGCCAAACCGCTCCGCCATAATCATTTTGATGTTAATGACTCTTGCAGAACTGCAGCATCACCCCTCCGATTTTAATCAAACCTAATTTAAGTCAGTCCATTTTTGGTTGCAGCTGAACACCTTTCAACATCACCATCCAGCGGACCTCTCTGCCGCTCACCTTCTGGACGAAGCCTCGCCGGGACCAAGGCGACTGTTTTGTCATCTGTCTTGTCGCGACCTCCCGCTCGTCCTGTCCTTGCACGGATTCGTACATTCTCGAGGTTTTTGGTTCTGAATTTCCACCATGATCCGAATCAGAAATGAGACTTTGTGTTTAAGATTTCACTTCCAAGCTCTCTCTCTGCCTGTGGGACCTGCTCCTTGGGCTTTTCATCAGCTGCCATTTTCGACGGCATGCAGTAATTTCATGGCTCATTGCAAGCGCTGAAAACCTTTGAAACTGCAAATGTTAACTTTGCCTGGCCTGGAGCCATTTAGGAAGCGATTAATTTAGCAAACAGAAGTGAGCCACTTTCTCCTCCTAGCCTGCGCATAATTTTTTTTGGGGGGCTTCTATCTGTATTTGAGTAAGAGTGAGCAATGTAATGAGGGTGCCTTGTAATTGTGGTGGTGTGAAAATGGTTCCTACCTCAGCTTCCCCTATCTCCCTCATCTCCTCCTGGCTGAGCCTCGACAGCCTCGTACAGTGAGAGCACACGCAGATTGAGAAGAGGTGGAATCACTTACAACATGCTTGACCTTATTTCTTGTCGTGAGCCGCTAAAGCGTGCTAGAAGAAGATGTTTGTTTGCATTTCCTGCTCCTTTGCTGAGGGGGATGCTCACCAAGCCGCTGACTGAGCAGGCATTTCCTGATCATTTCGTAATCTTTGATAGTGGAAGCAACAATTCAATCGAGAAGAGAAATGAAGACGTTATTATTGGAAGGCTTTTGGCTGTGGTGCTCACAGGAAATAGTGTGCATCCCAGTGAGAGGCTCTCAGTGTTTGCCCAGTATTCCTGGAGGCTTGTTTTGTCACAGACTCTGTGCAGCTAGGCATGTTAGAGGCAGAAGGCAGTGGGTCGGCCAGCCTTCCCCCACAGCTGTCCTCCTTCATCCTGGCACTCGGCACCACCAAGTCAATATGAAAACAAATTCTCGTGTCTCTTTGCAATTAATTTTCCGTTGCTGCAGAAAAAAAACAACAACAACAAGCCTGACAACATAACATATAGCAGGTTGTGTACAGAAAATCTGGCTTTATGGAGCAGGAGTAATTTTTCACTCTGCTGGGAGCAGTTGTCTCACACGTATTCCTCCCTGTGTGCATCCAGATCAGTGTAGTCCGATGGAGCGGCGGAAGTTAAGGAGATTTCATATTCCAAGGATTGTAGTTTACTGTATTCTCAGTTAAAATTCTCATTTTTGATTTAACTCAGATACTTTTAAGAGGCGTTTTATGTTGCATACGCTAAGAAAAGATTAGATTAAGGATCAAGCAAACATTCTGATGGGAGTCTCATTAGTACGAAAAAAAAAAAACCCTGTGCGTTAAGGGAATGGTGGGATACATCAGGGAACTAAAAAACAACAGAGGGAACAGTGGGAGGAATAAAAATACACATCATAACCCGAAATCTTTGTTTAATCAAGTTTACCTCTTACATTTGCATTATATGTTTGTGTATGTACGTGCGTACATGCGTGTGTGTGTGTGTGTGTGTGTGTGTGTGTGTGTGTGTGTGTGTGTGCGTGTGTGTGTGTGTGCATGCTGTGTTTAGGAAATGACTGCTTCCTTACCTGGATGCCCTGTAACTGCATCTGCATCCTGTTTTACCACAGCCACACTGCGACCACCCCCCCATGCCATTAATTTTACTGAAAGCCATTCACAATAACCGTGAGATACAGGGTAGCTGTGTTCAAACGTTTTCTTCCCCCCCCCTTCTTATCATAAAGGTCCCACATGTCTTGGCAATATCCCCCTAAATATAAAAAAAAGATACATTTGTCCTAATTACATCCCTCCAACAATGTTGTTTGACCGCCAAAGACATCAAGTTAAATTCTATTTTGATTCCGCAAAAGTGGTGTCAAGGTCTTATATTTTCATTGCAGGTACATTGACTGATAACTGTGAGGGAGAGAACAGTAATTATAGGCTGGAATTGACATCAGAAATTAAGCAAATTGTGAAAAGGTTTGCCTTTAAATGGGTTTGAGCCATGAATTAAAAAAGACCATTAACTGGAAAGAGGCAGGTGTTATCCTCACTGCCCAAAACAAAACAAACAGAGAGAGGGAGGTGTGTGTGTGTGTGTGTGTGTGTGTGAGTGTGTGTGTGTGTGTGTTTATGTGTGTGTTGTGTGTGAGAGTGTCCTTGTGCAGGGAGGATGAGATGCAGGTGTGTGTTGTTATCTATGAACAATCCCATGTCATTACCCAGTGAAGGTGTATTTAGCTGATTTTCCTCAGTCTCAGCGTTGTGGTAATTTGTATTGTTCCATAAATAAACCTCGCTAGTCTGCAGGTAAACTGTCATTATAATACAAACTATTGTCAGTCTTAAATTCCTCATTAATACTGCTGAATTCCTTCTTTTTTTTTTTTTTTTATTTCCAGTTGATTTAAACACTATTCATTTAAAATCTCTATGCAACATCACTGATAACATTTCCATTTTTAATATTCCAATAATATTATTAAATATTCCATCTTTTTCTTGGTTTCTCTGCACTGCATCCAGGTACTGCACTGGTTTGAATCTGAAGGACTTTCAGTTGTACCGTGAGTAAATTGTTTCATGGTAACTCCACTAGATATCAAACGGCAGCGCATCGGAGTCTCTTTCCAGCCCATTTCTGTGTTGCCATAGTTTTTTCCCTTTCATTTTTTTTTTTTTTTTTTTTATCAAACCTGCGTCTGGTCTTTTCATGAGCCCAGAGAAATTTAAAGGTGATGAGAGGTCCTCTGTCTGATAGGACACATGGCCGCTGTGGTGATCAGACAAAATTACATCAAGTTTCCCCCCACCCCACCTCAACTACGCTTGTCTTTTTTTTTTTTTTTTATTTAATCAAAGCTCTTGCTGCCTGATGCTGCCCTCACTCTGGGCCAGGTGTCAAATGGTTTCCATTGATGTCGGTAATCATAAAGTCTATCCACAGATGCCTGTTTGCACCGGCGTTTCACTGGGGCATCACATTCTCCACTCAACACCTTTGAGGCATGTAAGATTATTTTCTGCAATCTGAAAGAGAGAATAACCTCTAGGAGGAAACTAAATCACAATGTAAAGTAATTAAGCACATTATCAACGTGGAGGTTAATTAGTGAGACCTTATGCACGGGCGCCATTGGTAGCATTTGCAAACAGAAAAAAATGCTTTGTTTTTTTTTTTTTTTGTCTCTTTTTTGGACCACGCTGTCACACGTGCACACACAGATGCACAAAATGCACATGTGCGTTTGCAGACTGCAGGCGGTTGATTGTCACTGTTTGGGGCTCTGAAATTGATTAAACAACTTGCAATTCAGTTTAATTAGTGGAAACTATCTGTAGTTCAAAGCTCTTTAGCTGAACGTTGAGCCTCAGCGCTGCCCTTCTGTCTCATTTTACTTAGACAATCATTAAAATTAATTGAATTTTACAGCACTGAATAACCTTAAAACAATCTTTGATGTTATAGTCCATAGTAAAAGCCCTGTCTGTGTATCTACGTATAAACACACAGCAGCTGATATACTGTTAGCCAGTGTTTATCCTTTAACATGAAAGAACTGTGCCAGGCTGTAATATCACAATACAGGGAAAACAACATGCCCAGCCTCTATATCTCTGAAGTGCAGCTGAGTCCAAAGTGGCACATTGACAACAACATACATAGTTGCTGCATAGAAACAAAAGGCAAGGCATTCCTAATTATTGACAAGCAACATATATTTACTTTTCCTCATTTCAAAATGATAAGTCCTTCAAGCTCCACTCAGCGCCTGCAGTGCGAAGATGTCCCTATCAAAAACTACAGGCATACCTGTTTGTTCAGGAAGACTTGGCAAGAAAATACACCCCCTTCTGTTCTGGCACTGGGTGAAGCCATTAACAAACTTAACTTGACTTTATTCTCCACATCATTTTTTTTTTTTTATTGCTCCTTTTGTGCTTTATATCTCTAGACTGGGGGAGAAATACAGGTTTTAACTTTGGACTGCAGATATTTTCATCCCTCTGGATTGAAGTTTAACCCTCAAAGCAGTGATTTCCACCCAGGGACGGCGGCAGCAGTGTGACAGTGGATTACCAAATTAATGATGAACTATTGAAATGGATAAAAGTAATATATAACCTGCTGAAACAATTTAATGTTAATTTAATTAGTACCAAAGGTATAAGAGTTTCAGTCCTCATAGTAATAACCAAATATGTAAAGAAAAAAAAAATCCCTAAACACTGATAAAGTAATTATTGTAAACACCCTGTAATATCGTATGTAATATTAAACAAAATAAAAACAGTTCAATTCCAAACTTTTTTCAGTTGATTTATTATCATAAATATATTATCCTCCTATCCAGCTTTATTGCTCCTTAATTTCATCATTTTCAATTGAGTCTCATCACATATAACAACATGTGTTAAAGTTAAAAAGATGCTACAAAAAATGAAATAAAAATGAAAGTTAAAATAAATGATTATTAATTACAGTACATTGGACACACGGACACACACACACACACACACACATATATATATATATATATATATATACTGTATATCTCACATGTGCTTACAGATGTGCTAAACAAACCAGCTGATTTCAGCCTTCATCACCGCCCCCCCCCTCCCCTTTCCCTCTCTTTTCTCCCCATCCTGACGCCCCCACCCTCATCTTCTTTTCTTAAATGGCATGAAGGTCGCGATGGCAGGAGTCCAAGATCATCGCGCCTGAGACCACACAGATGGGGGGGAGATAAAAGTTCTCTGTGAGCCGCTCACAGTGCTGCCATTTTTCCACACAAGTAGAGGCGAGGTGAGGAGGAGGAGGAGGAGGAGGTTGAGGAGGAGGAGGAGAGGGAGAGCCACCTGCGGCCGTGACATCACCACCTTATCACACATCATGTATCACCTGCAGCTCCACGTCAAGCCCAAAGAGACAGATTTCATCTGTCATCTCTGAGAGGATCTCAATATAATTTACTGTGCTGATCTGACATCCAGGGGAGAGCAGTAGAGTTGCCAAACCTAATCTTACAGATGAGGACTCTCTTTTTTCTGCCCAGTCATGTCCTCGTCTGGAGACCGGGAGAGAGGTTTACAATCAGATCTAGCTCTTATTTGAAAGCAGCATGTTGCGTTCAGTGACTCTTGGAGTTTTTTTTTTTTTTTTTTCCCCTGTAAAGTCAGTACAAGTCGACTTAACTGTTCAGCTTCTATAAAGAAATGGTACTGAAATATACCCACATGTTGTCTTGTCTCACGCAATGAAATAACTTTGTATGCAAGTCTAAAAAAAAAAAAAAAAAAGAGATAATCAGACATAAAAGCCAGAAGCAAAACACATAAGTGGTATCAAAAAGCATAACCTAATTAGAAAGACTAATCAACGTTAATGTCTTCATATTTAAGAGAGAGGGAAGAGATAATTAGTCTTGGGGTTCACTCTCCTTTCCTCTGCAGTCATGCTACTAACAAGACTTGATGCTGCCTGGAATGGCCACCCACATATAACAGCTAATTGCAGGTCTTCGCCCTCAAGCACCCTTCTAGTCATAGAGACAACAGGGAAATTGGCCATTTCAGCTGTGCTGGGTATCATTAATAATTAATGACACTTTCAAAAGTCAGACAGTCCCTACAAACCTCAGCAGGATGTGCTTTGGGAGCTGCGCTATGTGTCGTTTTCTCTGATAGCAAACGCTACCTTTACCTTTGCAGGGTTTTTCCTTCTCCTGTGCCGTGTTTAGTTGACACGATCTAAAGCGGGGAAACAAAGTTTGTCGTGAGATTTATCACATTATAAGAATCACAATTAAATATCCAATGGTCAAAAATACTTCCATTAATACGTACATCAGCTTTAGACAAGATACTGCTGACACATTCTATATCACGCAGCTTTCCCTCAGCGAGGGCTTTCAAATCTGTCATAGATCCACTGCATCCATGACTCCTCTGTAAAGGAACCCTGATGGAAACATGCTTGTATAGAAAATTTTGACCTCAGCTGTAAAAGATAAAAGAGTTTCATGCCCTCAGTATCTATTTGTGTTGAGTTAACTTCACATCCAGGTCTGTTTATTACATATTCTGGATTATTTAGTGCTTTATAAGTTGGCTGTTTGGTCTCCCAGGTGGTTTGACCTCAGTGACCTCTAACCGAACAATTAAAAGCCCTAAAAGAATATAACATACAATCTTCGATGCATGGATAATGTATTTCTGTAATAAGATTATTTATATAATCATGCATGAATTAATTTGTATATAAAAACAGTAAAACAGATGTAAGTGATGTATTTCTTTATTTCCTTGACCTTGGTGTTTTAAAGGGTCGTCTGCAGCTTCTTTTCTTTTACTTCTACTAATCTGGGTATAAATATTAATTTAAAAAAAGATAAATATTTATGGGAGGAAAATCCACAGCTGTGCACTTGTCATTATAACTTATCTATCACCAAATAATGAGCTCACTGTCAATAAATGTAATGGTTAAAATGTCATTAGTTTCATTTCACTTGCACTTGGCGTCCCTCCACTATAACTGTACAACACTGCTGTGGTTTGGCTGCATATTTATGAGTCTTCGGTCCATGTGGCAGCTAATCATTCTAAATGTCATATTAACAATTGTTTTATGAGGTTGCACAAGTGAGACATGCAATAATAAACTAATAGTTTCTATTTTTGAAGCGGTGAGGAAGACTGGGTTTCTAATAAAACCTCAGTAAAAAAACAAAAAACAAAAAGCAATAGCAGCAAGGATGATCACATTTACCCTCCTTAGGAAGTCATCTACGGCTCTGTTCAAGGGTAACCAACCACTGTCTCATAACTTTATTATTCTTTCTTAATCGGTTTATAAATATTTATGAATCACCAAAGCCACCCTGACTTGCAGCTGAAGATTGAAGCCGGAGCAGAGTACGTACATTCCAAAGCAGCCACGGGTTGGAGGAAGAGATAGCGTGGACAGGAGATTTGTGACAGAGCAGAGCATGAAACCCATCAGCTGATGAGTGGAAATCCCTACTTTCTAATTAATAGAGGTACACAGGCCAGGAGGATAAGGAGGATCAGGGAAATGAAATCAGCAAAAAGATAGCATCACTCATTTCTGAGATCCATTGTCACACTTCAGAATCTGCTGTAATGAATCACTCAAGCATTCTGCAGATACATTTGAATGGTCGGGGGAAAATTCATTGTCCGGTGGAGAGCATTCGATAAGGATCTTTTCTCTTGCTTCTGCCTCTTCTTCAGCCTCTTCTCTCCTTCTTTTGTCAGAGGGCCCTGTGATCAAAAAGAGAAATCAAGACTCAAGCAACAGGTGAGACGTCTGAAAGGCCGCCGCCGCCGCCGCCGCCGTCGCAATCTGCAAGTGAACGGGAAAAGCTATCTCGGATAAAGAGGCCGATTCGAGAAGTTTCAAGGGATTTGCTTTTAGGGGTCAGTTCGAAAAAAAGTCAGAGCGTTGATTGGGAGCAGATTCATAATTTACTACAAGCACGTGATGGAATTGTTCCTCATTAGAAGCTGGGATTAGTCGGAATCAATGTCTTTTGTGATATAATGTGAAATTTAGAATGCAATGAAAACAGAAAAGTAAAGAACACCTCTCGTGTTTTTAACCCTGTGTTTGCTCATGTAAGGTATCACTGCCGCGTGTCATATGTGAGATTTTCGAGCTCCCGTGCCATCTGAAGTGTTGTTGCTAGGATATGACATGATATGTTTTAGCTCCCATGCACTGAGGGATGCAAAATTCCACCATCACAAAGGGACTGCAACTCTCATTACCCAGCCATCATTCTAATCATCCCACATTGCACCATTTTTAGGCTTTATAATAATAAGCTTCCAAATCCAACTTATGTAATGGCTTCCTTAGCAGCCAAGTCAGCTAAAGCATTAACCTTTGACCTTAATACTCAATGTTTTTTTTTTTTTTTTTTTTACCAGAGGTGTCTTGCAAAAAGAAGTTTTAAACCCCTCGCCTGTTTGTAACCGGCTGCTGTACACCATTAACAGTTTAATCTGCTGCTCTTTGAGGAATAAGAGAAATGCAAGCATAAGCTCAACACATATTAGCTGCTGCTCACAGGACTGGCAGGCTGAACGCAGCTCCTCGACATCCCGGAATGATGGCGAAATCTAAAGACGACATGAAATAAGAAACAAAATGCAGAATCTATCTTTCTATATTATGTGTCCTCAGAGGGGATTTAGCAGAACTGCTTTTAAACATTATTATTCTTGCATGCAAAAGGCACCAAGAGCATGTTTCAAAAACACAAGTAAGTAAATATACAGCAGCTCCCCTCTTTAGCCTTTGTCTTTGTTTGCTTTGCAAAAGATAATTTAAGTTTTGAGTTTCTAAGTAGTTCAATCCAACCCAGGGGAGCTTTCCCCTGTGAGACAAGATTTTTTTAAACTTCCCTTTCTCTTCTTTTAATATATATTTTTTTTTACTTCAACCCTTATATCCCAATGCAATTATTTAATATACACCCACTCATAGTCTGCATATGAGATATGAGTATAATTGTATGTTACTTTTTAATTACAGGAAAAATCTAACTTGTAAGATGATGGGCTGGAAGGTGCCATTGCATTGTTATTTTTTTTCATCCTCGTTTTCTGATTATGTGAGCTGGGCTCCTTTGCTAAGCGATGATAAGCAGAATTTCCATGTTCTCTGCATAATTAATCCATCTTTGCCTCTCTTCATGCCAACTCTGCCGTTATCGCCTGCACATGCCTGAATTGCAAAAGAATCCTCTCTTCAATTGGAACTTATTGATATTCGAAAAAAAAAAACTGGAAATCCTCAAATTTAAGCCACAGATTGTTAAATGGATTAATTTCGCGGCAATCGCGAGCATCTAAAGCAGGAAGACAGGCAAAGCAAATTGAACGTATCTCCTGTTTGTGGAGTTTCAGTCGCAAATGATAGGGTTTATTGGCATGTTTTCGCTCTATAGTCAGAAATTACCATTCATTTGCATGCCGTAAAATACTTTTATATGGTTGAAAATTCTGAGGAATTTCTTTCAATGCCTGTCGTTGGTTTCATGATAACAACTTCAGCTTCCCACATCTGGACGCTTTTGATACTGGGTGAAAAGGATGTCTGAATATTTAATATTTTTATCTGTTTTCATCAACGGTTTCACCATTAAGGAAGGCTCTGCTGTTTGCATGGAGCCTGGCAGATGTAGATTTATTTTCTGAGCTGTCCACGGCCTGCATTTCTCTGAATACATTGATGCATTTTTCCATTTTTCTGTGCACTGATGCCTCTGCATATGTAATAAACCAACAGACACACTTATAAAATACATCAGCAGACTGTATTATAATGCTGTGTTCTGTGTTTCTCGGTTACTCGTGCAGATATAAGGAAAGGAAGCAGAGATCAGCCACACATATCAAATGTATTTACTTGACATCATAAAAATGAATAATATTAAATCACAGCATGCCAATGCACATGAAGTCCTCACGTATAAAGGAGTAAATATGTTATTTGGACACTTGGCATGCAAACAGTGATGACAGGGAGCTAATCTTTACAGTGAGCCACATTGTCAACATACTAATACACATTTTAATTGATTTGTGAATTTTGGGGCAGACAGTGGAAGTCTGAGCTGTTTGGACCTTTCTTAGTTTTGTTTGAGGGATTTAACAGCAGCTTTTACAAATAACCAATTGGATGTACGTATTACACATTGACATGCGACTCGTGTGATAAAAATTATTATGATAAATTTGTTATTTTGTGCATACATCACCTGATAATTAATGTCATAACAGTTTTAAAAACTTAGTTCTGTGAAATTTCGTTGAAACTCTCTTTTGTGTGAGTCACTGCAGGGTTAACGGGAAAGTTAAATAAGTGTCATCAGTTTGTCTGACCTTTAATTAAATTGTTAATCATTTATTTGCAAGGAAAATAGCAAAATGAATTTTTTACACAAAAAATTATCTTTGTTCATGGACATTCAAATTGACTATTAAAAAGTCCTTTAAGTTCAATATTCATGGCTCTCATGAAGAGTCACAGATTCATTCATTTATTGTACAGGCTGCATTCCTTCACTTTCCACCATCCCATACATGTTTCACCCTTCTGAATGATGTAACACTATTATTTTAAGAAATGAAAGTCAAGAAATGAGAATAGATATTTATGAATCTAATCCATAAAAGGGTTTTTGTTTGTCCCCTGGAGGTTCCACCATCTCAGCTTTTGACCACATAAAAAGACACTGAGATTAGAATATCCTGCCCCGTGTCTCTCCTCCTCCTTCTCCTCCTCCTTCTCCTCCTCTTCCTCCTCCTCCTCTCCTGCTATAAAAATTCTTCATAGATGTACACACTCCCATTGGGAGGAGCATAGTTTGTCCGTCCCACCCTCTTAGTATTTTCAATGCTTCTCTTGACTTTTAGGTTTTGGTGTCAGCTTAAAACTGGGGACGTGTGGTTTGATTTTTTTTTTTTTTTTTTTTTTTGTTGCTTTGTTTTCTAGCCGTGCCTTGTTTCAGAGCACATTGCACATTACGGAGGGAGGTGGGGAGGGAAGAAGCCTCCCTGTAAAGAGCTGGCGCTGAGGCCTCCAGGGCAGCCGGTGGTTTTGGCATCTCGGTTAGCGGAGTGGGCACACTCTCAGACATCTGTTTGCCCACTGCTGCTGGAGCTGCTGGCTGGCTGGATGGGGTGGGGTGAGAGCTGGAGCATTCAGCCGCAACCAGCACCACAACTTACCCAGGACCGACAACAGCAACTTAACACTGTTAACAGTCATGCTTTGATTACTACATATGTAAAGCAGTGCTGAGATGCATTCAAGGACAATTAAAAATTCAAATTAAATAAAAAATTCAAAAATAAATGTATCTTTAATCTGATGTGGATTAATTTTTTTTGTTTCGTTTCCTGAATGTTTCATCTCTTTTTTTCCCCGACTCTATTTCTCTCCCACACGGAACAGATATATCGAATATCTAAGCAGTTACTTATGTGCCACCATAACCCATAACCCCACATCACTTAACTCTCGGTGTGTATACACACACACACACACACACACACACACACACACACACACACACACACACACACACACACACAAACACACAAACACACACACTCTCTTTACATCCTCAGGAGACAAACCAATCCCCAACAGCCAGAGGGTAACACCACAGCAGGCAAACTCATAACACTGATGCCCACATTGAGCTGCTGAGGCTGAGTCCCCATCTAACCGATGGCTGTCACTCCCAGCGCCACTGGACATGTGTGATCCCTTAAAGACATCAACCTAGTAATTTGTCATGCCAGACTCCCTTTGATAGGACTCGGCCAGCATCGGCGCCGATGAACATGAACAGGCTAAGAGGAAGTCAGCAGCTGTTACGGAAGCAGTAATGTTAGGCAGTAATGTTTGTCATAAAGCCAACAATACTAGGATAAAGCTGCATAACGTCTAACAACTGTAACACCTGGTGATATTTCTACTGGGGTTGTTCATGTAACTGATTATTATAACTTTCAATGTATAATAACGTTCTTCTAATACAATTATATGTGACTATATCTGGGGCTGTGGTTAAAATTAATTTTAAAAAATTGTGAGTATTCATTAATTTTCCACATGAAAAGGTTTTATTATTAAAATCAGCCAGAATGTATATTAGAGATTTTCAAAAACTTTTTTAACATGTCAGAAAAGGTTGTAGTAACAGTTCCTCTTCTAAAAAAGTATATATTGTTGGAATATTCAGGGAGAAGAACCCCCTGATTTTGATAATCTATGATTCCACATCAGTTGTGAAATTATGTGATAAAGTGTGTAAAAACTACTATTCTATCATGCTTTCAATTTAAGTGGATATTCTCACTGTTCACCGTCTTAAAATTAAATTCAAAGTGAGTTGCACCAATTCCAGCAGGAAATTTGGAGATATTGGAGAGAGGTGGTTGCTCTTAGTGCCAAGTCAAATAAAATATATTGATTTCCTAATTTATTGAGGACTGCTAGGAGTTTTTAAATAATGAAACAAGATAAATTGAGCTGCTTCACATCCAAATATTTCATCTACGGTGTCTTACTACTTCATCATGTCTGAGCACTGCAGCATCATACATTAACGACAGTCTGCTTATTGACACAAATCCTGACATTAATTATAAAATAAACTGGAAGGAAAAAAATGTTATAAATCTGCACCAGTCTCTTCTTCAGCATGCGAAAATCAGACCTGTCAATAAATAATTACATCAGCAGGAAACTCTTAATCTATTATTTAATATCAGCATTCATTTTGACAAAATGTTTCCAGGCTGTCTGAGTGCCTTCAGTCAGTAGACTACTGGGCATACCAATGAGCCATACAAACACCAGTTGTTCTCCAGCATTTTCCTTAAAGAACCAACATAATGAAGCCACCAGACAGCCCACCTCCACTGCCCCGACTCTGAGTGGCATTCCCCAAATGTGACTTGGCAGTTTTAATCAAATGATTTAGCACATTAAATCAACCTTTCCCCCTGTAATCAGATTATGTGAGTGCACTGTGCAGCATCTCCTCAGCATACAGTGTACCTTCACCTATTAATATGACCAACCTTGTGTCAGTGATTTCCCCTGTGATGGAAACAGTATCATGTTAATTATCACAACCATCTGGTCCGAGCGGTGAAAAAAAAAAGCTTTCTCTTCCTCTCGCAGATTTGTACCTGTCAATCAAAGACGGCTTCAAACAAGCCACTGGGGCTCAGGAACAGCAGAGAAGAACCACGCTCCAGTCTCAGAGGATTTAGGAGTGGCGTTAAATTAATCTTCAGCTGGCAATTTGACTCTCCTCTCTCACTATGTTGTTGCTCTTACCACAAATCATTATTGATTTTGGTGCTGAGTTCCTAATATGGCCAGTAAATGCTATTTATGGCTGCTTAGAATGGTAATTTTAGACAGTGTGGGTGGATTGATATACATGCTACCTACTAAAAGGTTTCTTTGAATTTTACTGATGTATTTCTGTACTATTTATTATGAGCGTTGAATGACGGTAAAAGAAAAATCTGGGAGTTTCATGCCTCAAGTCTTTGTACTATTTGTCTATCCGCTCTACACTTTTTCTTTTGTTGAATGAATCATTATTCTCTCATTAACTGAGCAGAAACTCTTACAGATTGATAAACTTAAACAATAGGAATGATTCACCTGTTTTTGACCACTGCTGTCCCTGACATCTCTGTGTGTGGATCATGACCAAATCTAGAACGAGAACGACAAACTTCATCCACCAGAGGATGGGGTTGGGGGGGTGGGGGTGGGGGGTCAGGGGGAAATAAACCAGAGTTTCACAAGACAGATGCTCTCCTCAAGGTGAACCGCTGCTGACCCGTCTGTCACATAAATTATTCTGTAGTTTCAGACTCCATTCCAAAGTTGTGGAATTGGGTTACAAGATAATTTCACAGGCCACTTGCTTGTCTTCCTTGACAGTCCAACTGGCTAATTGAAGAGAGTGATTTCCAGTTTGGGCAACTATTCAGAACATAGCAGTCAAAATCTGAATGATTTGAAGACTCCTTTCTGCTCTCTCTCTCTTTCTCTCATTCCCTTGAAATATTCTGAATATTTTCTGGTGTCCACATGCAGACTAATAGGCAGGAAGAAAGACTCAAATTCTGATTGACAGCGTCATCAAATGTATAAATAAATAAAGCATAAAAACTGAGGGCTGCGTCTCACTGGAGATTCACTGTGTGTCAATTAAAATAAATGTTACAATAGAAATGATTTAGGTGTTACACTTGAGAAGACTTTCTTTCTACAATGATAATAAATTACAGTAATACACTAGAAGTTATTTGTTAAAATTCCGAGCCTTTTTCTCAGTTTTTGCCCAATCTAAGGTCATGACATCTGAACCCATATCTACCCCCCCCCCGGGGGGGGGGGCATTATGTGGTATAATGAGCAAACTGTAACTGAGCTAATCCTGGTGTGTTTAACCAATGTAGTTGTTACAGTAGTTTTAGATTTGTTGTTGATATGATGGGACCACATGGTGCATTAAATTACCTTTATTCATAAATCTTTATTTTCTGCGTTTATTGACCAACATAAAATGTAGTCGTTAAAAATAATCCTAATTTAAATCCACATCGAATTGATGGCGTCCTGGTTCTAACCGGGAATAAATCAAATAAAGACGAGGTCAGATCTGATTTTATTTTACTATTTTGCTTTTTTTTTTTTTTTTTTTTGCTTTTTTTTTTTTTTCCGGTGACAAATCTGTTCGGTTTGTAAATTAATAAGTGGAACTTGAGGTAAATGTGGATCAAGTCAAGTTCACCAAGACGCGGCTACGGTACCCCGGGAGGAACAAATCTTATCTTCAAACAAAAGCGCGAAACGCTTTCACCTCCCCAGTCAGTCCGAGCGGATCGCGGCGAAGCGCAACCTCATCACAGAGAACGGTGCTGAGAAAGAGAGAGAGAGTGTGTGTGTCTGTGTGTGTGTGTGTGAGAGAGAGAGAGAGAGAGGGCGGGTGTGTATGTGTGTGTGTGTGTGTGCGAGGGAGAGAGAGAGAGAGAGAGAGAGAGAGAGAGGGGAAGCCAAAGCGAGAGCCAGAGAGACGAGAAAGATAAAGGAAAGACAGACGGAACGTTAGACTTGTGCGTAAAAAGTACTGGTGCCCCTTCCTCTTTTTCTTTCTCAATTTCCATCAGACAAAAACCCAAAACCTGCTGCTTGGATGAACCAGAACCTATCGATCTGTCAGTACTACACCTGGATTCACTGACCAGCCGCGCAGCAGGCATGTCCCGAAGGAAGCAGAGCAACCCCAGGCAGATCAAACGTAAGTTTTATTTATTTATTTATTTATTTTATTTTATTTATTTTATTTTATTTTATTTTATTTTATTTTATTTTATTTATTTATTTATTTTTTTTAAATGTTGTATAGCCATTAAACTGCGTCTATCCCCCGACTTGTTCCGAGTTCGCTCACCGTAAGCGGTGACAGTGACCACAGGGAAGCTGATTCAGCAGCTCGGCTGCGGCCACTCATGTGTTGCCTGTCACGCTCCAAACGCTCCGGTCTCCCTGCGCACACACTTCATGTTCCTGATTTACAATCCAAAATCCCCCACGGTGCTGCTGACCGAAAAAGTTTCTCCGCTGCTGCCAACTTGAAGCAAATGAACTTATTTAGAGGACTGCTGCGCCTCTGAGGGTCTCCATCAAACCAGCGCGCTGGACGGTGGATCAGGCGCGTCTGGATTAGAGGCCGATAAT